>JADLZK010011322.1:342500-559650 GCA_015847255.1 Hyparrhenia diplandra
CCTCGAGGTGGTGCGAAACCCCAACCCAATCGAAGAGAAGGACGTCGGGAAGGGCGTTCGACGGCCGCGCATGCGGAGCGGTGACATGCACGCGGTGGTACGGGCGCGTTCCGGCGAGCTAGGGCTCGGAGTGGCCGGACTGGCTGGCTCCCGAGCATTGCCATGACAGGACCACCCCAACGCGCTACCGGGATGGATGGGGGAAAGGCTCCCAAGGGGCACGCGGCCGAGGAAGCCCGAGAGCGGCGGCGCTCCGGTGAGCGGTGGCGCGGTGAAATCGCCCGGTTGGGCCTCACCTTGGCTTGAATCGGTGCACTAGTGGGGCTACAAGATGGAGGAGGTCGAGGTCTTTGTGGCTGTGGTCGCGGGGAATCGGCGGGCGGGCGGTGGTGGTGGCGCTAGGGCGCCGGCGAGCTTCGGCCATGACGGCGGCGGCCATGGCTTCTTCTTTGTTGCATGCGAGGCAAGGGAGAGGGAGAGAGTGGGATGGCGTGGGCAAGGGGCGGCTGCGCGTCCTCTTTAAGGCACAGGCACGGTAGGAGTGTCGGGAACGGCCACGTGGCGCGCAGGCGCGGTGGCGGTGGTCGCCAAACATTTTCGTGAGGGCGACATCAAAGCCGTCACCGAAATAGGGTCCCAAAAACTCCAATTTAAACTGTTTTGCTCATTGCCTTGAGATCCGTGCGAGATTCAGCAAAACTCGAGATAAGATGAAATGAAGAGTACAAAATTTAGAACAATTCATATATAGAAACTTTCCCCTAATTCTCGCCTTGATTTGAAACTACTAGCAATCAAAACACTAGCACTCAAATTTGACTTAAACAATTTAAATCATCATGCAAAACAAACTTATGGTAACTTTTTGGACATGCTCGACATTTTCATGTGATGAACCTTTAACAACTTTTGTTCTATATAAAATTAGCTACACGTTTTATTTAGGGTTCACCAACATGCAAGTACCCTAGCTATTACTTTTAATTAGGTCGAGGAAATGACTTACATGGTCAAACCAAGTCAAACATCCTTAATAAATCATAATTACCTAAAGTGACCAACATGAATAATGATTTATTTTGCATCCTAAATATGTCTAGGTGTGCTTAGTGATAAATCATGGCACTCACTTACATTAACTAAATCAAATAAGCATACAAGGCTTAAATCAATCAATTTAACATACAAATGACATGTATCATTTTATGTGCTTGAATGCATATGATCAAATGAGGGTTATGCTCATGAAATGCAGATGCTAATGACATGCTTAACACCAGGTGTTACATGACAATAGTTGTGGACACCTCTCAATCTTGAGCTTCGAAAGTCTAGAAAATAAAATTGAATTCGCATCTTTCCCTTGTTGACAACAACATGCGAGAATGCGAAAATGACAATTCCACAAGTTGAGAGCAATACCTAATGATAAGCACTTCCAATTAAGGAAATATTTGATGGGGGGCATGTACAACCCACATTTTCAACCCTAACATGTTCACAAATTCTAGCCTTCTCAAATTTCCATACCTCTTCTCAGGGATATTGATTGAGATTTCCTCATGGGGCACATTTACTAACCACAAATCTCCTATAGGTGGAAATGTTTTCGAAGCTACATTATCTAGACAAAGAGATTTCAGACTACTCAGTGAGAGGTTCATACCCACCCATGAAGGGCAAAGTGCCCCCTCTGTGCCCTATAATGGATAACTCATGAAGATTGGTACTTGGTAGATTGGTCAATATTTTCCCAACGTAATATCAACTCATGTAGGAGACTTTTTAGCATCAGTTTTGCTTCATCTGCTTCTTTCGGTACCTGAAAATTTTCAAGATTATCAATGCACAGTGATCCACAGAGCTCTTCCAAATGTCCTATCTGCCTTAATTTGAAACTTGTTTGACCACTAATCTTCTCAACTCTTGTAATGATTTTAATTTCTCAACATCCACAATGCTAGATATATTTTATCATCTTGAACAAGAAGATGACACAATTTTACAAGGTTGCTGACATCTCTTGGTAGATTTATGATGTCACAACGCTTTCAATCTAGGACCATCATGAGATAAAATCTGGAAATACTGTTTGGAAATCTGGCTTTATTATATACGAAGTAGATAAGAACTTTCAACCGAAGCTAGCGAAGATGGATAAGATAGTAAAAGTTGTGCCATAAATCTTTCACATCATAGGATGCCCTTGATAGAAAGACAAGATGAAGGGCTTTTGCATTCTATAGAAGACATCGAGACTCTCCTAGCGCCTCCAGAGATCAATAGCAGAATCAGGGGAGAGCCAGCAGGGGCCTATGCCCCCACCCTAACAACATGCAAAATTTTCTCAAGAAAGGAAAGAAGCAAGCTAGTGGATGCAATCATGATCATTGTTTCCTCTATGCTTGATTTGATGAAATGCCTAGTTGGGTTGAGGTGGAAAAACTAGCAGGTCAAATTGTTTGGCACATGCCCACCTTTTGTACACGTCAAGGCAAAGCAGGCTGGATTATTTCTCTCCTTTTTTGTTTTTCTATGTTGGGTTGGGATTTTTGGGGTTAGATCAAGTTATGGATCGAATATTATGGCTCGTGCTCAGTCGATGTACTGGTCGAGCTGAGAAAAGCAACGAGTCAAAATTTTTGGCCTGTCACTTTTGTTCTATCAGTATTTTTCTATCCATAAATTAATAGTAATTTCGCTAACAGTATTTTGTGTTTTAGAGTTTTTTTAACAAGAATAACGTTATTATCTAGTATGAGCGAGCGATCATGTTTGGCGGCCCTACTCAAAATTTAGAGTAAATTGCACCACAGTTCCTTGAACTTTTGGTGGATTCCCATTCGGGTCCTCAAAGTAAAAATGTGTTACCATCGGGGTCCTAGATCTGTCTTTCCTAGACACCAACTGCCACGCGCGTGCGCCAACAATTGACGTGGGCATGCCACCGTGGAGGCTGGTTGCAGGCCCATTGCCCTTTTTGCGATAACCCCCCGCTCTCCTCACTCTCTTTGTGCCCTTCATCTCTCTTCCCACTCTCTCTCTACTCAAGCGCCGAACCACCACCCCCTCTCACTCTACTCAATCACTGAGCTGTGGGGTCAGAGCTTCGCCGTGTCCCACCTCCGCTAGTAGCCATGCATGTGTCGATGTCGCTTGGTAGCTCATCTTCCAGCCTAGGACATCAGGGGAGGTCGATTGGGTTACAAGCTTCTCCCCCTCAAATACGGGCCATGCACTGGGCCATTGCTTGTGCCATGCCCCACATGTGGTGAGGAGATCATAGAGCTCATCGTTGCGCCCGGACCTAAGGTCCTCAGGGCCATCTTCTTCAAATGTCACCTTCATGAAAGGGATGTAAGTTCATAGTTTAATTCATAGATGTAGGGTTTGCCTATAGTTATCATGTAATGTGGTGCCCAAATCCTACTCACATGTTTGCTGATAAGTATGAGAGAATGCTAATTGAAATGGGAGTGATTCAAGTCACTAGAGTGGAGACCGAGCAACCTATGGTCACCTATGAAAGATGATCCAAAAGATTTTCAAGCGAAGAAGCGATGTCTAACTTCTTGCACCTGAAGCGGGCGAGATGGTTACGAACAAAACTTTCAAAAGGGCCTTGTTTGTTAAAACATAGAACATTTCTATGGCTCTGTATTTTTTTGTAGCAGATTGGCCCCCTCGAGATTATTATGCAGCGACTATGTCAAAAAAAAAAAAGCCAAAGTGCGGCTCCCACGGCCCCACCGAGAGTCTTCCTCTCAAAATAAATAAATTATGTGAGAATCTTCCTCTTATTTTTTTTAAAAAATATGCGATGAATTTCTTTCAGAAGAAAGAATCGGACCATCGAGCTCCTCATCGCCTTGGTCCTCTTTCTCCTCTGTCCCTACCGCCGCAGGCTCCTTTTCTATCCGGGTTCCTCCTCGTCCCAGCTGCTCCTCTTCCGCATGCCGCCGAGCTCCTCCTCCCACGGCCCTCTTCCGTCCTGCCGCTCCACCTCCGCATGGCATGGCTGCCGTCCCCCCTCTGCGCGTGCCCTCCCTCTCCACCGGGCGCCGGGGGGGGGGACAATGCCTCCGGGGCTTCGGTCCTCCCCGCACGCGCCCCCCGAAGCCCCCTTTGGAGGCATTGTCCCTCCCCAGCGCCGGTGTCGCTCCCTCCTCCCCGCCTCCCCCAAAGCAATCAGTAGTATTCAAGATGAGTTATCATTTCTCTATTGCCATTTTCATGTTCCGCACTTCTTGTTAGCTTGAGCTCATGTCAACCTTTGGACAGCTTGTGTGAATTAACTCTTCAATTTGATGGATCTAAGTGGTAGTAGCTTCTAGTTGTAGGCTCCTAGCTAAGCTATTTGTTATGAATGAACAAAAACAATGTGATTCCTAGCTCAATTGAACAAGGTCAATGCAGATTGGCCTTGGTTGTTGACTCTCGAACTTTTGTTTTGAATTTAGTAATTTGTGATATGAATTTAGCAATTTAGCCTGGTGTATGATGTAAGCTATTTGATTCGAGATTGTTTGTGCTTATTATTATATTCTAGTTTGGTAAAGATCCGGTGATTGTAGTTTCGCTTGCCTCCTACTCAAAGTGATTCTTTGTGTTAATGCATTATTAGCCTTGGTTATACCAAAGAAATCCAATGTTTGTCTCTGAACCGTCTTCTCTCGAAGCCTGTATCCTCTGTCTGTCAAGTTTGTGGAGAATTTTGTGTTGCGATTTGCAGGTTAATGGCAACTTGTCGATACTTTGAAAATTAATTGAAGTGCTTGTCTCTCGAGGAATACAAAGTAATAATTGATATGTATTTAAGATCATTGATGTATTGTTTGCATGTTTCAACCGTCCTTGATATTCCTATACCGATATTAAAATAATTATTTTGTTCGTGGCCAAATGCACTTGTCCTTGTTGAAGATTGAAAAACCTTATCTGTTCACACATGAGGCTACATGTGCCAATAATAATGGTGTAGTCATATTTAGGAGTGCTGTAAGCCCAAGTCAACTTCACATTGTTGATTGGGCACCCTTAATTGAGAAGAATGCTAAAAGATTAGATGTGTGGAAGGGTGGTACAATATCTATTGAGGCAGATCCACTCTCATGAGTTCTAGTCTGAATAGTACATCTATATATCATATGTCCATCTACTAGTTACCTAAAAACTGTGACAAAAGAGTTGGATAAGATTAGAAGAAGATTTTTTTTCGCAAAGTGAGGTAAAACTAAAAGGAAATATCATTTGGTGAAATGAGTTAAAGTTTGTTAGACAAAAAAAAGGGAGGGGGGGGGAGAGGGGGGTTAGGTATTAAAGACATTAGAAACATGAACTTAAGCCTTCTCTGTAAATGATGGTGGAAATTAGAGGGAAATTAGAGAAGGAAGAGGGTCTTTGGCAACAGATCATTGAAAGCAAATACTTAAAAGGAAGAATCGATGATGAGGACACGACTTTGTCCAAATATTATCCAAATTTTTTCACGGTGCAAGAAATCTATAATTATTATAGAGTAAATTGCGTCCATCATACAATAACTTGTTAGATGGGTGCAGATTAGTCCAATAACTTGTAATATGCTCAATCTAGTACAAAGAACTTGATAGGTGGGTGTGGATTGGTACAACAAGTTATAAAATGGTCAATCTAATACAATAACTTGATAGTTGGGTGCAAACTAGTCTAAAAACTTATAAAATGCTTAACTTAGTGTCCAAATCGATGCAGTCCCAAATGTTATCACAAACAATATAGTTTCTAATATGGACAAGTTATTCACGTCGAACAAGTTATTATGCATTATTTGACAATTGATATTCTTGTAGTGATGGTAACATATTCGGTAAGGAGTAGAACCTTTGGTGTTTAGAAAATTATTGTTATGTTTTCGTTAACTATTTTTATACAAAGATAAATTCTAATTAGGAAATTTTTTTGATTTCATATTCAATATTGATTTCAAGTTTGATTATATGCATTTATGTTTAGCTAAAAAATCAAATATGATAATATGTACTGACAATTAAATACCTTTTAGAAGTTTTTCTTAAATATTTTTAAAGTCTCATGTACTGGTTTAGTCTCTCGTTAATCTAATGGTGTAAATCCAAAATTTGATTCAATTTTAACTAATGAATAAATAAGTAAAATACATAGTTGATTCACGATTAGCAACTTAATTGACAAAAAATTATTGGTTGGAAGAAAATTTGAATGCTATCTGATTTGTTTAATATGTTGTCATTTGTAATTTTGGACTATAGGTGCACCATTTTGCCAAGTTAGTACGCTAAATTGAGCATTTTACACAAATTTTTGAACTAATATGCAACCACCTATAAAATTGTTGTGCTAAATTGATTATTTTACATGATTTTGGACCAATTTGCAGCCATTTGACAAGTTATTATAGTAGATTGAGCATATTATAAGTTGTTGGACCAATCCGCACCCACCGACAAGTTTCTGTAGTAGATTAAATATATTACAAGTGACATGCACTCAATGGTGCAACATCACAATCCACAGTATCACTATAACCTCCAATGGAAAATTTAACTTTCGAGCCTTATGAGTATTTTTTAGGTGTACCACCACTGATTCATCCATTGCATATAGTGTGGCATAGGAAGCCTCCGTGTAGACAACGATAATGCATTCACTAAATTTGAACTAATAACATTAGCAAAACTTCCACCATCAATAATCAATTTGCATACCTTGTCTTGAATTTTGTACTCGGACTGAAATATATTAGACCGCTGTCCATTCGCACTAGCAACGGTACCATCACTATGTATTTCTTTTTGCGATCATAGATAACCCATCAGACACATCACTTGTATCATCAATTTTATGCTCAGATTGAGAATCACAAGAAGAAGCGCAAGAATGCAGCCCAGATACTAAAGAATCAGCACTCCCATGTATAACTGTAGGTTCGGGTGCTGCAGCCTTCGACAACAACTGAGAATCAGCTTTCTTCAATTGCTTAGAATGACCAACTGACTTTGTGGCTGGAGATTTTGAGCCACGAGCAGCAGCTACCGTTTTCCTTGACATAAAAGGAGGAACAAATCTGCGTTGTAGCACAGCCTTCCCCATGTGCAATAATAAGAAAAACTTTTATCGCAATGAGTCCACCAATGCAAAAACGTCCTTACCAAAAGTTGCTTCTGCATAGTCTATCTTCGTGGCTGTGAGTCCACCAAACGTACACCTGAAGAAAGCCTCCATACCATCTTCCCAATAAAAATATTCCTGGGGAGTTGATGCTAGAGATAGCTTTGGCAAATATTTAACTTGCATGAGAAATTTCAAATCAGCCATTGAAAAAGAAAAATCCAAATGCACCGTGAACGACCTGTCTCTGAATACCAACTGATGAGGACATGGCTACGCTGTTCAAATATTATCCAAATCTTTCACGGTGCAAGAAATCAATAATTATTATAAACTAAATTTCTGAATGAACAGGTCGCTGCAACAATCTCTGTTAAACTGGCACAGATTTAAAGAGTACAAGTAGGCCGACTCAATTCAGATATATCAACTCCAATTAAATTATAAGTGTGCCTCGTGACTAATTAAATCAGTCAATTCCTCATTTCCTAATTGCCAACAGTAATGTTTCGCGGAGCCGATATAAGCCAATCACAAGAGATGCAGCAAGAGGCAAATACTGAACTCAACTCAGGAAGTGCGTGTACTTATATATATCAAGAATTGGCCAATATCAGTAACTACGTTACCGCAGCTCAAATAATCCAATTAATTCCGTGGCCAAACAAACTCGAGGAGCAGTTCATTAATAATAAACAGTTGATAGATGCAAACAAGCCAAACAAAATAGAAGACTGCTCGGCCGCAATAAATAACTATCTCTGTTTATAATAGAATCCAACAGTAGAAGCGGTAGATGGGATCGGCTTATAGAAACTGCAATCCAAATCTTGATAACTTCTTCCACCCGTAGCCTCGACGACAGTGGCGAAGCTAGAGCAAAACATAGGGTGGTGCACTTGCCTTGTGGGTGCATAGACAAGTCTAATAGGTAGTGCATATATGGTGAAATTTTAATCAAATCATTTATTTTTCTATTTTTTGGGTGGCGCATTTGCACCCCCTAAGCATAACTTGCCTTCTCTCCTGCTCGACGACCACGATCAGAAGATGGAGAACTCCGAGAAGTCCAGCACGTGCCCAAGCAAGAATTCCTGGTCGCACACCAACACAAATCTGAGAGGATCCGGATGAACTCCGCTAGGATTTTAACGAGCGGCGGCGGCTCGATGGGAATAACTCCACAGTAAAACCTAATCTCCTCTAGTACATGGCAGACTTGGCCATTATAAGGGCACGCTGGCACACAAGACAGGGTACTCGATATGGGCTCGCAAGCTAATTAATCAAACGTACTAGCCCACTAGAAAAATAATATAATGCGCCCATATAGCTAAATATACCAGCACGTCAGCTGACTCAACGTGACGTGCTCCAAAATATAAATAATTAAATATAGTAAAATGTTATGGCCAGATTACAATTCACGTCATATTTTGTTGATATCCACCTCCATGCTTCCACGTACTAGATTTACTCTGGTCATCGCGTTGTAGCTTCTTGCACAAATGAGCTCCAATGAACGTGAACTTGCTTGCCATATTAACAGTCGAAGCTAATGGTCCCTTGATCATATCATGCTTCACATCAAAATAAAATGCACCGAACTTGATAACAGAATAATCTTTCCAATTATTGCTTAATAAATCAATTGGAGCTGGAATATTAACTTGAGGGGTCATGGGCTCATCAGAATCTATTTGTACTGAAAATTAGGACCTTATATGTATAGGGAAGGTCTATTTCTATTAAAAATGGCAAAAATACCTGTTCTGGAAAGATGTATGGCTATATGATAAACCTATATACAAAGTGGCCCCTGTTTTGTTCAAACTATGTGTACAAAAAGACATTTCAGTATTTGAGGTGTCCACCAATCCATCACAACTGACCTTTACAAGATGGTTGCCTCCTGAGTTAAGCTGTCAATGGGACATTATTTTAAATGATGTGACGAAACTCCTGCTAGTGCAGATGAAGATATTATAGGATGGAGATTGGGCAAAAAGGGGTGTTTTCTCTATTAAATCCATGTATGATGCAATGACTTGTAGTGAAACAGGTTTCTCATACAAATACATCTGGAAGGGCAACGTCCCTGCAAAGATCAAGATTTTCATGTGGCTTATGAAGAATAATGCCACTCTGACTAAGGAAAATATGATAAAAGGGAAGTGGAAAGGGGATCCATCCTACTACTTTTGTAATCAACCTGAAAGCATCATCCATTTATTCTTCTCTTGCTGTATAGTTAAAGTGATTTGGGCAATAGTTGCCTTAGCTATTGGCGCTACTGATATTCCCTGTTCTCCTCAACAGTATTGGAATTAGTGCCAGAAATGGCTTCCTAATGGAAAGAAGTGTTATGTTTTTGGCATTGCTGCCTTCTGCTGGGCAATTTGGAAAGCCCGGAATAAGGCTTGCTTTGATGGCAAATTACCAAATAATCCTGCAGAAATAGTGTGCCATGCTAGTGCTCTCATGCTCTTTTGGGCAAGTCTGTATGCTGAAGGTGATCCTGAAATGCTGATTGATGGGGTCAATGTTATGCTCAAGATTGCTGTGAAGCTGCTGACAAAGCCGGGCAAGAAGACAAGGAACGTCCAGAGGATTCAAGATGCAAATGGTGAAGGAGATGATGATGCAGAGGAAGATGTATGAAGCTGACATCTTCAGGCGTTTCGTGAGGGCTTTTTTCTTTAGGCTGTAGATATGATCTGTTCGGTGCTCGGCTGTGTCCGTTGCAGATTGTTGGTTCAAACTTGTTGCTCTGGCACTCTGGCACGTCTTTTGCTTCCTGAATAATCTATACTGCTGTATTTCCATTATTCTGGTAATGGAAGTGGGGATAACCTTGATTCGAAAAATACATACACTATTAAGGTGAAAAGCAATTACAATCTCACAATCAAATTCTAAATAGTTTAGCCGAACACAAAGTGACATTTCCTTGACTTTGCACTGCATGTACTTCAATGATTGGAGCTTTGGATGAATCTGCCACTGAAAACTCCCAAATGATCATGCTCCAGGGCCTGATGGATTTAATGGTCTTTTAATTAAGAAATGCTGGCCTATTGTAAAGGAAGATTTCTTGAGACTTTTTAGGGACTTCCACTCTGGAAATGTGGATTTGAGCTGCATAAACAACTCTTTTATCACCCTGATCCCTAAGAAACCAAACCCAGCTAGTGTGGATGACTATAGGCCTATTTCTCTCCTGAATTACTCACTGAAATGCATTACCAAGATCTTGTCCAGCAAATTGCAGAATGTCATTACTAAACTTGTTAGCATCAATTAGTTTGGCTTCATCAAGGGGAGGACTATCCAAGACTATTTAGCCCGGGCATTTCAATTTCTACATATTTGTCACCATTCAAAAAAGGAGATTGTCATCCTAAAATTAGACTTTGATAAAGCATTTGACAAGATAGAACATAACTCTATTCTCTACGTGTCGTCTCCCCTAGGGCGACTCGGTCGGGGGGGGGGCACCCGCTGCCGCCGCCACTAGAGCCAGCGCGGGGCAGCTCCTCGGCCGCCGCCATCACTCTCCGGCTAGCGGTGCCGGTGGCCCTTCTGCGGGCGCCAACAAGCCTCCACGGCACCCTCCATCCCCTTCCCTTCTCTTCCCTTCGGAGCTCGGTTTCAGGATGGCGGCGGTGAGCTACGGGCGATGGATCCGGGCCCCCTATGGCCGGAGCAGCGGCTGGCAGGCATGCCGGCGTGCATGGTGCCTACCGTGCATGTGCTAGCGTCCGGGAGGCGCTGGTCCGCAGCGGTGGTGGTCAGCTCCCTAGCGGCCCGGTCGGTCGCGGCCGGCGCCTACGATCCGGGCCTCGGCGACCACCGTCCAACTAGGCCCCTTTTGCCCCGAGGCATGGGGGTTGCGTTGTTCCCCGCACCCGCCTCGATGATGGGGACAAGCGGAGCTACTCGTCCGCTCATCGCGCCGGCATGCGTGGATGCGGCGTGGCGTCTCCGACAACCCTCAACCAGGCGGCGTGCGTCCGGATCTCGGTCCCCTATGACAGGATTTGCAAGTAGGGCCCCACGCATGGCATGTGCTGCCGTGAAGGTGCGCTCTCTGCCGCGCGGCGTGTCGTGGTGTGGATACTATTGCAGTTCCTGTGATCGCATAGCTAGGTTAAAACCATGTCCGGTTCCGTCTGGGCCAACGGCGATGGCGCACGCTGTGTCATCTACCTCCTTGGAGGAGTCGTTGAGGCTTCTGTTCTTGAGGGCAACACGTCATGGAACTCGCGCGTTGTGTATCCTGTCACGGCTAGTGGTGGTGGCCGGCCAATTCAGACATGCTGGGTTGGTATAGAATCTGGGCGAAAGCCTTATCCGGCTCTGATCCGGTCCAACGACGATGGCGCACCTGGCGTCATGCCCCTCCTTGGAGGCATCATTGAAGATTCTGCCACTGCTACCAGCTCGATAGAGACACGCCTTTGGGTGAATCCCTTCCCTGCTTCGGCCTACGATGGTGGCATCTGTGGATATCACATTCCTTGTTAAAGGCGTCGTTTTCTTGCGGCCACCTATGTCCCTCCCGCCACTTTGAGCTCTCCCTATCCTTTTCACTTCTTCCCTCCTAGCTCTTTCATTTCTTGGTGTGTATGGGTGAGACTAGCCCTGGCTGTTGGTGGTTGCCGACGCTCTAACGAGTGTCCTCCTTTGGTGTCACTGCTCCGTCGGAGCTCTCCTTGATGGTGCTAGATAATTAAATGCCGGATGGAGTTTCCACCGCCGCCGCCATTCCCCTCCAAGGTTTCCTCCCCGTGGACGATGTTGGATGGTAGTACGTGGGCACGGATGTGCCGGAGGATATCCCCATCAGCTTGACGGGAGGTCTCCGTGTCCAGCGATCCTGGGTCTATATGTTCGTCACCACTCTTAGTTCCCATTTCACTGTTGGTGCTTAGAGGGAGGGCGACAGTGGAGGCGTAGCTACGAGGAGTGGTGTGCAGGACACATGGGCCATGGTGAAACCGACGAGTATGCTGTTCGGCGGTGGTGCAAATCGACGTTCGGTTGGTGACTTTCGGCTTGGTCTGGGCTTACCCTTGCTGTTGTTCTGTGTTGTTGTTTATGTTTTGTGATGCTGTTGTAATCTCTCTCCCTCTTAATTTCATGTACTTCTTCGACCTTTATTGGTCAATCCTCGTGCTACGTGCTTTGCACTCTTCTACCCACCGGCTTGCCGGAATATGTGAAAATGAAAGTAGGTGGGGATCGGTTTGATCCCCCCTGAAATTTCTCTAAAAATCATCAAAGGATTGGAATTTACTCCCTCCATCCAAAGAAGAGTGTCGTTTCTAACTTTCGGATATCTTGTTTGACCATCATTTTATTCAATTTTTTTATAAATATTATCTATTTTGTTATCACTTATTTTATCATTAGAGATACTGTAATAATAGTTTATTTATTTTATAATTTAAACAAAATTTTTGAATAAGACAAACGATCAAACTGGTATCTGAAAAGCTAAAAAACATCACTCGTTTTGGGGAATACCTATTAGGTGCCGATTTTTTTCGTCGAGATGGATGATCCCAAGAATGTCCTGGAGCGAGAATTCAATTGAAAGAGAGGTCCACCTGGAGAGACTTATCGTCTTTATATATAATATAATTGTTAGGCAACGGTGCTGGTATTTTCTGGAAAGGGTCCAGCTGTTGAACTGCGACCCTAGAATATCGACCGTTAAAGTGGAATCACACGTCTAGAAAAAAAAGTAGATGATGTGGCCCTATCATTTACTCGAGCTTGGCTTTAGATTATAATACGAGTAGAGTACAAAAATAAGAGTTTGCGTACAGGTTTGTATTAAGCACCCGCAGCGTGCTCTTTCCCAACTGTCTAATCAGTGACAATGCTTGATTTCTGGCTGTGTTTAGTTTCCTCAACTTCGCATCACATCGTCTGAATTTTCCATCACATCAATTTTTTAGACGCATGTATGGAGTATGAAATGTAGGTAAATGAAATAACTAATTACATAGTTTGGATATACTTTGCGAGATGAATCTATTAAGCCTAGTTAAGCCATAGTAGGACAATATTTCACTATGCCAAAAATCGCTATTTGTGACACTTGTTAACTGCTATCAGCGACACGTTTTTCGCGCGTCACCTTTTTTGCATCAGAGATAAGGGTATATCTGTGACGCGTAAGAAGATATCAGTGACGCGTATTCTCTACACGCGTCGCTAATAACAGGAATACACGTCACTGATAACCCTCAGCAGTGACACATCCATCCAACACGAGTCACTGATAACCCTCAGCAGTGACACGTCCATCCAACACGCGTCGCTAATAATACCTTAGCAGTGACACGTCCAGCCAACACGCGTCACTGATAGCAATTTACAAAAAAAAAAAAAAAAAAGAAAAATTTCCTTCCATGGTCCTGCAGGGTTGTTTGGTACCCTGCTACAGCAGCTTTCGCTGCACATTTCTCTCACATTACACACATGTTTCATCCATTACAATAGTACATCTTAAATCACTGACTAATATGATTCTAACCAGTACCAAACAGCACTAAGAAGCAATTAGTTTTTTTTTTTGACAACAAAAACTGTGGGGGAGATCCCCACAGTGGTAGCCATTTTCATTATATTAAAAAGAAGAAGAGAGTTACATACTTACAAATTAACTAAAAGCATCAAGCCAAACACAAAAAATTGACCGAAGGTCAGCTCTAAATCTATAAGACTGTAGGGAACATTGATTTTTGAAATTGCCGAGCCACCTAGCCATGGTGGGGTTATGTCTTTGGAACACTTTGTCATTCGAATTTTCCAAAGTTCCCAAGCTGCAATCATAGTCACCTCCCTGATGCAAGGAATACTTTGTGTTGCTGCCGGTTGAGTCAGTCTTTCATGCAATTGCTTTGATAAATCCCAGGAGATGCCTAACCGATTCCATACCTGCTGAGCAAAAGGACATGCAAAGAAAAGGTGTTCTATGGTCTCCTGTTCCCCTAAACTGCACATAACACAGTTTGTGCCATCTTGCACATTCATATGTCTCCTCTGCAGCATTGTTTTAGTATTGAGCCTGTCAACTAGGATTAGCCAAATGAATACCTTGATTCTTCTAGTGCACATAGCCTTCCAGATTGCTGCAAAAATGGGGTGTGCATCAACCGCACTGAAGACATGCGAGTAGAAGCGACGTGAGGAGTATGGTTTGCCCCAAACAGGTGTCCAGCGATCTGCGTTGCTCTCATTGTATGTAGTGTTCTGTAGGTCTTCCTGGAGTGATTCAAACTCTTGATATGCTTCCTCAGAGAAGGGTAATATAAATATGGTGTCAAGATCGTTTGCCTCTAAGATCTCTTTAACCGAAATGCCTTCTTGTCTTGCAAAAGTTGCCAGCCTTGGATATTTGTGTGCAAGAGTGTTGTCCAGCCATAGGTCTTCCCAAAAACATATTGAGGAACCATCACCAATGTTGCATACCGTTATCTGCCTGAAAAGAGAATTAAGACGTAGCACGTCCTTCCACCAGAAGGACCCAACTTCCCTTGTAGCATGTGGCACACGGCTATCATAATATTTTGACCAAATAAGGTTCACCCATGGAACATTTTCTCGGTTATAAAACTTGTTCAGGTGTTTCAGCAGGAGTGCATCATTTTGTAATCGAAGGTTAATAACTCCAAGTCCCCCTTTCTCTTTTGGTTGCATGACAACCGGCCAGGCAACAAGGTTCCCTCCTTTATTTTCTGCGGAGTTTCCTCGCCATAGGCATTGTTTCCGCTCTCTGTCAACATACTCTATAACTCCTTTTGGTATTTTGATAGTACACATCGCATAAGTCATGATCGTGGTGATGGCAGAATTTATCATCTCTAATCGACCACTGTATGTAAGCCAAACTGAACAAGCAGACAGTCTTCTTTCCACTCTAGTCATTAACGGTGAGAAATCTTCAAATCTTGGCTTGGTAGTCCCCATGGGTAAGCCAAGATATGTGAATGGCATGACCCCAATTTCGCAGCCGAAGGAACTAGCAAGACTGATCATTTTATTTTGGGGCACATTGATCGAGTACATTTGTGATTTACCATAGTTGACACGTAACCCAGTCGAGTCAGCAAAATTGTCAAGTAGACCCTTAAGAAAGAGTAACTGTCCATCATCGGCTTGAAGAAACATGAGCGTATCATCAGCGTATTGGACGATGGGGTACTCTTCTGATGCTTGAGGAATTGGCATTGTGAGGATGTCGAGTTCCAGGGCTTTATTCACAATGATTTGCAGCAGTTCAGCAGCTAAAACAAATAATAGTGGCGATAAAGGATCTCCCTGTCGCACCCCACGCTTGCATTTGAAAAATTTCCCAAGTAATCCATTTAGTAGCACTGCTGAAGAACCAGATTTGAGAATTGTAGAGACCCACTGAATCCATCTATTTGGGAAACCCAAGTGCTCCATAACCAAGAGTATGGTTGAATGCTCGACTGTATCGAATGCTTTCTCGAAATCCAATTTCAAAATAATGATCTCTCTCTTGGATTGGTGACATTGGTGAATGTACTCATAGCTCCAAGCTAAGCAATCCTGGATCGTTCTAGTTCGAATGAATCCATATTGATTTTTATGCACCAATCTCAAGATCACTAGCTGCAGTCTATCCGCAAGGATTTTTGTAATCAATTTCAAGGAGATATTCATTAGTGAGATCGGCCTGTAATCACTTACAGTTTCAGGGCTCTCCTTCTTAGGCACAAGTGTGATATAGGAGCTGTTGATAGACTCAAGATTTGCATTGCCTTCATAGAATTCAGAACACAGTCTGTAGAAATCTCCTTTGATGAGTTGCCAGCATTTCTTCATGAATAGACCGTTAAAACCGTCTGGACCCGGGGCTTTGTCCGGTGGCATTCGTTTAATAACATTGTCAATCTCATTGTTACTGAATGGCAGCACTAGATTATCTAGGTCCTCCACTGGCATGATGAAGTAGGAGAGGTCAAAGAACATCGTTGGTGAGGATGTGGTGCCCATTCTATTTTTGAAAGACGACCAAAGGAATCCAGCCTTGCTGTGGTGGTCACTAACCCAGATGCCATGATCATTTCTCAGCTGCGGTATTGAGTTCCTTCTATATGAGATTGTAGCCATGCTATGAAAAAACTTAGTGCATTCATCGCCGAATTTAATCCTGGGGTAGAGGGGCCGCAAGAAGCAATTAGTTAATTGACCAGTAAACTGAACTGGTAGTATCTATATTACAATTCCACAAGAGAATTCTACATTCCGTTGTGCCAGCACTCTAAATCCAAAGGATTATAGATGAACATCTCATATCAAACATTAGACCTGGGGGCAAAGCAGCAGCCTATGGTGCAAAAAAAAAAAAAAAAAAAAAAAAAAAAATGAGGATCAATTAGTGAATGGCTATAACTAAATGGTTCTTGTAACTACAGGAGAACACATAATACAGGACACTAATAAGATTTTTTAGCTACTGGTTTGTACTTATCCATGGATCTAGCTTTATTTGCTAATGCAGCTGCTACTATAGACTAAAAGCAAAATTCATCAACATGACATCTGTATTGATATAATAAATTAAACCTTTAACCCAGCATACTACAAAATAGGTACATAAACTAAGATAAACTAAGAGAAGACATCAGACATGTATTAAACAAAAAGAAAACAGTAGCTTATACTTGAGCAAATGTTTCTATGCATCGTTTAACAAGATAATCTGCTAAGATGGCAAATTTGAAGCATACAAAACTGGATGGTCACTTCAAATCTTCATGATGTCCAGGAGCCAAAACTATAGTATTTTTTTTACCCCCAATCATGAGATACAAATATCTGGAAAAACAGTATATTTAACTATTCATTAATATGGAAGACTATCATAAACACCTAAATATAATTTAGATATTAATTCAATCCAAGGAAGAAAGGAGTGGAAGACAACAAAGGGTGCATTCTTCATAGATACAGATCAAAACTGAAGCAAAAACTACCTATAAACCTGTTGGAGACACAGGCTTGGATTTCATTTCTTCACTACACAATTACCTGTAAAGCCATCTCTTCCACCTACAGTAATTATTAACACAAGCAACAGCTCTCTTGCATCATCAATCAACCAGATTTGTTGTCTAAAAAAAAAACAGACTTGGTATTTAAGGCACCAGCTCTCAGTCATCAAGCAGTTCACATTCATTAGCACTTAAAATAGATTTGAACTGATGTGACTTTTAACATGAAACAAACTAGTTTAAGGAGTTGTTCAACTGATCAGATGTTCAACTCCAGTTCATGTTATTCTTTTTACTGCAGTTCATACAAAAACGAGCTTCCACTACGCGCTACTGGTTTGTACTTATCTAGGAGTCTTTTTTTTTTCAATTTCCTATAATCTACCTTGATGCACAGAGAACTACTAATTCCTCAGAAAAGAAAAAGTCAAATACTTATGGTGTTATACCTTTTCGATGCTACTTTGGAACATAAATACTTTGATCATTACAGCATGGTGCCTTCCTGATCTGTCTTTTTATGCTGCTGGAAACAGCAACAGAAACTGTCCTGCAGGCACACAATTTCAGTCATTTTTCAGCTATTAATATGCACCCAAGGTTCCAACCCGAGAAGCTATGTTCACGAAAGGTAAAATCAAGAGAAGTACTAATTATTAGCTGAATGAACTAACACAAATCAATAGGGAACAATGGCTTACCAAAAGGTGACTAAAGGTCAAAACAAGCAATAGAGTACATATAGGAATAGCAACCAAGCCTGTACAAGGTAAGTTGTGATATCACTGTCTCTTGGCAGCATGAAACAAAGGTGACTAAAATGATGCTACCTATTTACTGTTGGCCTAATTAATAGTACTGCAAACATAAGAAGGGATCATGTACTGATAACGTACGACAATATTTCTTTGCCGAGAAGGGATCATGTACTGATCTACATGATTACTTATATGATAAAAGAAAAATAAACAGACAAGCCTCAATGACAATTCAACTGCTTTTGAGGATATTTCCATATTATTAATAAGATATTGATGCAGCATATACTGAAACGAAGTGAAATCCTTGAAACTACTTTGCACCCAGCCACTGCCTCTCCTGAAGAAAATTGCTTCAGTTCATGGAGGCGCCAAGTTTAAAAAAAGGTGCAAACCATATTGTTCATGTTCATCGCATACCTGCTACAGCCATAACCTTTTAGCTTCTCAGTCTTTTTATCAGTCACCAATCTGCAAGTAATTTGTAGCAGTTAGTTGCTAAAAGCAATTTGTAGTGGTCACTGAAACTGCTGTCTAAATAATATATGATGGCAAGGTAGACTTGGCCTAGACTTCTCTCACAGCTCACACTCAGGCACTCAGTCATGGAGGATCAGGCAAACACAGGAAGTGGAAACACAGAGGAGCGTAATTGAGATAAGAAATTTCTACAGCCAAGATCACTGCCGGATTGAGCATGCTTTTTAATTTTCTACTTCAAAGTTTGATTCAACGAAATAATGTAATTGAGATAAGTATTTGAAATATGACTATTATTTCCAAAGTTGACTATTGCACATACGAGTAAAAATTCAGAGCTTGGTGAACAAATCCACAACAAAAGCAAAATGGCAGAGAAGGTTTGCTCCTATATCTAGTCATATTTTTCAATCTGCAGTGGTGCAGTATTTTTATTAGATCAACACATCCAAAGATAATACGAGATAGCTCAGGTTTTGACACATGCCGCAAACTCAAGTTACAATACTTAAACTAAACACATAGATCAACTGAGCTTACCTTCACTGTTATTGGCTTATTACTTGCCATTCAAGCAGGCTCTTGACTCCTAAAGACAGTGGTTCATCTCCTGGACGTGACTCATCAGTATTAAGAGCTTGTGATCTATATATAAAATATTGTAACAAAATCTTAGAACAGGTAATTAATGTTATACGAGATATTATTATTCAGATCATGACTTGCTAAAAATAAAGATTAGTACAAATCAAGACTTGCTAAAAATTTATAAGAGAGTTCTGAAGATGAGTTACATCCATTTGTAAAGTCTGATCCTAAGATAGCAAGAGTTTTCCGAATAGCAAGGCTGCTGATGGGCATTGAGTAAAATTTAGCATGACAATTGATGGGATTCAGTTTATCGAGATCTGAAATATTTGCAAACCATGGCAGCATTTGATACTTCGACTTTTCCAGTTAGAAGAAACGGATCTGATCTGAACAAAACCAAAATAGCCAACATATTTTAGAACTTCACAATACTGCTTCAACTAGGCGTAGTACCTTTACAAGTATCCATATATTATGACATGGAAAATAAATCATACAGGTGATAGAAATTGCAATAAAAAAATAGGACGCACGGATACACTCACTGATAACCACACACTAGAATATATTCTTATTCTCTTCAGTTTGCTGGATTGAGGGACAGGATCCATGGCTACAGCGCCCAGGCTGGGGTCAGTTGCACCTGCTTCGTAGTCTACCGACGGGGCCAAGGTCTTGCGGTTCTACCATGCCGTGCTCAAGCTTGAGCCTCACGGCCGAATCAAAGGTACTGTCGAGCTAGGCGGACGAATCAGCTAACGAATCGAACAATTTCTAAGGAAACAGTCAAAATGAAATCAGATCGAGACGTGGTGTGGAATCACCAAACTGTGGCTACAAATCGCCGATTTATAGGGAAGGTTGATGATTTATAGGGGCGGCTGTTGGAATTTATTATATGCACACATTAAAGACAAGATATCCGCATGCGTACAGATAGAAATACGGTTGTAGTATTTCATCAAGATTAACCCAGTTTTAATATCGAACCCAAGGAAACAGTAGGTGAATATAACTAAGATCTAACTTAACCCAACTTTATAATTAAGGGACTTAGAAACTAGCAAATAAAGAAGACTCTTCAAGTGTATCTAATTCAAACCTCCATAAACCTTGTTTTATATTATTTTATCTAGGACGCTAATTCTTAATAAAGTAAGATAAAATTACTTTACTAAGAACAGACAAAAGTCTACCATTCGTCTACTGACGAGAGGTGGGCTACAGAGGATTCAATGAAGCTATAAAAATCACCTTCACGATACTACCACCGAATCCGGGCCAATAGGGGGCATTCACAAATAACTCTAGTCTAAAGCACCACTCTTACACTACGATTACTCCCTTAATCAAGAATAACCAAGATTAAAGTACTCCAAAGAGAGTTGCAAACAAGAAGAATAATATAAACCAATGCTTACATTAATAAGAAGTTGACTCACCAGTGAATCTCAAGAGCAAGTTCTTCTCGCGAAGAACTTGATCCCGCAGAATACATCAGAGAAGAACCGACAGGCCGGAACTCCTCTAATCCACTCATTACTAGATCTAATCTATTTCTAATCATAGACTAATTCTAAGAACTAGTCTAATCTTGATTGCTAATCATATCTGTAGTAGCTAATTGGAATTTTGCTCTCAAGCTCTGACATGAGGATAATGACTTCGGGTTTTAGGGGGGGTGGTCTGCCTCTTTATTTATAGTCCTGAGCGATGAATCATCGCCATTGGATCAAACCAACCTTAAACCGACTTAAATCAACGATTAGATATGATTTACATGATCCCATAGGTCGGTGGAGGAAGCTTCTAGAAGCCAGTGACGTGGCGCCTCCGGAGCAGGCCGGCCATCCTAAAGGGCCAGAACGGCCATCCTTACTTTATGACAAATGGGCTTCAGTTTTGACAGGTGCGTAGGCCTCTGAGTAAGCTTTCCAGAAAGGTATGGTAGCCGAAAAACGGAGCCTGGATGAGGAAGTTATGGCCAAATTACTGGACCTTGCTCCTACAGCCTGATATCTTTTGATTCTGGACTCCAAATATAGCAAATAATATATGAATTTTGATCATCTCGACGAGCTCTTCGCAATGGTGCTCTCTAATCCATCATTTGGGATACTTCCTGGAAAACAAGTGAAAACACCAAAACTCATGGAATCTGTTAGAATCAAATCCTATAACTAGTGTTTATGTTCCTTTTTATATCATTTCATGCAATAGTTGATGGTTATATTTGGAGTATAAGGACCGTCAACAGCGGCGTTTCCAAAAATTCTCAATTTTGGGAATTTTTAAATCTAGGGAGGGCCCCACTAAGCAGCCACCCCACTAGGCTTAGCCATGATCAGTACTCGGTAGCAACACAAGATTGATTCTCGAATAAAATATCAACAAATACTACACTATGCACGGCATGCATCAGCGCGGGTACAGAGAGAGAAAGGAAAAGGAGCACTCTCTGTGAAGACAGAACTGCGGTTTGTAACCGGCAAGCATGTGCTGAACTGCTGATGTGCTGTTCATCGACCTAGCACCTCGTCACCTTAAATGCAGGAATCGACCGAGAGCCAAGAGGTAAGGTGATCATTGTTGCCATAGAGTTGTATATATAAGTGGAATGGACAAAGGGAGAAGGGGTGTGTCTCTTTGGTTTCGATGGGATACAAAAAGATCAAATTGGAGTATCAGACATGCCTAGTGTGGATGATAGTGGTGTCATCTCTTTGTCTTCGATTCGATCACTCAGGAATCAAGATACAAAGAGATGGGATCAGACATGACTTAGTGGATAACAGTGTCCAACATAAGGACAGACACAACCACACATGGGCTTTGTAGGGGTGGTTGGTGATAGTTTGTAGGAGCTGTTTTGCAAACCGCCCCTACCAAACCGTGGCTACAATTCGTCGATTTGTAGTGGAGGCTGATATTTATAGGTGCGGCGTTTCCAAAAATTCTCAAATCCAGGAATTTTTTTAATCCCAGGAGGGCCCCACTAGGCAGCCACCCGCCCGCTCCATCGAAGTAGCATGTTGGTGATGGTTTGTAGGGGAACTGCCCCTACCAAATTTGGGCTTAAAAAATAGGATTTTTTTAACCGGCCGGGATTGGAACCCGCGACCTCCCCCTCAAGCGGTACTCCTCTAACCACTGTACCTCACGCTTACTTGTGTCTATAATGGATTTTCTTTCTCCTCATATTATTGTTGACAATGGATAACGTCAACATATTACCATAAATAAAGTATAAAATATGATCTCACTAGACCAAGAACAATAATAAAAATGTTATATACTAATGATTTCCACGAGTTGTGTGAATTTTTGGTCTCTGCAATTTCAATAAATAAATAAATATTTCGAATTACGACTCTTGGGACAGAAAAGAAGGAACTAGAAGACACCAGAGGACACCACGAACGAGCCAGGGCCCACATGTCAGAGGGGGCGGCCGATCGGCTGTGGGCCCATGGCCGATCGGCCATGCCACGTCGCCATCTGACGTCAGCTTCTGGAAGCTTCTCTCCACCGCCTTTGAGATTCAATCTAAGTCGTCCATCAAGGTCGGTTTGATCTGAGGGCTGATATTCATCCAATGGGGCTATATAAGCAAGGGTAGACCTCACCCCTAAAACCCTAATTCATTATGTAATCTCATCTCATTGATTAGAGAGTGGTCCTGGTGTTAGGATCTCTCTCTCTTCTATGTAGAGATCAAGGACTAGACTTTTCAATATAATAGATTAGATCTAGTTGAGAGTTAGGGAGAGCGGAGCTATGCTCCAGTTCTGGAGAAGTCTTCAGAGTTTGGTATGTCTTTACAAGACTTGTGCTTCAATATATTTATCTTCTCTATTTACTTTTATGCCTTTCATATATATATGTTTAGTATAGTATTTATGCCATTGCATGGGATCTTTGCATATATTGAGTGCTCTAGTTATTCGTGGTAGCTAGATATGACACCCTAATTTTTGCTTTTCAAAATTAGAATTTTAATTGAATTTATATTCATGCTTTGCTCCACAATATAGGCCAAATTAATTATTTATAAAATACCCTAAAATGAAATATAAGGTAGAAAATCATGCTCTGTTGCACTCATGCTGCTGCATAATTTTTTTTATAATGCCTTTGAATTGTTTAGCTTTTGTTTGTATTTGTTTACTTTGCAAGTTCATTCAAATGCCTAATTAGAAAATAGAAAAGGCTTTTTCTTTTAGCTTTGGGCCAGCCCTTGGCTTTTGGCCCGGCGGCCTAGCGGCTAGCCTAGGCCGGCCGGCGGCCCGGCCGCTTGGGGCGGCGGCCCGGTAGCCCAGCACAGGCCGGCTCGCCCTCACGCATGCAGCGGTGGCGGCGCCCGCCAACACGTGCGCGCCCCCCGCCCTGCCTTGCGCCCACGGCCGCTGACGGCTGGGGCGAGCCATCCGTGGGCCCCACAGATCTGATGTCGTCCCGAGCGGGGCGGACACCGAGCCCTACACCGCATCCTCGCCGCCTGCAGGCGTGGGCCGCGTGGCGCCAGTCCGAGGATGGCCGCGCGCTAAGCGCGTGCCGCAGCCCGCAGCGCCCCTTTTTCCCCAACCCTAGCGGCCGCCCGGGAGCTCGAGCCGCCGAGTTCGAAACCCTAGATCGAGAACCCGCCGCCGCGCCGTTCCGTCGTTCCCATCGTCAATCGGCAAGGTAAGTCGATCCCCGGAGAACCACCGCACCACGGGGGTACACCGGTGCCCTTGGCTCCGCCCCTTGCCGTCTGTACGCGTCGCGCCGCTTCCCGCCATTCCGCCGTCGCGCCGCCATGGCGCCGGCCATAGCGTCCCAGCCGCCCGTCCCCGAGCGTACACCGGCTAGCGCGCACCGCGCATGCGACCAAGACGCGACATCGCCTTGCAGCGTCCCTTTCGCCAGCCCTTGTCGCGTGCGGAAAGCGCTGCTCCGGCGGCACGCCGCCGAAGCGCCACCGTGCTCCGGCGAGATTACGCCATCCCGGTCTACGGTGGACGGTGGGCCGCGGACCACGGCCACCCGGTCCACGGCGGTCTACCAACCCGAGGCCAATCCGCGGCCGGCGTGGCGCGTCAGCGTCGGCGGCGTCGGCGAGCCCGCTGCCGGCAAACTTGCAATCTAGCCCCTGGAGAACCGGATAATTACAACCATGCCCCTGCTGCCGATTAAAGCTGTTTTTCCTTTTTATTTTAATTCAAAAATTCTTCCAGTTAATTACAGTTTTGCCACCAGAAGTTAAATAGCCATAACTTCCTCGTTTTAGCTCCGTTTTTAGTGATCCACATATCCATCGAATCGTCTCGACGAGTAGAATAGTTTTATGACATTGTTTGCTACTAATTCTTGTATTGGTGTATTGTCTAACTATAAATTGTTTGCTTGCATGTATTGCTCCCGTGTGTGATGCTTGATGCGTATAGAAGAGGAGGCGTTCGTGAAGGACGAGGAGCACGACCCGGAGTGCTTTGAGCAGTAAGAATCTGACCAAGGCAAGTGCAGGCACTGTTTGATCATTTTGCTCCTATTCATTAAATGCAATGTTTATTATTCATGCATGTGTCTCAATTGTGTGAACCCTAAGGACCTACTAGCCACCATCATCCAGATATACCTATTGGGGGTCATGGGTAGATAGGCTGTTTGCGTAGTATGCTTCGCTCATCTACTCATCTTCTTTAAATACTATTAAAATGTTGCTATAATATGTCCATTGGAGATGTTTCATGGTTGCGACCATGGTTGGAGATGTTGGATGCGGGATGCATCGTGGTTGTGGGTTCAAAGGGTTGTACGGATTGCTGTAGTGCATCTGGTTTGCCAGAGGCATCCGTCTTCTCTCCCTAAGGTCCGGTTCGTGGAGCGGCCACCTGGGACAACCGTGCAACTTCAGACCTAATGGGCTCTGGCTTGACTAATTATCAGGTCCCTCGCTGTAGGGTGGATCTTTCCACTGGGATGGCGTCTGGAGCTCACAGGTTCTAGTAGGGTAGGTGGAATGATCCGTGGACATTGATCGGTGACGTTGCCTTACGCCTGGGTTCTTCCCGGCGAGTGAATCCCTACTTTGAAACCTGTGAAAGGTCTCGTAGTGATTTCCCTGCCTGCTCTCCTTGGTAGAGTTTTGGGGACTGGCCGCCCCGGGCAAATTGGATTTTGCAACTGAAGTGAAAGTGCACACCTCTGCGCAGAGTTTGATCAAACTGGTATACTAGCCGTGCTCACGGTCATGAGCGGCCCAGAGCTCTCACATGATTAGAAGCTACTCTCTTTTGAAAATGGTGGTGTTGGCGAGGTCAGAGCCTCATGTTGGTCGGGATGGAGTTCCCGTGTTGCTTGGGGTGGATCTCCTCAAGTGGGTTCTAAAGTTGTTATCTACTCTTTTGAAAACAACTTAATTATTACTTAAACCGTAACTAAGGGTTTGAGCTTTTCAACCAATGATTAGTAATAGGTTGTTTAATTAAAATGAACCAAGATAAAAGAGCTTACCAGTAGTACACCGTGTCAGCTTTACCTTGTTTAAGCCTCTCATGTCATTACTTTTTCCGCCTGTACTTGCTGAGTTCGACATGGACTCACCCTTGCTATAATCACAATAAAGGTTGCTCAAGTGATAATGACTATCCGGAGAACATGCCTGGTTACTAGTTGCGTGGTGCTGTCGTCAGCCTTCCTGTGGCGCTGTGGTTTCGCTACGAGTCGTCGTCGTCTTTTTGTTTAGAAACAGTTAAACCTTATTTGTATTATTCCGCTGTACTCTGAGACTTGTGATGTAATAAAGTACGTTATACCTTTATGTTTATCTTTCGTTATGTAACACTATCTGTGGACCAATGAAGTCGTTATATGTGTGTAAATTGATCCTGGCGCACATATAATTTACACTTGGTTTTACTCCTTCAAAACCGGGTGTGACACTAGAGTAGTAATCTATAGTATAGACTTAGTGTTTAGACTATTGGTTACCTGAGGTTGCGCTCAATCCTCCGTTTAGTTGTGGTAGCCCCAGGGGTGACAGCTTTGTTAGGCCTTTGTAATCCACCACGTTAGGGTTGATGTTCGGAGAGCTTTTGGCAGTCTTCCCCCCAACTACTTTTCTCAGTCTTTCTCGAGAGTTGGAAAGCTCTTTGTTGCTCCAAAGTGCTTTTGTATGATTGCTATATCTATCCATACTTTAGTTATCTTAGAACCAAAGTAATAGAGAAGTATCTAGTAACCTTGATCTCTCCCATTGTCCTCTTAATTAGCTAAACTATTCATTTATAATATTATTCTTTTAGGCATGTTATTATTATTAGATTTTTTATGCATTATTATTCGTCATTTATTATTTATCCCCTCACTTTAGTCTAATTGGTTTGCTAAGTTAGTAGATACATAATTGTGAGTTATTAAATTCTTTAATCAAAGCTTCCCTGTGGATACGATACTCTAGAATACTCACGGAGAAAAGCTACAATGGTGATCTATGTGCTTGCAGAATCTTTAATATTCTTTTAGCACTTAATAAACATCAACAAGCTTTTTAAAGGCGCCGTTGCCCGGGGAAGCAATTGGCGTAAAGATTTAATAATGATCTTGATATTTGCTAATTTAGTATATCACTAGCTTTAGTAGGATTACCCTTGTTCTGTTGAGTTTGTGGAATAGACGGGACACAAGATGTCATTGCGAGCTTCAGCGAACTTCCGCAAGAAAGAAGAAGAAACACTGAAGAACCCGGGGTGCACGATCATTTAAAGATTCATCAACATTTGAAACTCTGCCATCTCAAAGGTCATGTTTGTTTTATATATATATATATATATATATATATATATATATATATATATATATATATATATATATATATATATACATATATATATTATTCTAACCATGTTTAGATTGAAGAAGAAGTCATTTGTCCCAAGAGTTCAAATCATATCTCAAGTGATGAACATAGAAGCTGCATATCATGGTAAGTACGATTAATAAAGGTGAGATAGTCTTGCTCATGGACTTTAAATTTATTGAGTAGTTATCATTTAATTTCTTACATTCTATTGTATGTTTGCTTTGATCATTGCATGTTTACTTTAATTCAAGCATTCCTTCCATTTAGTTTATGTTTTCTTATATTAAACTCTTTGCATGTTTAGTTTCTTGCATATATCTGTATCATTTGCATTTAAAAAGAAATAAAAAATCTCACCATGATCATGCTACTTCAGCTTTTATGTTTAAATCTTTATAGTACTTTCATGCTATCTTTGTCTGCTTTAATATGCTAAGGTTTGGAATATCTTCATACATCTCTTAAATGAAGCATGGTGCCTAGTTTAGGAATGGTGATCTTATTTCCAAAGGCTCTTTAAATTAAGCGTGGTGCTTAGATTAAAATACCCTCTTAAATCAAATTCGACGTGGTGTCTAGGTTGATTTTTGAACCAATAGTATACTATAACAGATATTGGTATATTTTGTGTGGACTAACCCTTGTAAAAAACTCTCAAATCCAATTCGGGCAAGTCAAGAGATGAACTCACATAGGAGATGAAGCAAGGCATATGATGAACTCCAACAACTTCACGCAAAAGATATGTAAGTATGAAATTCATTCACTTTATCTTTTACTGTAAGTTATTTTTTCCTTGAACCATGCTAGAGTGTAGCTGCAAGTAAAATTTATTATAAATCATGTTAAACCTATGCTAAAATGATTGAAGAATTATCTTTTTATTAGCATAGATGAAAATCTATATTTATCTCATGTTTATTTTTTATATGACTTTTTGTCTTATGTTATGAAATGAAAAGAATAAAAACATGGGCACATGTGTCCATTTATAAGGAAAAAAACGTGAGCACATGAAGGTCCATATATAGATATATAATAAAAATGTTCTTAGGACAAGTTCTCTTGGGTATTCTTGGTCACTAATCATTGTAGGATAAGATTTAAGAATAAAGGATGAACAATGTCTAAGGACATGGGAGTTACAACATACTTTAGGGGATGATTCAACATTCACACTTGACATCAAGTGTGGAGCAATAGCAAAGTGCAAGCTTGGGGAGGAATGCCGACTCAATAAGATGATCGACGTGCTCCTCCTCACATGCTTGATCACTTCGACATTTGGGTTTGCAATCCCTCTACTCACTATTACTTTATCTCTATAAGTTTGAATCCTTTCACAAATGCTATAATAAAAATCAAACTTAAGATGCAAAATAAATTCATACCTTTAGAAAAAGTAGTGGTGAATAAATATTTACAGTGCTAATTTTGCTAATTAAATTAGCCAAACTATTCTATAATATAGAAAGTGACCTTTAGCTCAGAACGACACTACTCTTTTCGACACGGGTATATTCCTTCAAGTATGTGTTGTCCACTAATGCTGCAAGAATAAAAAGAAAAGCAAAATGGTCCAAGGACAGCTCAAAAGAAGAACAGAAGGTGGCTTGACAAAAGGATAAAGAAGAAGTGGATCATAAGAGACAAGTTGTTTATGAATAAGATACGCTAGAAGCCAAATAAGGAGAACTTTAAGATAGAAGGAAAGAACTGCCACAAGGTGTTACGGTATCATCATGCTCCAATAATAAAGGTAACATCTCAAGGTAGGTTATTATTTATAAAGTATCTATTTGATTATGCTATGCATAGAGTCAAACATGTTTGAGTCACAACTTTAATTGATTCAATCTGATTAATTCAATATGTTAGCTCTTTAATTATTTCTAGTACCACTCTTTTGATCTTGTAGTCCTAATCATATGCGCTTTAAAATTTTGCACACCTTATATTGAGAAGGAGATAGTCATAATCATGAAATTATTATATATTTATAGACAACTCTTCTATGAGTTAAGCCACTTGGTCCTTTACATTTAAAATGTTTTAAATACAACATTTAATGTTCATCTTCTAATCCTATCACCCATGTCATGATTAAGTAGAGTATTTATCTTGCTCTACGTGCCTAAGGTTCGAAAAGAATGAATAAAGTTTTGGTTCTATTGGTGTTTTTCCACCAACAGAGCCCTTGCACTTGATCTCTACTCTATCTATGTAAACAGGACATTCTTCAAGCAAACCTTAGGGGAGACAATCCCTTAAAGCATACAACTAAAATGTCTTAGATCTATGAACATATGCACTAAGCAAGATCTTTGCAAAGCACTCTTTGCTAAAGCTTCACTTTAAAATGTTGGACAATCAATGAACATGATGATACACCTGAGGAGTAAATAAGAAGAGTATGGAAGAAGAAAGAGAGCCTACATTCAGAATAAAAAACATCCTCGCTTACAACATCATTTGAAGGAATACCCCTGGAACCATCAGTACCACCATTCGTGCCATCTGATGAACCATGGGAGGAATGAACAACTGCGTGCCAAGAGGAATTATACAAAAGGAGGCGTTCGACCACTTGATAAGGCATTCATTCAACGGTCATCATCATCAATGCACCACCAAGGAATGACAAAATCACTTCCATCCATCTACACCTCATTTGGGCGTATAACAAGCTAGATTTCGGCGTAGTCGTCAACTTCAATCATACCCATTCGGTCCAAAATCTAGCTTGGGGAGAGCACCCACAGTCATCAAGATAAGTATTTCTTTACTATCCTTTTTATTATTAGCTATTATTGTTGCTTTTTAAAATAAATAAATAAAAAGATTCATAATGGATTAAATTAAATAAAGTTTGTCTTAGCTGTATATATATTAAGGTGTGATTAGTAAATTTAGAGTTAGAATAAATTTGCTTTAGAAATGATGAATAGTTGCTCTGCTCTAATTCCTTTTTAGTACCTTGCTTTTTAAATTGAAATTTCTCGATGTTTTGGATATATTTGTTTCGATCTAAGATTTACTCTAAATCTGAACTTGTGGGTGGCATATACTTGATCTAAGTCTATGTAATTGGGGGATATGATATGAGAAAGTTTGAGCTGCTTCATTTTATCTTGTCTTTAGTGAAACTATATTTCTAGAGATTTGTTTTTGAAAATTTAAAATCGTTCATGATGAGCTCTTGTTTGGCGAGTGTTAAATTCCTACCAAAACTATATTTATGATATTCAGATTAGGAAAACATTTCAATTACATACGCTGCTTGCTTTGAATTGAGTAGTTAAAGCTTTGCCAATACCTATATGGGTTCAGTCATGAAAAATCAAGATATCCACACACCTTCCACATACATACATATACACTTTGTTCCTATCTTTGGGAATAGGCGATATTATTCTTTTTCCATCTACATGAAAATATTTTATTCCTACACTCGAGAATAAATAACCCAAATAATCTATAGGAAGCCCACGATTATTTACTCCAAATGTTCTTGTCTTTATCTCTCGAGGTTTATCATAAGAAAGAGATTTGAGTTCTTTGCTAAAAAAAAGAGAGTGAAAAAAGTACAAGTGTCTACAATGAAAAAAATGGGTACTTAGATGCCCGTCTCTCTAAAAAAAATGAAAAGAAAGAAAAGAAAAAGAAAGCATGCAACCCAAGTTCTCTCAAAATTTCCATGTTTCAAGAGAGATGTATTCTTTGAAGGAGTAAAAGTAGAATTAGCTTTAGCCACTAAATATATACCTATCCACCATATTCCATACACATGCATTCTTATTTTGATTGGCTAAACTCTATGGATCCATTGTTTGAACTATAATATATTCTTTACAAGTATGCTATATTATTCAAGAGTGCCACTCTTATGAACTCCAGATAAGCCTTATTTAAAGAGTGAGTGAGTAAAAAAGGGATGAGAAAAGGCTTAATATAATCAGCCTTGTTCCATACAAATACTACATATTTAAAAAGAGAGAAGGTGTAACACTATTATTGCCTCGTAAGGATCCATAAATACCACATATTGAGAGATTGAGAGTGCCATTCAATTTATAAGTTCTGAGTTTTATTTTGAAAATTTATAAAAAACTTCAGAATATTGGTTGATCGAAGACTTAAGACATAGTGCTTGACTTGATTGTTTTGTCTTTCAATTACTCAAGACCCAAGTGATAGTTAAAGCTCCATGGTTTAAGGTAATATGGGTAAGTTTTGAGTCAGAATGATTATTATCCGATTTGGAGTAGAGTTTTTGTTTAAAAGCATGTGTATTTTTTTTTAAGAATGAAAGCATTATGGCAACTCTGATCCAAGTTTATTATTAATAAATAGCTTTGCTAAGGGACTAGCAAAAGGTAAGCTTGAGGAAGCTTGTTGACGGTGGATAACGTCAACATATTACCATAAATAAAGTATGAAATATGATCTCACTAGACCAAGAACAATAATAAAAATGCTATATACTAATGATTTCTAAGAGTTGTGTGAATTTTTGGTCTCTGTAGGAAATAATAAGGAATTTCAATAAATAAATAAATATTTCAAATTACGACTCTCGGGGACAAAAAAGAAGGAACTAGAAGACACCGGAGGACACCATGACCGAGCTAGGGCCCACATGTCGGAGGGGGGACGACCCCGATCGGGCCGTGGGCCCATGGCCAATCGGCCATGCCACGTCACCATCTGACGTCAGCTTCTGGAAGCTTCTCTCCACCGCCTTTGAGATTCAATCTAGGTCGTCCATCAAGGTTAGTTTGATCTGAGGGCTGAGATTCATCCTATGGGGATATATAAGCAAGGGCAGACCTGACCCCTGAAACCCTAATTCATTATATAATCTCATCTCATTGATTAGAGAGGCGTCCCGATGTTAGGAACTCTCTCTTTAATGTAGAGATCTAGGACTAGACTTTCCAATGTAATAGATTAGATCTAGTTGACAGTTAGGGAGAGTGGAATTGTGCTCTGGTTCTGGAGAAGTCTTTAGAGTTTGGTATGTCTTTACAAGACTTGTGCTTTAATATATTTATCGTTTCTATTTACTTTTATACCTTTCATATATATGTTTAGTATAGTTTTTATGCCATTGCATGGGATCTTTGCTCGTATTGAGTGCTCTAGTTATTTGCAGTAGCTAGAGTAGTAATCTATAGTATAGACTTAGTGTTTAGACTATAGGTTACCTGAGGTTGCGCTCAATCCTCCGGTTAGTTGTGGTAGCCCTAGAGGTGACTTGACTCGTAAGGCCTTTCTAATCCACCACGTTAGGGTTCATGTTTGTAGAGCTTTTGGCAGCCTTCCCCCAACTATTTTTTCCTAGTCTTTCTCGAGAGTTGGAAAGCTACTGTTGCTCCAAAGTGCTTTTGTGTGATTGCTATATCTGTCCATACTTTAGTTATCTTAGAACCAAAGTAATAGAGAAGTATCTAAGAACCTTGATCTCTCCCAATGTCCTCTTAATTAGCTAAACTATTCATTTTTAATATTATTCTTTTAGGCATGTTATTATTATTAAATTTCTTTTATGCATTATTATTTACCCCCTCACTTTAGTCTAGTTGGTTTGCTAAGTTAGTAGATACATGATTGTGAGTTATTAGAATTCTTTAACCAAAGCTTCCCTGTGGATACGATACTCTAGAATACTCCTAGGGAAAGCTACAATGATGATCCGCGGCGCTACGAGAATCTTTTAATTTTTAGCACTTAACAAACATCAACAATTATCCTCGATAATTTAAATTAAGTGTTTGAGACCCTAAACAAATTCAAATAAAAAAATTGTCAACTACAAAGTTGCATAACTTTCGAGGTCTACTTCTTTCATTTTTGTTGTTTCTACATTCGAGGCCATTTGAAAATTTTGAATTTCAAATGTTAAAAATTTAGACATAATTATCATCTACTAGATAATTTTAAATAAAAAAGTTATCAACTATAAAGTTGTACAATTTTTCAAGATCTATAATTTTGGTTTTGTAGTTTCTCCATTTGAGGTTATTTGAAAAATTCAAATTTGAAATTTGAGAAATTCAAACGTAGTTTTCCTTGACATTGACTGTTGACACAAAAGCGTCAATGTGAGCAACACACTGCAGCTGGAAGACTCGAGGCGTGGATCGCGAAATCCTTCTCCAAGCCTCAACCCAGGATGCTCGAACATCAAAATCCATAGCGTGCCAGTCAATTTGACGATAAGAAAAAATAACCACGATTAGTAATTAAGGGCTAAACTTGCCTGTGTTGCCAGACAGTTCCGAATATGTGGCTCCATGAGCCAAGACATGAAGCAATCGGCTAAATAGCCGATTCCTTTGAATAAGCAAGCACGTGTGTATGAACAAATCGGCAAACTCAATAGCATCGATAAAATAAGCGCAGATAGCCGATCCATAAGATTGCGGGAACCATGTGTCATATGAAAGTGTTGAAATAGCGGGTCCACATGTAGCCAATCGATGGTGGTTGATCCATCGGCTATCGCAATCGGTAAAGGATATAACATTCAGTGGAATACACGTATCAATACTAAATGTGCCATTAGTTGAATGAATCTACCTCGCATATCTAACAATAAGTTCGACGGGATCAAATGCAGCTATTGTAGACAAACTTTGAAGAACTTTCAACTAACAGATCTATTCAAGATTGATCCATGTATCTACTGCCCACTATACCCGATCAAGATCAAGATAGATTAAACTAGGACAATAAAGTAATAGTTCATCCAATATATGAGATCAAACGACCAAAGCTTAGATGAATCAAAAGATAACAATCCTTAACACTTGTATTAAGCCCGTGTCCACCGGATGACCTCTCGGCTTAACCAACCTAAATCTAACGTCCACCACCGGATGACGCTAAACCCAGCTAAGAAGAGATAACCATCTTGATCCAAGGAAAGCTCGCAACGTAAGGCAAATCTAGAACTTAGATGAAACACGGATATGATATACAAAGCCAATCTATCTCAATCTCAATCAATGATAATATTATAATTAATGAAATTAATTATAATAAAATCGATAACTAGATTAACCAAAGCTAAACAAGCGTGAAACTTATAAAACTTAGATTAATCAAGGATAACTAGCTCACAAACAGTTTATAAGAGGTTGATTGAGTCAATGCAGCCTTATAAACTACCGATGAACCTGATTTCTATCTAAACAGTAAGAGTTTGACTGGATCAAATGCAGCCTTAGGATTAAGATAAAAACTGTACGACCTCTATTTTCCATGAAGGGAAAATACACAGAATCGAATAATAATGTGATTGTCCCACAAGATCACTCCATCACATTATTATTTACAGTTGATATCATTGTCACACATCGTAAACTTTACAAGTTTACATGATTATACAACTCTTGGGGACTCACCTATTACAAGATTAACCTAGCGGAAGCGTAACTTAGGATGTCAGGGTAGACGTAGCACATCGGCGAGTGAAGGCTCCTCCTTCACAGGCTCCATCAGAGTCAGCATACAGATTAGCGGAAGCAATCTTCATCTTCTGAACCAAACTCGAGCATAGGAACGAGACCACCTAATCCTTCTAATTACTGCAAGTCAGTTAATCTGCACACCGCCAGTGATGTGCAGCCATGGTCAGCACCGAATGAGCTTTGGTGGAAAAATAGAAAATAAGGGATCTGGCGATCCTAATATTTGGCTGTGGTTTGCATCCTTAGCGCATGCGAAGCAGTAAGTAGTAATAATATCAATATTATTAGTTCCAATTTTAATTCCATCTCACCACACATGTTCTTTCCAAACCATCACCACACACAACACACATCTCACATCTCACACTCCCACTCAACGACAAGACAGCTCCAGATCCTTCTGCCTTGCCTAATCGGCTCTCAGCCCTCCAAGCTCTCAGCCGTAACTCCTCTCGAAAAAGAAAATAAAGTACTCCTCTCAGGGTAAGAAAGAAAGGACACCTCTCACTACTCAAGTGAAGCGTGGGTCTTGGAAAGACACATCTTCAAGCCGGCACACTCCTAAAACTAGTCCAGGTTTGGAAACCGGCGCAAGTCCAGGCCTCCTGTCGGCGCAAGTCTAGGTTCCAAAACTGGCACAATCTCTAGGAAGTCCAGGCTTTAGATATGACCATACCCGAAGATAGGACAATACGTATTGATTCATCAACTCTGCAGAGCGTGTACACCCGTCGCTACAAGATCACCATCATCGGTGGAGCGACCACCTAGGCTGATAACGGAAGCCTTCCAACCTGACGATACCATCCTATCACTCAGCCTTGGGACACCAACCACGGGAGGCACACTGAGGCTGTGAAAGCGTAGGGGTACCAACCGCAGGAGGTAGCGCAACGTTGGCTAAGGAGGGTAAAAACCACAGTAGACCGCAGTCCCTCGTCCCTACACTATCTACTAACAACATAATAGTAATGGCATCGCTAAGGTAAAAGGGTATTCCGCACCCCGCCCAACCAGGGACGTGTGGTGTGCACGTAGATCCAAGGTTTCGGTTCTCAAGAGATAAGTCCTTATGTAGGACCAGACAGGACATCTTCACACCTTCTTCCCGGACTTCATCCCATCACAAGATTCTGACCCGGGGGTTCCACACCATACACAAAGTTACCCGCCATAGGTATATCTCAATGGGGATGTCCAGGACACACCCCCTCGGCAAGACTCATCACGCGACTTGTTGTAGATCCTGTCCAGTTGAATCAACCCTCACCACTCACCCAAGACACATGCAGCACACTTCTCTGTTACCAGGTTATCCATATTATCCAGTTCTCAAGTTATCATGTTTCACCATTTTAATTCCTCATCCATCATATATCTAGGTTCTCAAGTAAATATGGTGGAGTAAAGTGCAAGCAAGCAGGCAAGAATATATATAAGTGTGAGCGTGAAGCTGGGTAATAAGGTAAAGGGGTTTCAATCAAGGCATTCAAGGCTCAGGCATAAGCATGCATCATATATACTAGCAAAGGAGAAAAAAGTAAAGCGCTAGCATATCTACTTGCAATGTCTAAATAGAATTCTCTAAAATAAAGTGCTGCCATGACACCTGCGATGTCGAGAAAGTAGTGGTACAAGTCTTCGTTAGTTGGTGTAGTCAAACATCGGGGTCTCCTCCTCCTGGGTCAACTCCACTCCATAGTCCTGTTGTCCTCCATGCTCTCTTCCTCCATCGGGTTCCGATCCAACGCTAACCGCGAAGCAACTATCTCACGAGACTACACACAGCAAGAGAGCAATCAATCAATTATAAGGCGACAGGACACAAAAGGACTACGACCCAGAAGAACACAAAAGGGGACGACTGAGCCCTCTCGACGGATGTCCGATCCTTGGGCAAAAGAAAAGGAGTGGCGGTTTGCTAAGCATGAGCTCAAGTCGTAGCCTAGCTCATACTTCACGGGTTGATCGAGTCAACCTGTACGGCTTCCGGATAAATGGCATAGACCTTAGCTCATCCTGAGCAAACACCAATGCACACTAGCTTTCGATCCAGACATCATTAGATTAACGAGAATCGAACAGAGTGGCTAAGCACGAAGAACCAAGAAGAAAACACGGGATACACATTACTTTGATCCGCTCATCATAGCAACGACGGGAATCAAAGAATGGAATCAAGAACGCAATAAACACCAAACAAGCGACAGCTCAATCAACATCTTACTAGATCAACGAGGACTGAGACAAGAAACAAGAAGAAACAGGATAAACACCTTAAAAAAAAGAAGGAAGAAACCCAATTGTGAAGGACCGAAAACGGCGACGAGAGGGGGGTGAATGGGAGCCTCAATTTTTCTTTTCAATTTCGGGTCATCGGCTCAACCCCCAGCGTCAAAAGCGAACTCAAGAAGATACAAGTGATATACGTGCTAACTGGAAGCAAGATATCAAACGCGAAGTAGTGGGCTGAAAGAATCCAACACAACAACCGGAATACAAATCGGAGCACAAACGAGCAAAGTGCGGTCGAAACAGCAACCTAGAAAAAGAGACAGGAAAAACGAGGCTTCTAAAACCCGGACTGCTCACTTACTGCACAGACCAACGATCCATCAAAGAAACCTGCAGTACCCAGACACTAAGCTCCTACGCACAAGAACACTGGACTTCACCATCGATGCTAGGCAAAGAGCTAATTGCAAAACAAAAGAGAGAAAAATAAAGCTCCATAGAAAAATCCTTGCTGAACAACCTGCACACAAGTAGCGAGCCTTCAACCTGCAGTGAAGAAACACGTACACAGCAAGCAGCAATCTTTGCATATCATGAATACTACTCTTGTCAAGCAAATAAATTAATGCTCCAATGATTATCTAATGATTGCTTGAAGTAGTAGTTCATGGTTGAGAAATAAAATGCGTACAGAAGCTTGAAAGCACCGCAAGAACTGATTGCTGTTGCTCAGAATAGAAAATTGAAAAAGCTGAAGAACTCTGCTTACCTTCTTACCTGCTCGGCAGAGAGTTGCAGCTCTGCTGTGTACGAGCGATGAACACACGAGCTGCAGGCCGGGCACTGGAAATCGACGAACTGAAAGCCGCACGGCAACGACGACCGACTTAGCTTGGCCCTTGGCACACTAGGCGCTGCTACTTGCACTCCCGTACCTGCACCTAGAATCAGAGAACAACTAGAACACGAACTAGGAAGCACGGCCGAAGAACTGAGAAGAATGGCAGCTCAGATCCAAAAAATCAAGGAACTCACAGGAAACAAAACCCCATGGCCTCAGACTAGGCACAGCGATTCAGCACTGAGACAGAAACTTACTCCTACGAAATCATTGCTCAAGATAAACTGAAAGTCCGGAAATCAAAGAAATTCGAGCATGAACAAAAGGGGAAAATAGGAGCACGGGAGGACGAAAATAACAGAGACAAAAACTTGAATCTCAGAGGTCACGGTGAGGTAAAGGCCTCACTTCCCACTTAATAAAAATCTCAGAACACACAAGGAATTCGTGTGCGCTTCTGTGGATCACTACAGCACCTAGAGGAGGAACCCTAACAAAAGGAAAAACGAAAATAGATGACTGAAGTGATAAGTCTGGTTTGCGGTTTGCCTCTCCTATTTAACAGGGTTATTACGCAATCCCAATTTTGCCCCTAAACCTAAAATGAGTCAAACCAAATAGCCAGGGGCGATATGGTCCGACTCAGGATAAACTTGATCCGGCGGCCACCGCGCCTTCTCACCGGTAGCTTCGACCCGACGCGAACTCCCCGATGCCACCACGTGCCGTCCTTCCGTCCACCGGAACGCCCTGTGTTTTGAGGCCCAAACCCGCGAACCACGCCACCGATGGTTTTGAGGCCCAAACCACCAAACCCGCGCCCGTGGTTTTGAGGCCCAAACCACGAAACCAGCGCCGATGGTTTTGAGGGCAAACCACCAAACCTCCTCGACACGTGTCATCGCCCGTCTTGACCGCCTGAGTCGCCAAGTCATCCGAGCCACCCGTTACGCTTGCACGCCGCCCGTTTTGACCCGATCGACACGGTCCGTCCACGTCCTCTTCCATTTGTCTATGTCCCAGATGTCAGCCACCATGGCTAGCCACCCGGTGATCCGGTCCCTCGGTCCAAGCCTCACGTCCATCCTTCACCTCCGCGGTCCGTCGGCCCGGCACGTCATCCTTGGCCCTTTCACCTCACCGTCGGCTACCATCTCCGAGCTCCACATCTATACAACACAAACCAAGAGATACGTCTTCGACACACTCCACGTGTGTCGGTGAACATAGCCGAAGCATAAAAGATAAAAGAAAATAGAAGTAAAATGTTGACTGTTGACAATCACTCAATCACACAACTAAACACATTTGATCTAAATCAACCATGTGTTCGCAATCTCCCCCTTGATGAGTGCATTGTCAACATTCAACACAAAGACAAAAGAAGAAAAAAGATAGCACATCCAAGTGAACACAAGCTAGACAAAAGCTGAAACAAAGTCACTGGATAGCAAATATGGAGCAAAGACTTGGTTCCCAAAGACATGGGCAAAAGGCTCGACACAACCAAGCTAAACCAACCGCTAGTCCTCAAGAAGAGGTAGAACAAGCTCAACACCACTAGCACAGCTCCAAACCAATTACCACAAACAGCTGGACCCTCAAGACAGAGGCAAAGGCTCACGACATCTAGCTCAAAGTGCTACTCCCTCTGAAAAAATGCAATCACTGTCTTTGTATCTTTCTCCCCCTTGTTGGCAAATGCACTTATCAAAACTATGAAATGCATGAAAATGCAATGAAGGAGCTTCAAGTTTATAGCAATCCAAATGAGAAGATGTTCTAAGTAGTGTCATGGCAGCAAGGTTATGTGCTTAACACGATGCTCAAACTGATCAAAAGATATGAAATATGACTTGAAAGCATTTTGATTCAGTTTTAAGCATTTCAGAAAAGGTGTCCACCATAAAGAATAGCACATAGCACAAATAAGCTGAAAATCTACCAAGTGCTACACATATATATCAAGTGAACTACCCCAAGCAAAGTTTACACATCATGCAATAGACAGAGCCAACACTTGTTAAATTTTAAAGTTATCGGAGTTGCAACGGTTACAAGCATTTGGCAAAGCATGTGTGCGAGTGGTTATCCACAACCGTCAGCCTTACTAATCAACCATGTCAAGCCTATGCGTGTGAGCAATCAGAAGCTTAAGACAATATTGGGTCAACCACTACCAAGTTCAGGTTGAACTCAAGTGCAATGAGCAGCAGTCCCAAGACTTGGATGTGGGACAGTATGGACCCACTCAAGTGCTTGTATTTTCAAGCACTTTGCTCAGATTTCATATTTTAGCACTTAAAAGTATTTGGTCATCTAAGCAAGTGCATAACTCATTGAATGAGACATAGTCACCTTGCATACATGATAAGCACAAAGGATCTCAACAACTTAAACATGCTAGGAACTATCTCAATGGTGAACATTCTGCAGGTTTCATCGTTATTAAGCAAGTTCACAAGAAAAACAGCTTTGGTCATAACATATATCAATTAAGCGAGAAAAGAGCACAAGTCGTAAGCACTATCATGTAAAAATCACACTAGGCGAGCATAATCTCATTGTGATCAATATAAACAAGAAGCTCAAAATACAATAGTGTACATGATGGATGCAATATGATACAATATGATGCGCAAAGCAAAACAAACCTAAAGCTACAACTCTACATCAACTACAAAAACTACCCCTCAAAAGGGATAGCAAACTCCCAACTCCCCACGAAGTTGAGCAAAACGGACTTGGTCTAGGGGTTTTGTGAAAATGTCCGCAAGCTGATACTCCGTGTAAACATGCTGAACATCAATGTCCCCTTTCTCCTAGTGATCTCTCAAGAAGTGGTACCTAACCTCTTTGTGCTTGGTCTTGGAGTGAAGGACAGGGTTCTTAGTTACACTCACAGCTCCCTTGCTATCACACATCAAAGGCACACGGGAAAAGCTCAAACCAAAGTCTCTCAAAGTGGCAACCATCCACAACAGCTAGGAACAACAAGTGGCAGCAGCTACATACTCCGCCTCAACAGTCGACTAATCGACACCAGACTGCTTACGAGAAGACCAAGACACTAGCGAGGTACCAAGAAACTGACAAGTACCAGAGGTAGACTTTCTATGCATACGATCACCAGCATAATCGGCATCTGAATAACCAATCAGAGAGAGAGTAGAAGAAGCTGAGTACCAAAGGCCAAACTCGGGAGTGAAGCGCAAGTACACGAAGATCCTCTTCACCGCTGAAGGTGAGAGGTGCGCCGGGCGAAGACCGAAAGCGCCAAGGCAGAGGCGCACGGGCGAACCGGATGTCGGGCGAAGTCGCCGTCAGTATAGCAAAGCGAACCGGTCATGCTTCGAACTCCCTTTGATCGATAGCTTCTCCATCTTTTTTCCTCGTCCAGGGCCGTCGTCGTCGACATGGGCGTCGAAAGAGGCTTGGCCTCACCCATGCTGAACTTGCGGATGATGTCCTTCATGTACTTGCCTTGGTGTACAAAGATCCCGTCCTTGGTTTGCTTGATTTGGAGTCCAAGGAAGTAGGTCAACTCGCCCATCATGCTCATCTCAAATTCCCTGCTCATAATCTCTGCAAAACTAGACACCAAAGCATGTGAATAGCCACCAAAGATGATATCATCCACGTAAATCTGGACAAGGAGAGTGTCATTGCCTTTCCTAAGTAGGAACAAGGTCTTGTCTACTGTCCCCATCACAAACCTCTTAACTAAGAGAAAGGTTTTCAACCGCTCATACCATGCTCTGGGGGCTTGTTTCAACCCATACAAGGCTTTGTTCAACTTGTATACATAGTCTGGGTGTTTGGGACTCACAAACCTGGGAGGCTGCCTCACCTACACTTCCTCCTCAATGTACCCATTTAGGAAAGCACTCTTGACATCCATTTGGAACAGCTTAAAACCCTTTGAAGCTGCAAATGCGAGCAAGATCCTAATGGCTTCTATGCGGGCTACAGGAGCAAAGGTCTCTTTATAATCTATCCCCTCCTTCTGACAGAAACCCTGGGCAACTAATCTCGCTTTGTTTCTCACCACAACTCCATCCTCACTCTATTTGTTCTTGAAAACCCACTTGATTCCTTTGGGGTGGCACTCAGAGGGAGGTGGAACTAAAACCTAGACTTGGTTTCTCTCAAAGTTTTGTAACTCCTCATGCATGGCATTGACCCAATCCAAATCAGATAAAGTTGTGTCAACATCTTTTGGCTCAATGGTGGAAACGAAAGCAGAATTAGCAAAGTGACACATAGCATAGGATTTGGAACGAGTTACCCTTTGATCAAGTCCTCCAATCATGGACTCTTGGGGGTGGCGGCGCTGAATGTGCCGTGGCACCATGCGCGAGGATGTCGCCTCCTCCTCGACTGTAGTAGGGGCCTCCTCAGGTACAGCTGGCTCGGCCTGAGGAAGCTGCTCCATCGGACACCAGGAAGTAGTGGTGGAGGGTCGGGTCCGTCAGCAGACGTTGTCGTCGCAGGGTCGACTGGAGCAAGCGATGGAGTCGCTTCGGGATCACCCCAGCCAACGTTTTCCTTCTCCTCCTCCACAAGATACTCTGTCCCATCTCCTCCTTTCCTACACACTCAAAAACAGAAGAGGAACAAGGCATAGTCTCATCGAAAGTAACCTCACATGTCTCTACAACGCGGTTAGTCTCAAGATTAAGAACTCTGTAGGCATGTGAATGTAAAGCATATCCAAGAAAGATGCCATCAGCTGATCGAGACTCAAACTTATCAAGATTACCTTGTTTGAGGATGAAGCATCTACACCCAAACACATGGAAGTGGCTCACCTTGGGCAATCTCCCAAACCACAACTCATATGATGTCTTCTTGGTGAAAGCTCGAAGAAAGACGCGGTTGGAGACATGGCACGCCATGTTGATTGCCTCTGCCCAGTACCTCCTCTGAGTCTTGTGTTCATCAAGCATGGTCCTCGCCATCTCCACAAGAGTCTGGTTCTTCCTCTCAACAATCCCGTTCTGCTGAGGCACATAAGGACTAGAGAACTGGTGTTCGCGACCAAGGTTAGCACAAAAGGTTTTGAACTGAGTGTTTTTGAATTCTGTACCATTGTCACTGCGTATACCTCGAATGGCGTTGTCTGGCAACTCAGTCCGCAACCTCATAATCAAATCACGTGCATGACCAAAAGCTTCATCCTTACCTTCCATGAAGAAAACCCATGAGTACCTCGAAAAGTCATCCACGATCACTAAACAGTACCACTTCCCACCAACAGACCAGACTCGAGATGGACCAACAGTGTCCATATGTAAAATCTCTCCAGGTCGAGTGGTCATGATCTGGTTAACTGGGGGATGGGATGCAGCTACCATTTTCCCGTGGCGACAGGGATGGCAAACTAAGTCTTTCTCGAACTTGAGCTTAGGCAATCCTCGGATGAGGTCCATTGAGCTCAACCTTGTAAGAAGATCGAAGCTCAAATGTCCCAACCTCCTATGCCACTTCCACAAGTCAGAGGAAGACCCAGCCACCAAACACCGAGAGGTACCAAAGGCCCTAGAAAAGTAAGCTCGAAAAACTTGACCGAGAGGCACAATCCAACAAATGAGATTTCCAAGAGAATCCAAAACCCTGGAACACCCAACCTTGAAACGTACCTCAAAACCATCTGTCAGGAGCTGAGAGACAGACGGCAAGTTGTAGTAGAGGTTGGAGACAAGTGCCACGTCCTTCAGGACAAAGTGCTCGTTGAGTCTGATCGACCCACGAGACAAGATCTTCCCTCTACTATTATCCCCAAATGTGATGTACTCCTTAGTCTTCATGGGGCTGAGGCTGGAGAACCAATTGGAGTTACCGGTCATGTTTCGAGAGCAACCCGAATCGATGAGCCACATGTTCTCCATCCTCCCATCCTGCATCAACAATAGTACATGGGATGAGCAAATGGCACAACACTGGGGTTAGTATACTTAGGAGAATACTAGTGTTGACCATTTTGCCCAAGATAGGCATTAGGCAAACCAAACATCCCATGACCCTTCTTTCCAAAGTGCTCACCACGCACACCAAAGTGTGGTGCACTCCTCCTGTCAAACTCAAAGCTCCCAAAGCGAGGAACAACTTCCACTCGCGGAGCATGACCACCACGGCGCCTCACAAACTGTGGCCTAGCTCTCTGAGGCATCCTACCTCTTGGCCCAGCAAACTGCCTCTGAACCGGCTGTACACCCCTCTCATACAGGCCAAGCTGTGGGTGATACAAGTCACGGTTCTCAAACTCCACCTGACGCCTAGCATCCCTCTTCCTCCTAAAGCAAAACTCAAACAAGTGACTATCTCTCTGGCAGTACTCACTATGATACCTCATCTCTCTCTTGGGTGGTAGCTGGTTCACTCTCTTGTGTGGATGGCTCACTCTTGGTGTGGTCTTGGCTCTAGGAAGGGTTTCCTCAGGGATCTTGGGCAAAGTGTCAAGTGGGTTCTTGAGATGGTTTGGTTTTGGAAGCCACACTTATTTGGGAGGTGGAGTCTTTGAGGTCTCTTGGATGATGCCATCTTGCACAATGGGTTTGGTAGGCTCAGGTGGGGTGATCTTGGTCAACTTGGGAGTGTTTGTGGGTTTCTCACTCGAGCTCAAACCACTCGCTTGACCAATCTTGCCATAGATAACTTCACCCTTCCCACCTATTGCAAAGCCTAATCCCGTTGTGTCAGTCCCCCTCTTGAACTGACTCATCATCATGTCAAGTTGTGGCTCTCCACTGCACACCCAACTGAAGACAGAGCGAAGGTGCTTGTTCTCCTCTTTAACTCTCCCCTTGTCATGCCTACAAGACATCACCTCCATCTCCAAAGCTTCACACTTAGCACACTTTAGCACGGTGCTATCTGAGCTGGCCTTCTCAAGCACAGCAAGCTTGGCAGCCTTCTCTGCCAACTCAGATTGCAAGCCTGGACAAGACTTGCACATACTCAACAACATAGGCTTAGCCTTCAGCTCAATGTGCTCGTCTAGCAAAGCAGAGTACTTGGATTGCAAAGACATGATGCTAGATATATGCACAACACAAGCATCGCACTCTGTCTCATTAGACATCTCCACAGGCTTCCTAGCCAACTCTAACTCCCTCACAGCTATCTCCCACTTCTCCTTGTACTCCTTTCTCTCTCTAGCTGCTCGCTTGAGCAACTTCTCTTGACACACAAGCGCATCACCCAAAGAGTCAACCTCATCAGTAAGGGATTCGATTGTGGGTGATACCTCAGGAGTAGAGTCACTGTCGTGTGGCTCGACGTCGGTTTCATTAATCTCCATCGAGGGCCATGGTGCAGAAGCCCCCGTGCTTGGAGTCGGCGAAGAAGCAAAGTCCGTTCAGCTTGTCCTCGATCTTGCGCTCAGACTCCTCGTCGCTGGAGGAAGCTTGCCCGTCATCAGAGTCGTCGTCGAGGTCGCTGAGGGAGGCGAAGAAGGCGTGCTTGTTCTCCTTGGCACGCTTGAGGTACTTCTTCTTGATCGCCTCCTTGTCGAAGCCCTTCTTGGACTTGTGCTTGCCGACGGTGTACTCACGCTTGTCCTTACGCTTGTCGAAGGCGTGCTTGTCGAAGGAGTAGTACTTCTCACCGGAGTACTTGTCCTTGTTCTTCTTGGAGCACGCGGCGATGAAGTGGTCCGGGTCACCACACTAGAAGCATCCTCCCTTTGGACCACCGCCACGCCGACGGTTCAAGCGGTTGTTGTGAAACCACGAGAATCGGGTGATGACGAGAACCAACTCGTCGTCCCCAAGTGTGGGGATCACTCCTGCCCCCTTGGCCTTCGCTCCTGGAGGAGGCGGGAAGGGGGCGAGGGCTTCCCACAGGGTGAGACAGAGCAGTGAGCGCGGTGCAAGGCGGCCTCCGAGCGACTCGACCTTCGCTGATGTTGCCGAGGGTCGGGCCGTTCGGAGGGCGTCCGGGCCTCCGGGAGTAGCTGATTACTTTACGTGGGACAAAGTGGATGAATAACGAGTAAATAGCACTCAAACTGGCCAACAATCGATCCCTTTCCTTGAGCCCGTACCCGGGTATTTATAGGAATACAAGGGGTCAGAGGGGCTGATTTACAATTTGGTACACGGTAGGTGAGGAAACACACACTTACAGGCGGCCCCCCACAAGGGTAGGCTAGTAACTACTCGTATAGGGCTAGTACGGGAAAAACACGTATGACTTCTCCCCACCTGGGGGGCGTAGGGTTTCCTCACGCCAGCCGCCGGTTCCATGCACTTGCGGAGGGGGCAGTTCTGGAGGGGTCCCTCCGCTGGCCTTTCCTGCTGCTAGGGCTTGTGCTGCTTGGGGAGTCCCCTTCGCTGGCGCTCCCCCCCGTCGCATAAGGGGCCGCCTCGCTCCCGCCTTCGATCGCCGACTTCGGAGGCCATCCTTGACGGGGGGGGGAAGCCTCACCGTTCGTGGCTTCGCGGGAGGGTCCTCCGCCGCCGATCCTGCAAGACTTCATAACTTGTTAACGGAGATTAATTCTTGGCCCCTCGTAGTGAGGCACTGCTGGGGCCGCCGGGCCGGGCGAGGGTCGCCCTCCTCAACAGCAGCCCCTCGAAGGTCTGGTTCCCTCCGAGGGGGCCAGAGCAGCAAAAAAAAATGTCCTTCCGGAGGGTCCCGTGCGGGTGGTGTGTTTGCCACCCCATGGGCCCTCGCCAGCGGTGTCCCTGGCTTCTCGTGGGCCTCGCGGAGGTGGGCCTCAGCCCTCTTGCTCCTCCTGCGTGCTAGGGTTTGGTTGCACTAGGACGGACGCTGTTGGTTGGTTTGGGAGTGGCGCGGATCGGGGTGGACTATGTTTGTTTGGGGGGTATGGATGCCGTTCGTTTGCCCGCGTGGGGCAGATCGGAGGGCCTGGCGTTGTTTTGGGATCCGGGCCACGATCTTCGAGGGTTCGCGGCTACGTCCCGCGCGCGCCCCCTCCTCCGCCCTGGCCTATAAATATGAACGGTTGGTGGGGGTTAGGGTTTGTGCTCTCCTCTCGCTTTCACGCTCTCGCTTCCGCCTCCTTTCACGCTCTCGCTCTCTTCGCTGCGCTGCCCTAGGTCCGCCTGTTCTTTTTAGCGGAGGCTGCTTTTTGCTGTGAGGGGCCCTTTGATGGCTCGTACCAAGGAGACCATGAGGCCCAAGACTGTCGTCGAGTGCTTCGAGTTCCCTCGGAGCAGGAGCACGGACAAGTCGTTGAAGAAGTTTCAGAGGGAGCACGAGTTCTTCCACAAGAAGCGCTTCCGCGCTTCGGAGGGTGAGACGGTGCCACTGCTGAAGGCCGGGGAGGTCATTGTCTTCGAGGAGTTCTTTCATGCGGGGCTCCGCTTCCCCGTGTGTGACCTTGTGCTGGGTGTGTTGCGGAGGTTTAACCTCCGCTTCCACCAGCTCACGGCGTCATGCTTCCCGCGTCTTATTACGTATGTCTGGGCGTGCCGCTCCGTCGGGCTGGAGCCGTCGGTGGATGGCTTCATCGGCTCCCACATGGTGCACTACCAGCCGCGCACCGTGAAGACGACGGAGACGGAGGTTTTTCGCGCCCAGTACGGCGTGTGCAGCTTCATCCCCCGTCCCGGGGTGGAGGCCCCCGCCGCGGCGCAGCGTAACAAGTGGGGCGCGGACTGGCTAGACCACTGGTTCTATTACCAGTTGGAGGGTGCGGAGGGGCTCTACGGCAACCCGGAGTCTCTCTCTATTGCGAAGGTGAAGCCCGTGAAGACAGCGGAGGCGACACGGGAGCTGGATGCCCTTCGCGCCATGTCCCGCCACGTCTGCGCGCGGGACTTGGTGGAGGAGTTTGCCGCGGCGCAGGTGCAGGTGCTGTGGTCGGGGGTGCCCTCCGTTGAGGTTGCGGACTCGGCGGAGTACGCCCCCAAGGGGCTGAAAGCGTCGAGGATTGACCTCGAGAAGGTCTGGCCCGAGCTGCTGGAGGCGGCGAAGGGCGATAAGGGGGAGTTCGGCCGGCTGGTGATGGCGGAGGCCACGCCCCTGCCCGACTTTCTCATCGGAAAGTTGGAGTCTTCGAAGGTCCGGCGGATCCGCGCTGCCTCGCCGACCGGGTGCACCGGGTCTTCGACTTGCTTGAAGTCGAGTACGAGGACCGGCCGACCGAGGCCGATGCCGACACCATGGATGCGGGAAGAAGAAGCGGGGGTCCGCAAGGCCGGAGACGCTGGGCTGGCCGTACCTCGAGCCTCCGGCAAAGCGGGGGCGCTCGTCCTCCGCCCCCCACTCGCCGTTTAGAGGGGGCAAGTTCTTCGGGAGCCGGTGGGTCTCGAGTGGCGGACCTCGGCCGCTTTCTCATCTCGATGATGAGGACGAGGCGGAAGACGCAGAGGTGGCCGGGGGCGGACGCGGAGGAGGCCTCGACGACGGCTCCGACTTCGAGGAGCTTGAGGAGGAGAGGGGCCGTGACGACGGCCCCTCCGAAGAAGAGGAGGACGCCGACGAGGAAGACGGCGGCGGGAGGTGGCGCGGGCGCGGAGTGGAGCCGCCGTGGCCCTCCGCATGAGCACACGGGTGCCCCGCCCTTATTGGCGGTGCCATGTGTGGGGGCGGGGTGCGGTCTGGGATGACCCTCCGGAGGCTCCCCCTCCGGCAGTGGAAAGGCGCCCGGGGGAGCGGAGGTCCCTCCACGCCGCCTTACGTTGCGGAGACGATCGGCATCGACGATGTTGACGTGGAGCCGCACACGGGCGCGGACCTCCGCGACACTCCTTCGCCAAAGACGGAGGTCGAGCGGAGGCTTATTGGTCGCGTCTTCGACCGCATGCGCTGCCGGAGGCGGAGATGCAGGTGGCGAACCGCTCCCTCCATGACATCCATGAGGATATCAAGGTGAAGACGGCGGAGCCGCTTGTGCCGACGCGAGGGGCGGTTATCCGTGAGGGCTGGGACTCTGTCGATCACGCGGACGCCATGAGGAAGGCCTCCAGCGAGCTCAAGGAGAGCCGGCGGGAGGCCCAGAAGCTTAAGGAGGCCGCCAACGAGGTGGAGCGCCCCGGAGGGAGGTGGCTCGACCTCAAGGAGGGGGCGAAGGTTCTCCGTCGGGAGAATGAGCGCCTGTCAACGGAGGCGCGGGAGGCCCGCGAAGCGCGGGATGCGGAGGTGGCTGCCTCGGCGACGAAGCTCAACAAGCTGGAGTTGTCGTGGTACGCAGAGGCGGAGGCTTTCAAGATGGCCTTCGACGCGTTCTTGGCCGAAGTTGGGTCTGCCCCTTCGGCTGCGCTTCCTAACCCGGACCCCGCGCTTGTTGGTGCCTGGATGCGCCGGGAGGTGGGGGAGCTGCCTAAGGTGGTTGCGTGGCGCCGGACTTCGGAGCCAAAGATCGCCGCCGTCTGCCTTCGAGGGGGCCCTCCGCCATTTGGAGTGCGCGCATCGGGAGCCACTGTCGAGGACCCGGGCCGCTCACTTTCCTAGCCCCGACGAAGTCAGGGCTTCAGCGGAGGAGCGGGACGTGAAGCGCTTCACGACCGCCTTCATCAAGCGCTTCTGGTACGAGGGCGGGCGGGAGCTGGCCCTTGATTTTGTGAAGGCTGATCTGGCCAGGAAGGTTAGTTGTTTGCCTGACTGCTTTTTCGTCGTTGATTGTTCGTTCTCCTTTCCTTTTCTCTTCGTTTGGTGTTACTTCGCTATCTTATATGCTGGCTTGGTGGTGTTCTAGGTTGCCGCCGCTCCGGGCGGAGGGGCTCCCAGGCTTCTCCGGAAGAAGTCCGAGACGGACGGGTTGAGGTGCCGGGGCCGCTTCGGGCAACTCCGGTGCCTCCGCCGCGGCCGAAGGGGTGACCGCCGCCCGGTCTCAGCGGCGTCCGCCGCCCGGCCGTTGCTTCCCCGACTCCTCGTGCCTCGCCGGTTGACGCCCGCCTCCGCCATGCCTTCGAGACCGTGCCAGCCCCGACCGTGCCTGCCGGGACGTCTCCTTGGCGGTGACGCCACTGCGGCCTCCGACGCAGAGGTGGTTTAGGGCTCCTTAGGCTTTCTGGGATTTTCCCTTTTTGATATGTTGCCCGTACTCTGTCAAACCTATGGCCTCCGAGCCCTTTAAAGTTAAATGATGAATTAGTGGTTTTGGTACCTTCGCTATTTCTCGCTCTGACTAACCTATTTTGGCTATGTTCATTCTTTTTTGCGGTTGGTTATTGTCGGAGGAGGGAGGCTGACAGCGCTCTTTGGTTGACTATGTTGGCCGCGCAGGTACCCGAGGGGCCTGCGCGGAGGGTTCTCAACGTGGTCCCGCTGATGATGAATTGCCAGGATGTGTTTATCTCGGGGGAGACTTGGGTTCATGCTATGCAGCGATTTCCTGGGCTGCCCTTCGAGCGGTTTTGGTGGGGCAGGGTTCGTAAGTATGATATAGCCAATCAGGCTTCGGAGGCCTTCTGGCGGTCTCATGATTTGACGAGTCGCCAAGTGGAGCGAGTCCTCTTCGGAGCCTGGCCCTAGTGCGGCCGTGGTGGAAGATGACATCGAGGATGATGAGGCAGTGGCCATTGCGCTTGGCCACGCCGCTTGCTGGGTCAACCGCGGGGGCCGAGTTGTTGTTCCCAAACAAGAGGAGGTTGGCTTCGAGTGGAGCGACATGCGGAGGGTCTACCGGCATCGGGTGTTGAGCGATGACCTCCCGCTCGTTCTGTCGAAGCCTTCAATACCGGAGGCCCCCTTTCCTATTGACGAGCCGTTGGAGGTGGAGGTGGTTGATGTGGAGGCGTTTGTAGAGCGTGTTGCAAAGGTGTTAGTCAGGGCTGTTTTGCATGGTGTTGTAACTTCTGTAGCTGAGGAGGTGTGCGCGGAGGTTCAAGAACTTTCTTGCCCGCAGAGGGCTATGTAACTTCGCCGCTGTGATTTTTAATGGATGTGTATTGTATTTGCGAAGGGTCATTTTAATAGGGGTGTGATGTATTCGTGGGACTCGCGCGCTTTGGTGTAGCCGCGTGAAACAGCGGCGTCCCCTATTTTTCTTGGTGCGAGGCTGGCTCATTGCGAAGGTAGCCGCGTAAAACAGCGGCGTCCCCTGTTTTCCTTAGTGTGAGACTCGCGTGTTTTGCGAAGGTAGCCGCGTAGAATAGCGGCGTCCCCTATTTTCCTTAGTGCGGGACTCGCGCGTTTTGCGAAGGTAGCCGCGTAGAACAGCGGCGTCCCCTATTTTTCTTTAGTGCGAGACTCGCGCGTTGCGAAGTAGCCGCGTAAAACAACGGCATCCCCTATTTTTCTTTAGTGCGAGACTCGTGCGTTGCGAAGGTAGCCGCGTAAAATAGCGGCGTCCCCTATTTTCCTTTAGTGCGAGACTCGCGCGTTTCGAAGGTAGCCGCGTAAAACAGCGGCGTCCCCTATTTTTCTTTAGTGCGAGACTCGCGCATTTTGCAAAGGTATCTTGACCAATGGTACTCATTGCTTTTATTGCTTGTTTTTGTTACAAAGTTCTTTTTTGGGCGCGGAGGGTCCTTCTCGGGCCCTAGGGTTCCCTATTGAAGCTCGGAGTTGTTGCGGAGGTGCGCCCTTGGAGGTTTTCAGACCCGCGTTCTGTCATCCAAAGACTTGGGTCAGCGAGGTCCCTGGCGCGAATTGGAACTCTTGCGGAGTTGGTTCCGGTGGGCCGGACTGCGCTGTTGGTGCAGGCCTGTCTTCGTTGTATGGCGGTCATGCGGGTTGTCGCAGTTGCGCCACCTTTTCGCGTTCGTGTTCAGGGCTACGCCCTTCCCCCCTTCGGAACTTTGATTCCTTTGGTGGAGTTGCCCACAGGAGAATGTTACATTCTCCATTGTGGTATCTCCTTCGCAGAGTCTCTCGCTCCGGGTTGGCCGTTTTTTTGCGCGAGGGTTCCTTGAGCTTTTGCGAGGTGCTCCCGGGCGGCCGGGCGTAGGTGGTTTGCGGAGGACCGAAATGCTCTAGTTTGTCTCGCATTTGGTCTTTGTTGGTTTGCGGAGATCCGATGTTTTCGCAGCCTCGGGGGCACCCGTGGCGCTGTTGCTCTTCATTGCACTTCGCAGTCTACCTCGGGGGGTTGGGGTTGGTTTACATTTTCCATTATGGTGCCTTCGCTAGATTAGGAGATTGGGGTTTTCGCAGGTATCCTGGCATCCGCCCTATAGGATCGGGGCTTCGCTCGGGGTGGTGGCATGGTGGTGTGTGTGGTTGGTGGCTACTCTCTTCCTAACACGGGACTCGGGGGGGGTTTGGTTTTATAGTGCTCGTGGGGGTTGCTTCAGCAAGGGTGCGGGTTAAATGTTAGGTGGATGTTGTAACACCCCCGGTGTTATTTTCACTAAAACATGACATGTCATCATGATCATTGCAAAGCATGCATGAATAGCCCACCATGTCTTGCATTGAACTAAAATAAGTTTATTTTATGTTTGGTTGCTTTGTCAGTCGAAAAGACGCGAGAGGAGTCGATTCTCGAAACTATCCCCCCGGGTCGAAACCCTAGCTTTCTAAACCCTAATTTGTCCCCTTTTATTTATTTCAAAATTTATCAAGAATTTGGTTATGGTTATTAAAGCAAAAAGGTAGAGTTTTCAATTTTGAACAAAGTTGGTATTTTGAGTTTTCAAAGTTTAGTTCAAAATTTTAAAGTAATTTTGAATTTCATCAAAACCCTAATTGTCCCCTTTTCTATATTTCAAAATCTAAGCATAATTTGAGAAAAATTCCAAAAGCTAGTTTGTATATCTTGTTGAGAGGAACAAAAGTCATGTACAAAGTTTTTCAAGTTTTTACATGATTTTAAAAGTAATTTTGAATTCAAATTTCAAAATTTTGAACCGCATTTCAAAAAGTCATATTTCTGGGCTGAATTTGAAAATGCTCCAATTGTGAAAATTGTAGATCTTGAAAAATTAAGGCAAGTTGCTTTTTGGAAATTTTTGAGTTTAGTTCAATTTTTGAGAGTAATTTTGAAAATTGGAAGTTAGGGTTTCTCGCCTACAGGAACCCGGCCACTCTCTCCCTCGCCACCGCCGGGCGCCAACGTTCGCGCCGCCATCCACCGTCGTTCCCTCTCGAATCCGGCCACCGGAGGTGTTCGCGACCTCTCCGGCTACCTCCCCCGTCCCTCCCTTTGCCTATAAATAGGCCGGTGTCGCCGCCGTTTTCCTCTTTCCGAAAAACGCCGCCGCCGAACCGCCCCCGCCCGCCGCCGCCGTTCGTCGCCGACGAGCCATCTTTCACCCAACCATCTACTCCAGCAGCTCCGCAACTTCCTAACCTCCCTCTCGGAACCCGCCGCAACCCGCCGGCCGCCGGAATCGCCCGTCGCGACCCCTTCTTCTTCCTCGCCGCCGGCGCAGCGCCGCCGCGAGCCCCGCCGTCGTCGTCATCCTTGCTCCGGTGAGCTTTTGCTTGCTTTACTCTACGTTTTTCCCTCCCTTGTGAAGATGGATTCATGATTGACTCGCCCCATGTCCCAGCCGTGACCCCCGTACAGCGGAACGCCGAGCTCGAGCCGCCGCCGTCGCCGTCGTCGCCGACGACCTAGCTCCGCCCGCGTCTCCGTCCAAACCAAGTTGCGCCCCGGGTTCCCCTGGTGAGTCCCCGGCCGCCCTTCTCCTCTCCGTCTTCCCTTTGGCCCATCATCGACGCCGAACACGGCCGCGCCGCCGCGCGCGGTGAGCACCGCGCGTCGCCCGATGAGCGCGTGTCGCCGGCACGTGAAAGTGCCTGGCCGAGCACTATAGCTCTGGGCCGCCCAACACCGTTTCACCAAGCCGCTCGCCATCGTTTGTTCACGGCAGCCGGCCCGTCTTGTACAAGTAGCGGGCCATGTACAGCATTGGGCGTGCAAGTAACAGGCCAAGATTCAACCCGAAATCCTTTTCCAATTTTGAAATGTTTTATTCAATTTCATTTATTTGAATAGTGTCTCGATTTTCCAAATTTTGTATAAATTCAAATACTAGCTCAAAAATTCTGAAAATTTTTGTGTAGCCTTCCCATGGGTATGTCTATCCAGGAAAAATATGAAACTTGAAATTTGAATACTTTTGGCATGATTTAAAAATACAAAATTTAATTGAAAAATGCATCTTCCTTGATTTTTAATAATTATTTTATTTATCCAAAAATCATGAAAATTATTTTGGTACTGTTTTATGACATGATCTACCTGTACAAAAATTTTGAGCTTGTTTAGAGAAAGTTAAAATATTTATTAATTCATGCTCTATTATTTCATGTGTTGAATAAATTGTTTTATTTCTTATAACCTAGGGTTTTGGGTGAATTTTGGATTGTTTTGTGAACCCTAAACCATGCCGTTATCAAGTGGTCCTTGAGAACTCCTTAGGCAATGGTGATGATATCTCGTAGAGTAGTTCAACAAGTTGGTTTTGTTAGGTTGCAACTTTATCGTGAAGGAAAGTCGTACTCAAGCGTTTATCTTTTCATGCACTCTCACGCATCATGTTTATATGCATGGCATCATGTTAAGCATGTATTATTCTTTCGTATAGTAAACGAGGGTGATCGAGAAGTTGTTGATCAAGCCGCCGAGGAAGGCTATTTGGTTGATCCTAGCTCGAAAGTAATCGCGGATCCGTCGTCCGAAGTCGGGATATTTTCATCAATCAAGGCAAGCCCCGGTTCATTTAAACATTCCTTGTGTTTTTACAAAGCTTTATATCACCTTTGCTTTATGCTTTGCATTAGGTGATAGGAGTTGTGTGATAACCTAATTGATGCATTATCCATCCTTGATTATTTCGATATCTACCTTGATAACCCGTTTTGGTAAAAATGCTTAGAAATGCTTAGCCATGCTAAATTAGTTAGACTTTTGAGTCAAAATGTGACAAGTCTCTTATGATAGCCCGAATGGGCATTTGATGAGAAAGAATGCTATATGATGGAACCATACTTGGGATATGGTGGTTAATTTGAGACCCGGTCGGGTAATTTGCATTGAGAATGGAGTCTCGGTGTAGTATTTCCGGCTTGTCGATTAAGGACCGAAGCGTGTAGGCCTGTGTAACCGGAGACTATGGAACGCACCGCGCCGAGGTCTTTTGGCCAATGGCACGCGTGTCTCGGGCGCCGCCCCGTGACAAGTCGAAACTAGTTCCGGACACATATACCCGGTAAGCCTAATCTTGGGGGTGTCAAATCGAAACGCATAACCGCCGCACCGGGAGTGGAGAGATGGCGGGAGTACATGTTACCCTCGTGGGTTAAAGTCCCGGATTGGAGGTGTACGGTACTCTCGGGTGGCGGGGACGCGGTTCCGCTTTTGAGTATCCAAGAAAGGGTTGATATATGCAAGCTTAAGTGCTACATATGTATGTGTGGAAAGAACTCCCAATTTGGGTTAATCGATTTCGAAATCGCCGTGCTTTCGGATATGGAGACTTGGTTTCCGTGCTTATATCGTAGATTAATTATGGAACTATGAAGAGATGGATTAGGTAATGGAACTTCTACAAGTGTTTGCTATATTGTAAGATCACCTAGAATAGGTGAGGAACTAAATTGAGATTAAAATGTTGAAAGTAAGGATTCACTACTAGTAAGCTTTTTCTCGCAAAAAGAGTCCTTGCTTCTTGCTAAGCCTTACCTTGAATCCTATTAGACCAAAGATTCCCGAAGTCTTCTCCTATTTTTCTTTAGTCGGGTAAGTCTTGTTGAGTACTCCCGCACTCGGGGTTGTTGACCCATGTTGCAGACCAGAAGTCATGTCCGCACGGGACCGTGTCCGCATGACGATTCATCAGGAAGATAGTGAGGATGAGTGAGAAGTGAGACCCGTGGGGTGTGGTCATTAGTGTCATATATGTAATAAACTTTCGCTACTCCTACTTTTATATTGTAAAACTTGTTTTAAATAAATGATTGTAAAATTATTGTAATACATATAAACCTTCCGCCATTTTACTCGATTATGTATGAAAAACTGTTGTAATACCGCAATGACCTCGTGAACGGATCCTCGGTTGGAATAGTTAATAGTGCTTTTCAGATTATAGGTGCACATATATGACTATTAAAGGTCGTTGAACCGATAATTAGTACATGTGGGCCCTGTAATTTGGAAGGTTTCATTACATGTATGTCATAAGTGCTTGGAGTGATTATGGCTTTTCCGACGGAGGTCATGCCCCGGGTCGGTGGTATGTTGGGGCCGTGGTGGGAATTGAGGCTGTACGGCGGAGGTCTTGTCCTTGGTAGGTGGTATCTTGGAGTGGTGGTGGGAGTTAAGGCCGCACGGGCGGAGGTCTTGTCCTTGGTAGGTGGTATCTTTGGAGTGGTGGTGGGAGTTAAGGCTGTACGGCGGAGGTCTTGTCCTTGGTAGGTGGTATACTGGGGTGGCGGTAGTTAGGGCTGTATGGCGGAGGTCTTGCCCTTGGTAGGTGGTGGTTGTTGTAAAGACGGGCGCCCGGCGAAGGTACCTGGGTTTCTTTCTTTGTTATATCTCCGTGCTGCTCGTTATTTGGAGGGCGTTGGACGCTCTCGCCGCGAGCCCCTGGCGGAGGTGCCAGGGTGCCCGTCTTTTGTGCACCTTCGCGCGACTCATACTCGGAGGGCGTGGGGCGACTTTATTGCGAGCCCCTGGCGGAGGTGCCAAGGTGCCCGGCTTTTGTGCGCCTCCGCGTGGCTCATACTCGGAGGGCGCGGGGCGACTTCATTGCGAGCCCCTGGCGGGGGTGCCAGGGTGCCCGTCTTTTGTGCGCCTCCGCGCGACTCATACTCGGAGGGCGCGGGGCGACTTCATTGCGAGCCCCTGGCGGAGGTGCCAGGGTGCCCGTCTTTTGTGCGCCTCGCGTGCGACTCATACTCTGAGGGCGCGGGCGACTTCATTGCGAGCCCCGGCGGAGGTGCCGTGGTGCCCGACTTGGCATGAATTAAAATGAGTTTTTATTGGTTTGACCGAGCGGGGGTGCAGCCTTGCTTGTGCCCCCCGAGCATGGGCAATCCCAGTTACCTTCGCTACCGATGAGGGTCGGATGTCATCGGCCGGCCCTTTCTTCGCCATACTTGAGTTGCTCCTTTCTCCGATATGGGGGGAATTAGCCTGCATATATTAGATATTGGTACTGCCTCATTAAAAAACCTTGCGCCCCTTCGCAAGGAAAAAGAGTGCAGCCCATAATGTTCATGTTCTTGAGTTTAGAAAGGAAAAAATGAAATGGTAAAACGAGCGGAGCCCCTACAACTCGCGAGTGCCTGGTACATTGCACCGCTAGGGGTAGTACTTGCGGAGGTCGTCTACGTTCCATGTGTGGGGGAGGTCATGGCCTTCGAGGTCTTGCAGGTGGAATGAGCCGGGTCTTGTACTCTTCGTGACGACGTACGGGCCCGTCCACTTGGCGATGAACTTGCCAGCCATCTTCGCGTTCTGCTTCCTGATCAGGACAAAGTCTCCGATGGAGATCGTGCGGAGGTTGATCTTCTTGTTCCTCCATCTTGTGGTCTCTTCCTAGTATGCGCAGAGGTTGAGGACAGCCATGTTTCTTGTTTCTTCAAGGAGGTCCTTCGTGAGTGCCTCTTCTTCTGGGGGGGCTTCGCTGGTGACCCTTGGCGATGCATGCTTTAGCTCTTCTGGGAGGACGGCCTCTTCTCCGAACAAGAGCTTGAAGGGCGTGAATTTGGTTGCACGACTCTCGGAGGTGTTATGAGACCACACCACCGGAGTGAGCTCCTCTGCCCATTTTCCTCTTGGCTTAGCGTGGACCTTCGCACTGATTCCCTGCAAGATTATGCCGTTGGCTCTTTCAACGAGCCCGTTGGATTGGGGGTGCCTTACTGAGGCGAAGTGTATTTTGGTGCCTATTTGATGGCGTAACTGTTTTGAAGCCTTTTGTCGAACCGGGTGCCATTGTCGACCGTTATGCGCGCGGGGTTCCAAGCTTACGCACGATCCGGCTGCCGTAAGAACTTTTGTACCGAAAGTGAGAGGTTATGCTTGCGAGAGGGCGGGCTTTGATCCATTTGGTGAAGTATTCGACCGCCACTACTGCATAGCGGAGGTTCCCGGGGGCCGGCGGCATCGGGTCCGATGAGGTCGACGCCCACCGCTGGAAGGGGCCAGTGGGACAGATGAGGGTTGTCGGAGCCCCCTCGCCTCGTTGGAGTGGTGCGCCGTCACCGGCACCCTTCGGGCAGCTGCTTGACCAGGTCTGTTAAGGCCGTTGAGTGCGGTGGGCCAAAGAAAAGCCTTGCCCGAACACCTTCCCACTAGTGCTCGGGGCCGTTATGCGAGCCGTAGATACCTTCGTGTACCTCTGCTAGTATGGCGCGGCCTTCGCCGGTAGATATGCATTTGAGCCAAGGGGCAGTTACGGATGCTTTGTATAGCTTGTTGTCAACTAGACGGTAGCCTCGGACCTTCTGCTCGACCCTCTTTTGTTCTTCCTTAGACTATGGCTCGAAGTGACCCGTTTTAAATGCTATGATCGGGGCTCTCCAATCTTCGCTGTGGATGGCGCTGACCGCTTTCGGAGGTGGGTCATTTTCTTGAACCGCGGGGCTGTGTAGGACTTCGAAGAAGACGTCCTGTGGGAGCGGCTCCGCCGGGCCGCGGCCCGCTAGCTCATCGCCTTCGCCGTTGTCCCTTCCAGATATAGTCTTGGTTGTGACGCCGAGAAAGAAGGCCTCCGTCTTTCTTAGCCGCGCCAGGTATTTTTGCAGCTCGGGGTGCTTGGCTCTGTTGTCCTTCTTGGCTTGCTTCGAGACCACCTCCGAATCGGTTTTAATGATAGCCCTTCGCGCCGACATGGCCCGGAGCTTGTTTAGTGCCAGGAGCACTGCCTCATATTCTCGCCGTGTTGTTTGTGCACTGGAACTCTAGCCCGGCAAAGATATCTCGCCTTGACCCCGAGGGTGAAGTGATGATGGCCGCGATGTCCGCCCGCTGTGCCCCTGTGCTCGTCGGTATGTGCCGTCCATATCGGGTCCAAGTTTGCTGCTTGGTTGAATGTGTCTGGGGTCCAATCTGCGAGGAAATCTGCGAGGGCCTGGGACTTGATGGCTGTCCTGCCGACGAATCTGATTGCGTGGTCTCCGATCTCGGTTGCCCACTTCGCTATTCCCGCCCACCGACTCGGGGTTCCCGAATATGTTGTCAAGGGGAAAGCTCGAAGGTACGGTGATCTCATGTGCTTGGAAGTATTGCTTGAGGTTTCTTGTTGCCATGACCTTTCGCGTATGCTACCTTTTCCCACGTGTAATTTTGCTTGGGCCCTTCGAGGGTTTCGGAGACATAGTAGATGGGGACTTGTCTAGACTGGTGCCCCTTGTCCCCTTCCTTGATGAGTACCGCGCTAACGGCATGAGGTGATGCGGCGACGTAGAGGAGTAGCCCTTCGCCAGGTTTCGGAGTGGCTAGGGTGGTGAGGTTTGCGAGGTAGCGCTTGAGGTCTTCGAAGGCTTTTTGTTGCGGTGGTCCCCGGTTAAACGGCTATGTGCCCTTGAGCGTTTGGAAGAATGGTAGCCCGCGCTCGGCCGGATCTCGGAAATGAATCTCGCCAGGCAGCGAGGCGCCCCGCTAGCCTTTGGGCCGACTTTACGTTCTTCGGAGGCTCCATCGCGGTGATTGCTGTGATTTTTGAGGGGTTGGCCTCGATGCCCTTTGATCGACACGAGGCGCCAAGTAGCTTGCCCTTACTTACCCCAAATACGCATTTGGCGGGGTTGAGTTTTAGCCCCGGCCTCGCGGAGCTTGACGCGAAGGTTCTCTCGGAGGTCCGTTATGTGGTCTTCTTTTAGCTTGCTCGACTACCAAGTCATCAACATAGGCCGAGATGGCACTATCATCCCCGAACACCTCCGGCCGTCATACGCATGCGAAGGACGAGCCGGCGTTACGGAGACCTTCGGCCATTCTTTTGAAGCAAGAGGTTCCGAAGGGGGTTATGAAGCCGGGTCTTTTCCTCGCCTCGCCTCGATTCATCCAAATTTGGTGATACCCGTGAGAAACAATCCAAGAGTGATAATCTCTCGCACCCGCGGGCCGCGTCGACTAGGGAGCCGATTCGGGGAGCGGAAAGTCATCCTTCGGGCACGCTTTGTTAAGACCGGTGAAGTCTACGCACATCCTCCATCCGACGGGCTCCGCTACGTCTTTGCTGAGGCTTGCTTTCTTTACCATGACGACGTTGGATAACCAAGTGGGGTACTTGACCGGGCGAATGACCTCCACATCCTGAAGGCGATTCACCTCCGCCTGCGCTGCTACCCTCCTTTCATCCGACATCTTGTGGAGCTTCGTTTTTACGGGGGTTGCATCGGGCCTTATGTTGAGGTGGTGCTCGATGAGGTCTCGGCTGACACCACAGAAATCACCCGCACCAGGCGAATACGTCGGAGTTCTCGCGGAGGCACCGCAGGGCTCGCCGCGGAGGTCCGGGTCCAGAGTGCGAGATATGGTTACTTCTTTGTTGGGGTCAAAATTGAATAGCGACTTTCTTTGTTTCCACCGCCGGTAGTGCCCGTGGGGAGGCTCCGTCGCCTTCCGGGCTGTCTCTCTTGCCTCTCTGGTTCTTGTTCGAGGTTGTGGACGTTGCGCTGCCCGGTGCAACGGCCCCCTCCCGTTCTTGCCTGCGGTCCGGTCCCCGAACATGGCAATTATGCCGCCGACCGGAGGGCATCTTCATGCAAAGATAGCTTGGGTGGAGGACCGCATCGAACGTGTTGGTGACTCCTCGACCGAAAAATGGCGTTGTAGCTGTAGTACATGTCCACCACGTTGAAGGTGATGTTTTCCGATCGGTGGATGGGTTCTTTCCCCGAAAGAGACCGGTAGGGTGATTTTTCCCGTGGTCCCTACTTGCCGGCCTCCGGCCGAAGAGAGGGTTGCCGGGCTGGTTGTAGCATGTTCCTATCGAGGCCCATCTTGTCGAAGGTGGATGCGAACAAGATACCATGAGCTGCCCGTGTCTACTAGGATTACGTAATCGGCCCAACCTCCGATGTTGGTGTCAATGACCATTGCATCGGTGTGGGGTAATCTCTCGAGCTTCATATCGCTAGCGTTGAAGGTGATTGGAATATGGGACCACCGGTCGTTTACGTGGGGGGCCCTCGCGGCGACATGATGGACCCTCGATAGTGCTCCTTTCGCTGTCGTTTGTTACCGTGATCTTCGTTGGAGCCTCCGTGATAGCGAGGATGACTCCGTAGGATGAGTTGGGCTTGCCGATGATTGTGCGGATTTCTTGCTTGACGGTGTTGCGGGGTTGAAGGCGGTGCGGGTAGCGGAGGTGGAGGTGGTAGGGCCGGATTGTGATAGTTTGGTTGCGGAGGCTCTGGGGGTGTGAGACTGTGTATTCCTCTTTGGTAATAGCGTGGCTGGTGCTGGCTGAAGGTGTTAGTGTGGAAAGCCGGGTAGTGGAAGCCTGGGTGTTTGGGGCTCCGTAATCGAAGGGAGTGAAGGTATAGTGGTTGGAGTGGGTGTTTCTTTGGTTTCCTTGTGTGATATACTTGCCTCTCGGGAGTTTTGCGGCTAGCTCTCGTCCATCGCCTCTTTCCCTTGGCAAAGTATGGGCATTGCTTGGTATAGTGGCCTTTGCCCTCTCTGCAGTAATGGCAGCAAGGTTGTTTTTGCGGAGGCCTCGCGCTAGTGTCTGGGTTTGGTCAGGGGGTTCTTGGTGGGTAGTTTTGTCTCGGGGTGGTTGGTGGGTTTTTTTGCTCGGGGCGGGGGTTGTTGGCAATGGTCCTGACTCTGACGGCCTCTGGCCTTGGGTAATTGTCTGTGCGCGGAGGGCGTTGTGCTTGGTACTGATTTTGCGGGGGTCGAAAAGCCTCTAGCTTCGCTTTATGGCTGTTGTCGGCTCTGCAGTACTTGTCCATTATCTCATGTAGCTCGCTAGGGTTTTCGGCTACCTCCGCCGGGATCTTTGAGTGGCACGCACCGGGCGGATACAGGAGACCACCGCCATGATGACGCCTCGATCGGAGACCCCCTCGTTGCGGCCTTAGTGGAGAAACCTCCGCCACCACTCTTGTAGGGGCTCGTTTGGCTTACGCACCACGTTCGCCAGCTTCGTGCCGTTGATGAGTTCGAGTCGACACCTTTGAAGTTTGCTCGGAGGGCATCGAAGGTCGGCCCGGCTTCGATTGAGTTCGGGGCAACGTGCAAGTACCACGACTGGGCCACTCCTCTTGCGATGATCACAAATGACTTGGCCATTGTGGAATGATCTCCTCCCGCCGCTTCCACGGCGGCTTCAGAGCTCATGATGAACCGCCACGGGGTCGGAGGCCCCATTGTATCTTGGTAAGTGTTGGTGGCTATATGCGGGAGGCCACTCCGCGATTTGAAGTGCGTAGGAGAGCGGCGATTTGGGATCATAGTGATGGTTCTCGCGGAGGTCGTGCTCGGGTGTGGCGCCCAGTGCCGTCCCCGATGTGATTTGCTAGGGTACAGCTAACTTATGCGGAGGGTTGAGGATGGTGGATGTTGCGATGGTGGTTGATTCTGTTGTGGTGGTGGTGGGGTTGGCGGAGGCGGGGCTTGCCCCGGAGCGGGGGGCTGTGGATGATCGCTGGGCTGCGGTTGCCCTCCGCCACTGACTTCCTGCACTGCCTCGAGCTGCTGGTTGATCCAGGCTAACTCGGTCCTGGCGGCCTCAGCCTGCTCTCTGAGCGTTCGCAGGCGCTGCCTCCGATCCAGGGCCTGCAGCAACCTCCTCTTTCTCGCGATCCGGGCTTGCGGGGCTTCGAGCTTGCTCCCTTGCTCGGTTTCCTCCTCTTCATCTTCGTAGCGCTTTCGAGGAGCCCTTCGAGCGGATCTGCAGGGTTCGCTCGGGTCGGAGACCTCTGCGCCACCGGTTGCTGGACCACCGCCCCTCGGCCCTGCGGAGCGCCGCCTTGCTGGGCATTAGGGCCTTCTTTCCTGGTGACCTTCGATATCGGGACGACCGGGGGGTCCGGGATGACGGGTCCCCCTGCTCCCGCAGCCCCTGGCGCGGAGCTACTTGGTTGTGTGGTGACCGCTTGCCGACGCTTGATGGGTCCGAACTCGCGGGGGTGCCCCTCGGGGGGGGGTATCTCCGCTGCGGCGCAGGCATCCGTGCGGGCGAGTGACTGGCATGGCTTTGGGCTTTTTGTGTCGTTCCCCACGGACGGCGCCAACTGTGGGGATCACTCCTGCCCCCTTGGCCTTCGCTCTCGGAGGAGGCGGGAAGGGGGCGAGGCGAGGGCTTCCCACGGGGTGAGATAGAGCAGATGAGCGCGGCGTGAGGCGGCCTCCGAGCGACTCGACCTTCGCTGATGTTGCCGAGGGTCGGGCCGTTCGGAGGGTGTCAGGGCCTCCGGGAGTAGCTAATTACTTTACGTGGGACAAAGTGGATGAATAACGAGTAAATAGCACTCAAACCGGCCAACAATCGATCCCTTTCCTTGAGCCCGTACCCGGGTATTTATAGGAATACAAGGGGTCAGAGGGGCTGATTTACATTTTGGTACACGGTAGGTGGGGAAACACACACTTACAGGCGGGCCCCCACAAGGGTAGGCTAGTAACTACTCGTACAGGGCTAGTACGGTAAAAACACGTATGACTTCTCCCCGCCTGGGGGGCGTAGGGTTTCCTCACGCCAGCCGCCGGTTCCGTGCACCTGCGGAGGGGGCAGTTCTGGAGGGGTCCCTCCGCTGGCCTTTCCTGCTGCTAGGGCTTGCGCCGCTTGGGGAGTCCCCATTTGGCGCTCCCCCGTCGCATAAGGGGCCGCCCGCCCCGCCTTTCGATCGCCGACTTCGGAGGCCACCCTGACAGGGGAGCCTCACCGTTCGGGCTTCGCGGAGGGTCCTCCGCCTGCTGATCCTGCAAGACTTCATAACTTGTTAACGGAGATTAATTCTTGGCCCCCCGTAGTGAGGCCGGCGGGGCTGCCGGGGCTGGCGAGGGTCGCCCTCCCCAACACCAAGGCACTCCATCTGCTCCTCTGTTACAGACACCAAAGAAGACAAGGCAAATGAGATCTGTGAAGGGTTAGCAGAAGAACTTGAACCACGTTTACCTGAGATGAGAGCAACGTTCAGCGCAGATGGGTTCTTGAGCTTCGCTTGGATCTGGGCCTCGATCTCGGAGGACTTGAGCTTGCTGTAAAGCTCGTCGGGTGTGAGAGTGTCGCAGTTGGCGGACTCCATGATCGCGGACACCTTCACATCCCACACCTTCCAATCCAAGGCGTACAAGAGCCGCATCACCTTCTCGTGTTCGTCAAGCCTCTCCGAAGGCTTGTTCGCCCGCAGCTTGTTGCAGATGGTCTGAAACCTAGCAAAGAGAGAATCGATGGACTCGCCATCAAGTTAGATTAGGTTGTTGTACTCTCTCTTGTAGGTCTCATATAGGCGGGCCTTGACTTGTGGGGTTCCCTCGTGGTAGCTCTCAAGTGTCCTCCACACCTCACGAGCGGTCTCACAAGTGGCAACTCTCTTAAACTCTGTGTCTTTGAGGCTAGAGAACAGAACACTCCTCGCTCGGTTGTTGGCATTGTGTTGGGCTATTTGTTCCTCACCCACTCGAGCGGCTAGCACTTGGTAGTTCTCGTCCTCGACAATCTCCCACACTCTTCAATCCATCCCCATAAGATGTGCTTGCATCTTAATCTTCCAATAGGGATAGTTGGTGCCATCGAACTCCGGAGGTTTGCCAAAATGACCGAAACCCCAATCCATGTCGCCTTCTTGCGGATCACGGACCGATTAGGGTGGAAGTGATCCTAACCGGCTCCGATACCAATTGAAGGACCGAAACGGCGATCAGAGAGGGGGGTGAATGGGAGCTCAATTTTTCTTTTCAATTTCGGGTCATCGGCTCAACCCCCAACGTCAAAAGCGAACTCAAGAAGATACGACGAGTGATATACGTGCTAACTGGTAGAAAGATATCAAACGCGAAGTAGTAGGCTCAAAGAATTCAACACAATAACCGGAATACAAATCGGAGCACAAACGAGCAAAGCGCGGTCGAAACAGCAACCTAGAAAAAGAGACAGGAAAAACTAGGCTTCTAAAACCCGGACTGCTCACTTACTGCACAGACCAACGATCCATCAAAGAAACCTGCAGTACCCAGACACTAAGCTCCTACGCACAAGAACACTGGACTTCACCATCGATGCTAGGCAAAGAGCTAATTGCAAAACAAAAGAGAGAAAAATAAAGCTTCAAAGAAAAATCCTTGCTGAACAACCTGCACACAAGTAGCGAGCCTTCAACCTGCAGTGAAGAAACACGTACACAGCAAGCAGCAATCTTTGCATATCATGAATACTACTCTTGTCAAGCAAATAAATTAATGCTCCAATGATTATCTAATGATTGCTTGAAGTAGTAGTTCACGGTTGAGAAATAAAATGCGTACAGAAGCTTGAAGCTTGAAAGCACCGCAAGAACTGATTGCTGTTGCTCAGAATAGAAAATTGAAAAAGCTGAAGAACTCTACTTACCTTCTAACCTGCTCGGCAGAGAGTTGCAGCTCTGCTGTGTACAAGCGACGAACACACGAGCTGCAGGCCGGGCACTGGAAATCGACGAACTGAAAGCCGCACGGCAACGACGACCGACTAGCTTGGCCCTTGGCACACTAGGCGCTGCTACTTGCACTCCCGTACCTGCACCTTGAATCAGAGAACAACTAGAACACGAACGAGGAAGCACGGCCGAAGAACTGAGAAGACTGGCAGCTCAGATCCAAAAAATCAAGGAACTCACAGGAAACAAAACCCCATGGCCTCAGACTAGGCACAGCGATTCAGCACTGAGACAGAAACTTACTCCTACGAAATCATTGCTCAAGATAAACTGAATGTCCGGAAATCAAAGAAATTCGAGCATGAACAAAAGGGGAAAATAGGAGCACGGGAGGACGAAAATAACAGAGACAAAAACTTGAATCTCAGAGGTCACGGTGAGGTAAAGGCCTCACTTCCCACTTAATAAAAAATCTCAGAACACACAAGGAATTCGTGTGCGCTTCTGTGGATCACTACAGCACCTAGAGGAGGAACCCTAACAAAAGGAAAAACGAAAATAGATGACTGAAGTGATAAGTCTGGTTTGGGGTTTGCCTCTCCTATTTAACAGGGTTATTACGCAATCCCAATTTTGCTCCTAAACCTAAAATGAGTCAAACCAAATAGCCAGGGGCGATATATGGTCCGACTTCGGAATAAACTTGATCCGACGGCCACCGCGCCTTCTCACCGGTAGCTTCGACCCGACGCGAACTCCCCGATGCCGCCACGTGCCGTCCTTCCGTCCACCGGAAGGTCCCAGGTTTTGAGGCCCAAACCCGCGAAACCTGTCACCGATGGTTTTGAGGCCCAAACCACGAAACCCACGCCGATGGTTTTGAGTGCAAACCACCAAACCTCCTCGACACGTGTCATCGCCGTCTTGACCGCCCGAGTCGCCAAGTCATCCGAGCCCCCTGCTCTGCTTGCACGCTCGCCGTCTTGACCTGATCGACACGGTCCCGTCACGTCCTCTTGCATTTGTCGATGTCCCAGATGTCAGCCACCATGGCTAGCCACCCGGTGATCCGGTCCCTCGGTCCAAGCCTCACGTCCATCCTTCACCTCCGCGGTCCGTCGGCCCGGCACGTCCTCCTTGGCCCTTTCACCTCACCGTCGGCTACCATCTCCGAGCTCCACATCTGTACAACACAAACCAAGAGATACGTCTTCGACACACTCCACATGTGCCGGTGAACATAGCCGAAGCATAAAAGATAAAAGAAAATAGAAGTAAAATGTTGACTGTTGACAATCACTCAATCACACAACTAAACACATTTGATCTAAATCAACCATGTGTTCGCAAATAGCCATGGCAAGGTCATGAGTTTCACTTAAGCGAGTTGGCATCCGTCGCTCTAGTAAGGTCGGTTCCTAATTCGTATCCCACTAAACTTGGTCATGGAGGGTTCGAAGTGTGCGGGTAAGATCCGCATCGATGTTGATATCGACATCGAGTCCGCAATGACCGCCTCTGAGGGACGAGAATGGGAGCTAACATCGTAGTTCGACGGAGACAACTAGAAGAGCCAAAAACACCAAAGAACTAAGCTAACGCTAAACGATCAAGGCCACCCACGCTCCCGCCGACCCGTTGCCCCTAGCGGCCCCCCCGCCGCCGCGCCCGGCGGCCACCCCGCCCCGCGCGCCCGCCAACCCGCCCGTGCCCCCGCCCCCTCGTTCCGCCCCCTCTGCTCCCTCCCGGACCCCGTCCTCCGTTCCTCCGCTGCCGAGGCTCGCCAGACGCCGCGTGGGCGTCGGCTCGCCTCCCTCCGGTCGCCGGCGAAGTCTCCACCGCCGATTGGCCCGATTCGGATGGGCCACGCCGATCCGCCGGCCCGCCCCTGTCTCGCCGGATTTGGCGGCCATCGGCCAGCCCAGCCGGGCTCCGCGTGTGGGGGGCAACCGCCCCTGTCCCGGCCGCCCAGAGCGCCGCACCCGCCCGCGCCCCCGGGTCGCGCCGCCCGTCGGCCGGTGGAAACTCTCCGTCACCAGCGCCGGTAACGCCGTCCCTCGCCCGCCCGTCCGCCCCGGAGCGCCGCCTTTCTCCGTGCACCGCCCACGCGCTGGGTCGCCACCGACATGGTAGCCGCTGCCGGCCGCCTTCCACGGAGTCCACCGCCGTTGAAGCCGCCTCCGACCGGACGTCTTCCTCACACCGCCTCCGCCGCGCGCCGCCGACGACGCCGCCGGCATCGGGGGCCGATGTTGTGCTCGACGGCCATCTCGCTCCATCCCCGTTGCCTCCCCCATCGCCAACCGCCCGACGACTCCGGCACCGACGCTTCTCCGACCACGTCGGCGTCTCCCACCTCCCACCTCCCTCGGTCGGTAGACCCAAAGGTATGCGGTGGGTGGACGGCTCCCTCTCCGATCGCCGGACAGGCGAGGACCGTCGAGCTAGAGGCCCCCATCGTCGTGCGGCCGGGGCTGTCCATCCCCGCTCGCCCGGGCCGCCCCGACCCCGTCGTTGACCTCGCGGTGGGGCCGGCGATGCCCTCCGGCTTTGGCGGCACGGACGCGCCGCCCGGCGCCGATCCCGGCCGTCTTCGGGCGCGGACGGCGTCGCCGTCGCCGTCATTTGTCTCGCCGACTCCGTCGACGGCCCCACGGTGCGCCCTCTACCTTTGGCTAGGGTGCCGGCACTCTCGAGGCTAGGCCAGCACTCTTTGCAGCGTGTCTCGCTCACCACCGGCTTGGCCGCCGCCGCCGACTTCCGCCCGTCGGGCCGCCCGTCGCCCGTCGTTGCGTGCTCGGCCATCCGGGACCCCCTTCCGCTATCGGCGCCCCGCATTGACGATGACGGCTTCACTCGTCGAGGCGCCGACGTGGCCGACGGCGTGCCTCGCCCACACCTCGCCATCGGCGACCAGGCCGCCATCCCTCGCCGGGCTATGCTTCAATTGCTCGGCGGGGATCACGTCGCCGCCCCGTTGTTCCGCCCCGCCGCTTTGCCTCATTCGCCTCGGCCGCGGCACGGGGCGCGGGGCTGAATGCATCGCCGCCCGCATACCACCACAAGACTCCTACATGAGCAAAGACGCGCGGGAGCCTCCTTGCCATGCCGAGGAGCCTCCACACCGTGCTTTCGGGACCGTAGTGTCGCCGTCGACCGTGTCCGTGGCTGCGACTTTGGGGTGGTTGGGCCGCCAGACATCCTTTCTTCGTCGGGCGAGATCCTCCGGCCCGATCTCTCGACCGGCCCGACCCGGCCTGTGGATTGGCCGGGGCCGGGGGGGTGGGCGGCGCGGCACCTCAAGACCCACTCACGCCGACTTGCTTGTGGACGTGGTCCCCCAGCTCGTGTGGACCCGATGTTCGACGAGCTCATGGCCTCCACCTCGGTGTCACCCCCGCCCGCTTTCTTGTCGGAGCCGTCTTCGCCCTTGCGCATGGTCTCACTCGGCCGCAGAGGCGCAGGATTCGAGGTTCCTACGGGTGGGGGGCCCAACCCTGCACCTCGACGGCGGAGGTTCTGTTGCGGTCGGTGGCCCTCGACGGCGCCGCACGCCGACGAGCCGGGGGTGGCGCACGACCGGGCCGGGATACACCACTTCGCCAACACGCACCGTCGTCGCCCGGTAGCGGGTGTGCCGGAGGTCTCCTTCGCCTCGCCAACTTTCGAGGCGGTTCCGGCTGTGGGTCCCTCGTCGCAGCGAGGACAAGCGTCGTCGATGACGATTGGTACCAGCGCGCCGAAGCCGGTGGCCGCCAAGTCCCTTCTTCCGCGAGGACCCGACCGGAAGCGGCGCTGGCGGGTACGACCCAACAAGTGGCTAGCGGTCGGGGCACGTGGTGCCTACCCCCGACCCCTCGATCGCCGCGGGTTCCATGGAGCCTTCGGGGATGCCGCGCCGTCCCTCCTAGGGCGGAGAACGTGCGCAAAATCCTTCCTGCGCTGCGTCGGCTTCCGGAGGATGGGTGCGGTGCTCCGGACTGCAGGGCCGCCACGGAGCTACCCACCTCCCCGGTCCACCCCTGGTGGCAACGTCGACAACGGAGGCACTATCGTGGTGCCCGCGGCAGGCCTTCTTTGCCTCCGTCCAGAGTTCCTCGCGTCGATCACCGCCCGCTGACGAGCCCATCCTATGCGGCGAGCCCACCCTCCGCTCATCCAAGTTCACCGATGATGAGTGGGCGTCTGGCGCGTGCGGTCGCGGGAAGTGTGAGGAGCGTATCCCGGATCCGAGCGGAAGGCGCCGTTGATCTTTGCTCGGCAGTTTTTTTGAGGGACGCCGTCGACACGTCGTCTTGCACTCCAGTCCCCGAGCTAATGAGCAAGTTCCGGATGCGCCGGCGACGACGCCGGTTCTCCCGGAAAACCGCAGCGGCCGCGCGAGATCTTCCCCATGCCGCGGGCCGGTGCTTTGGCGGCACCGGTGGGAGATCCTCTTACGGGAGCCTTAGACGCGGACACGCCCGTCGGCCCACCCTCGTCCGCGCACTAGTTTCATTTTTTAGTACATCCATATCGCGCCACCGTTGAAGCCGGTGATTCTTGTTTGTGTGCTTTTGTGACGCTTCGCCAATTCTTTTTTGGCTAAGATGTGCGGCGTGTAAAAACTCTAATTTCCTTAATAGAATACGTGCCAATGGTACGCTTTCGGAAAAAAAAAAAAAACTGAAGGAGTAACACCTTTCCATAGCGACAAGGAAGAAGGGACCAGCGCAAAGGCATAGCGCTGGCATGATTATAAATATATATGGATAAATCATATATATAAAAAGAGAGTATGAATGGTAGAGGTAAAAGCAAGAGGGCTAATGCACTCTGACGAAGAAATCCATTTCAGAAAAATTATGAAACTGGTTTTTAATAATTTTTGGGGCAAGGATGAATTAGGTATGAATTTTTGAAGGTCGGTATCTTTTCTGGAAGGGGAAAAAAGGGCAAGGATTCAGCTGGGCCTGTTCGGCTGTCTTGGCTGCGGGCTTTGCACGCTCAAGGTGCTGGATGGGCCACCGAAAGATCAGGTTGCGAGCTCCTACTGGGCCTAGGCTACTTGCCCTCCTGCCACCCACCAGAACACGAGGGCAGAGGCTCAGGCCGGCCAAGTGTTCGACAAAACACCTGACGGGCTCGCCGCGCGCATCGAGTGTGGCCGTGTGCGTGCAAGGCTGTGCGCGTGCTCCCGGGGTCTGTGTGTGTGTGTGCGGGCACCATTGCGGCGCGTGCGAGAGCGCGGCCGCGTGCTAGGAAAGGCAAGGCCTGGCTTGCGTGCGTTCGCTGCTGTAGTGGCCGGCAACGATCCTGTGGCCTTGGCCATGGCCGATGCTGTGCGAGTGCGCTGCTCTAAAGGCAGCCATGGCTTCCAAAGGATATAGGCTCGGTCTTTGGGCTAGCTAAGTCAAGGAACACCTATTCGTGTATGTGCCCAGATCACGGCCAGGGCCATGGGTGGTGTTGCTGATGTGGCTGAGAGGCCGAAGCTTTGCCTTTGGGTTGTGCAAGGACAAAGTTGTGTTCGTCTGTGCGATGCACGCGACGGCACTAAGTCGCGCGACAACCGTGGAGACCATTGGCGGCGGAGATGCTGCGACGGTGCCGTGCTGTGCTTCGCGTGCATGGAATGCCGCGTGCAGGCAGGGCACGAAGGGGCTACAGGCTCAACGAAAGGAACGGCTTTGGATGGACTGCGCTCACCGTCGGATTCGCCGTCGGCTAGGCACAGCCCGGTCGTGATGTGAGCACAGGTGCCCGGATAGTGGCTTTGGTCATGGGCGAGGCGTGGAGCGCGAGCGCGCTGGTGGCGTGCGCGTGGTCTGTGTAGTGAGGCGGCGGCGTCCACTCGATGGCTGCCGCGCGCGTGCAGTGCGTTTCCGCGACCGGCAGCGGCTCGACGGCCGGGCAAATGCCAAAAATGGTTGCCTGCAAACATGGCGAGGCTGTGTGGCATGGGCTTGTGCCCGAACGTGCAAGGTTGTGCTCGTGCGATGGCAAGATTGTGCCTTGCCTGCGTGTGCTAGTACCCGCACGGGTTCATGGCTGAGGCGGACAAGATGTGCTCAGTGCAGGGCTCAGGCCGTGCGTGTGCCGTGTCCCTGAAGGACCATCGATGGCGTGCAAGTGCCTGTGCGTGTGCGTGTTGGCAAATCCGCGACCTGTGTGTGCGCGTGCTTGCAGGCCCGCGCGCCCAAGAGCGCGTGGCCGCGGCCTTTGGGGTGCTCACCGACAGTCTCGGCGCAGGAAGGGCTGCGTGGTGCAGGAAGGGCTCGACGCAGGCAGAGCGCGTCGCGTCCGTGGCGAGGACGTCATGTGCGCCGGGGTGGCATCGTGGTGGCGAGGTTGCTCCCCTCGGCGGGGCAACCCTGCTGCTCCTCGGGGGGCGCCACGTCGTGGCTGCGGGATTTGACGCCGCGACCTCCGCTCCGTTGCTCGACGTGGACGGTGGCTCGCGATGGCGGGCTGGCGGCGAGAGGTCGCTCGCGGTGCAGCCGGCTTCGGCCAGCGAGCGCCGTGGCCGAGCTCCGGCGCGGCGCGGCGAGGCCTGGAAGCAGGTGGCGGCGGACAAAGGGGATGGCCAGGTCGAAGGCTTGGACTGGGGTTTTATAGGCGGGCTGCTAGGGCTTCAGGTGAGGGGGCGTCGGCGTCCGGGCCGTTTGATGGGACGGCCGGCGCGACGTGGCGGCCATCCAGTGGGGGCGAAGGTGAACGTCTTCCGGCCGTTGGCTGTAGATGACGCGGAGGGGCTTCGTACGGAGAGAGAAGGAAACGGCGCTGCGTTCACGGTCGAGCGTCGGAAGGGGTGTCCTCGACAGCTGACCGCTGGGCCCGGCTGTCACGGCTCACTCGCGTTGATCGCACGCGGGCTGGGACGGACGTGGCTGACCAGTGGGGTCTGTGCGGGCGGCGCGGTGTCGATCTCGCGCGTGCAGCGCGCGTGAGCGCCAGGGCGTCGCCTCCACACCCGTGCTGAGCACGTGAGGGGCAGAGGGCCGGTTGGGCCGCTCGGTGGAGAAGCCAGGGCGAGTTAGGCTGGACCGTTTGGGTAGCAGTTCATGACCAGGCAAAGGGGGTCACAGGCTTGGGCCATAAGGGTGGACTAGGCCGATCCATGCTACAAGGAGAATGGCAGCTGGTTATTATGAAGACGAGCACAGTAGCATGCAAGGTCTAGCTTGGCCAGGCTAGAGCTGCTCGGCCGATCAGGAGAGGGGTTTTCTTATTTAGCAAAAATACATTTGATTTGGAATGGTGGGCTGGGTGTGAAGAGTAATAGGAAATGGATTTCCCTATTATAATTTGATTCAAAGAATTCAAGAGACAGCTCAAGCGGATTTGAGGGCGGTTTGAAAAGGATCGAAGAGGCATGAAATGACTCCAAAAATTATTAGAAAAATTTTTGTAGAGAGAGAGAGAGCGAGAGAGAGATGCTACGGATTTATGTAGTCCGACACAAAACTCTAACTCAACTACAAGGCTCCGGCAATCTCCTACAAACAATTCTACATGCATGCAACGTTTTGTTAGTGGGTCAACTCACGTTTGACCTAGCAATTACATGTTTCACACATTATAGGAAAATTTTTAAAAAGTTCGTATTTTTGGCTTTTCCGAAAACCAGGTTACAAAAATCATTAGCTAAATATCAAAATTACAAGAGGTCGGACGAAGCCGATGCAGCCTTATGATTAAGATAAATAGCCCTGTCTTGTACTTACAAGCAAGCCCGGAGGTCGACGGATCGAATGAACCCCCTCGAGAAGACTTGAAAGAACTTCGGCGACTCGACAAGGACTCGATTTGGCACGGGGCGGTTTGCGTTAATTGATTGTGTAGATTTTTACAATAGCCGGGTCTTAACTATTTATACCCGAGGCTGCATACGAATCCTAATACAATACGACTAGGAATAATAAAATATCTATAATTAATGATAACTTGGCCTCCAATCTTTCCTTCCTATGGGAGTCCACATTGCCTTTTCTCTTGCTGACGTGTCGCGTAGATAGTTACAAGAATCCTGATTCCGCTTCGACGTCAAGCTTTTAGCCGATCCGTGTCCTCTCCGGATTTCCCGATCTGCCTCTCCTTCGACTTTAGCCGATTCGACTCCTTCGGGACTTTAGCCGATACATCTTGCTACTGGTTGACAACCCAAAATGAGGACCTGTCTGCATAATCTCTCTATGTGAAATTTTGGCGTCAACACATGCCCCCTAGTTTTGGGATGAAATTTATTTTATTCCAAAATTATCTTTTATCTTTCCCTGGGCGCCTTCATATAACGGCCTCCGAGAAAACACTGTTCAAAATTCCAGCTTTCCCCAAAGTTCATTCTCCCAAAGTATCGTAGCCGCCGCCGCTCCTCTCAAACCCTAGGTTCAATTTTTTGGATCGTGATGGCTATGATTGATCAAATTCCTGAGGTATGTTCGAATCTCCTGCCTCAATCGGTATTTTCTTTTGGCTTCCTCTCCTTACTTCCTTTTCTCTTCTTCTGAAGGATTTGCGATATGACATTCTGATCCCATCTCTAGTTAGTCCAAATGTTTATTACCTTGGTCTGATGGGAAACCCAGATCCCGTTGATTTCATCAACAGGGAGACAAACAGGATTCCCTTCAGAAGAACCAGAGCCGATTTAGATTTTTGGGATTCTAGCAATGTTTTCAGAACTTGGCCTAGAGCTCCTGTGGGATGGAGGGACTGGTTTCATAGGGTTCAGAGGAAGCAAAGCTGCCATTGGTTCTCAATTGACATAGATCAATGTCTGCTGCTATCTTTATCCGATATGGAGAAAAACGAGCCTTTGCTGATAGCAGCCTCCCACTTTTGGTCTAATGCGACCAATTCTTTCATCTTTGGACATGGCCCCATGACTATTACCTTGGGAGATTTAGTCATGATTACTGGCCTCAGAATAACAGGACCAATGACTCCTTATATTTATTCTAATAAAAGCAATGGACTTCCCTCAACAGCAAAAGCATCAGGAGGATGGTCAGGCTATATCAAAGAGTTCACTGGCAGTACCTCCAGGATTTCTGAAGTGGAACACATAGCCTTCCTGAATATGTGGCTTGAAAAATTTCTCTTTTGTAGCTCTTCATGTAACCCAAACAAGAATCACCTCCAGATGGCAGAACATTTAAATGATAAGCACAATATACCTCTGGGCAAGTACATCCTGGGCTCTGTTTACAACTTAATGAACCAAGTGAGTAGTCATTTGCTAAGAAATGAACCCGTCCCATGCATAGGTGGCCCCTGGTGGCTTGTTCAACTCTGGCTGAATTTATACATGCCTAAATTGGTAAGGCCAGAACTCAAGAATCTGAGATTCCCTTATGATTATGCTGAAAAAGGAAGAAAAGACAACCAGGGGTTGTCAATCATATGGTGAGGCAGCATGTGCAATCACTATTTCTCTAGATAGAGGTCATCTCTTCAAACTCTTCTATAGAGGTTTCAATCAGGACATTCGGACCTGGCTTCCATACAGTGCTGAAGCTGAATTACCTCTTCCTTACAAGTTCAAATTTGAAGATGGTTGTTCAGTTGACATATCTAAAGGTGTCTTTGGGTTCGAACCCTGCACCCCTTATAAAAAACGGAGTGGCAATCTGCCCTTCGGTTTCGTTTTTTTATCTAAAGGTGTCTTTAATGTTACGATCAAACCTTGTGTACTTCCTGTAGAATTTCGCCATGGCAGGAACAAGATACCACCCACCTATGAGTTTTATAATCCCAATTTTGCTGACAGACAGTTGGGATGTGGACAGCTACCTCCTTGTCTTTTTTTCGCAGATAAAATATCACATAGGAATGGAATAGCTGATGGTATTGAAACCAAAAGAGTATTTGAACTTGCTACAGATTTGCCAGCATATGATCTCTCACTGTGGTCAGCTATGCCCATTTCTCATACCTTCTTTGACCAATGGTGGGGTGAATGGCATAGTCACATCTTCAATTTCCAAGTTCACCCTTATTGTTTAGCCTTAGATCCAGATTTAAACTTCGATAGTGAGGTAACTATCTCTGTTCTCACTCATAATTTATCAATTTGAATAAACAACTTTGATCATCTTTTGTATTTTTTAGGACCCTAAATCCAATCCTTCATCAATCGATAGGAACAACATGCCCATTGACTATTATCCTGGAGGATCTAACCTTGGTCTTGGATCAAAAGCTCCTACCCTCAAAGCTTTAATGAAGATCCCTGCTGCTCCAGTTGTGATGGTTTCTACCAGAAAAAGAACTTCTAAAGGGGTGACAACTGATCCTACTGGCCAATCCAGGGCTACTAGGCAAAGAACCAAGAGAAGCAAACCATCATCTAAGGTAGTACATTTTGCCTTTCTTCAATAATTACCATGAACTGGCCTTTAACCTAATCTCAATGCAGGTTTCAACTGGGCAATCATCTGGTCAAGCATCTATAGGCATCATCATCCAGGATGTCCTTAATGGTATATATCATTACCCAAGATTATAACAATTTCATTCATGTAGATATTGCTGATCAAGACCCAAAGAATGACCAAACCATCCAACAAGATGATCAGGCAAACCAGTCTCAGGATGATGAACCACCAATTTCTCCTTTTCATGCTCAATCAAGCCCAATAAGTATTGACAATGATTCCCTCGAGGAACAAGGTGACATAACTGAGATCCCTGAGGAGCAGGCTAGCAAGGTTCACACTCCACCCGCTGGAAACATCAATGAGCAAGCTAATCCTTCTCAAGAACAAATCCATGAAACTAACCCAAACACAGCTAAGAAGGAGGCTGAGCTTTCAAAACAAGCTCAAACTAAAAAGGTACACCTTTATTTGGTTTTTGCTTTCAAATAATATATTCTTCTGACTTCTTTCTCTTTTCAGAGCATATCAAAGCTGGCTTTGAGTCTTGAGTCTTCTTTCAACAAATATCTTGAAGATGATGGAGAAGAGGTCATTCTACACTCATGTCCCAAGCAGAGAACCCAATAGACATCCAAAAATAGTTGAAGGACATGATGCTCCTTTTGGAGAAGAATACCACTGGGCTAGTGGAGCAGATTGACCTTGTCAGAAATTTATTTCTATCTATTAGGCAACACCTTCCCTTGACATTGCTAAATGATTTGACTTGGTATCCAATCTTGATGACCATGCTCCAAGAGTCAGGAAGGCCCAAAAAGAATTTAGACAACAGGGCTGCTCAGATGTTTCAAAAGGAAAATGCCAAAGATCAAGCCAGAGAGCTGCATTCTTCAATCAAAGAGAAAGAAAGCAATATAGCCCAACTTACTCCCAAACTGAAAGAATTGGAGACTAAAAAAGCACAGCTAAAAAATCATTTGGCAGAGGTTACTGAGGAGATCCAAACTCACAAAACATCCTTGGACCGTTTGACTCCTTCAATTGCTTCTCAATGAAAAGAGATATCTTCAAAGATGAAGGAGCTACTGGTGATCAAAGCTAACCTTGAGAACATACTAGGATCAAAAGAGGAGGATAAGCAACAACTGTCTTCAGTCAACTTCATCAGACTTCGGGCTCTTGAGTCTATCAAGAACTTCTTAGGCCTATAGTACGATGCTTGTAATCTTAAACCTGTCGTGGTCCTGATACTAATGTATTAACTGCATCTCGCTGGTACTTTTAGATCCATGAAACTCGACTTAGCCGACCCAGTAATGGTTGTTATCATTTTACCGATTCCACTAAGCTGATCCATCGGCAACTATTGTTTTCCCGATCTCTTTTCCCGATTGGTAGTGTTTTCGAGAAACCAATCATTTTTATGATTTTATTTGTTTCCTCTTGTGAAACCATCCGGTTGATTTCTCCAATTAGAATGGGCGACCATTGTGGTTCCCGAGATATCTACCACCATTGTATTTGCTATAAATACCAACCCAAGGTCACACAGTCTATCATACCAGCAGTTGCCTTTCTCTTCTTGCCTTCTCCACTTCTTATCTCCAAAACCTCAAGAAAGCAACCATCAATGGCCTACCGCAATGAGCACAGCAAGCGCCCCTTGGAGGGGAAGGTTCTCAAGGCGGACGCCATCTTTGGGACGATGAGGATGGGATGAGATTACTTCTTCTAGTTGCTCCAAGACTGCATTGTTTGTTTTCTTGATCTCATCTGTTCTCGACTTTTCATCAGGGAGCTTTTCCATTCTGTGGATGACCTTGGCAGCAGCACGGTGCTGGCACCTGCTTCTCTGGGATCTTTTGGGTCTTCATCAGGCCCTAACGATGATGGTTACACTGTAGCCGATGCCCGTCACTACCATCTGGCACTACGGGAGAAAACTGAGCTCTATTCGGAGGTGACGAAGGAACTTAGCATCGAACGCCTTGAACATGAGCAAGAGAGTGCCCAACTCCTCGAAGTTCTTGATGGTAAATATTTCAATCTCAACCCTAAGCCTACTTCATGAATTTCAATTTTTGACTTGTGTATCTTTCAGCGGCGAATGCATGTGCCGTGGCATCAGAGGCGCGTGCCGTAGCATCGGACGCACGTAGGGAGGATTTGGAGGTAGCAGTTCATCACTTCGCCAATAATATCAATGCCCAAGGCAAAACCCTGGCATAGAGCCTCATGGCGGCAGAGGCCTCCGTCGATGAGATCACCCTCCATGGCATCCGCTTTGGCGTCTCCACCGGGTTAACATCTATGCCAACCCAGATGGGCATCGACCTTTCCATCCACGCCCCCGGCTTCCTTGGAGACCCCCTAAAGGAAGAGTAATAGGCCGAACTGGAGGGGCAGTTCCAGAACCACATCGACGCCATAGTCGATGGCACTCACCCTCAGACCATCATCAACAGGGTCTTTGAGGATTAGTTTGTACTTAGGAGAAAAATGTTATCATGAACTCTTGAATGCAGTTGTCTTTCAATCGATCGCCTGTCAATTATTTGTTCTGCAATTCTGATTTCATAGTGATTCTCCTTTGTTTGGATGACAACTGCCTGTTCTGGAATACTCATACTTCAATCTTTTAAATTTAGCCAACAGAGATTTACCAATCCTTTGTTTTAGCCGATTCAACCTCGTTAACCGATGCACATTAAAACTGCATTTGCAAAGACACCCTGTTTGAACAGGGATTTTTCCAATCACCACCGTTTGGCCTTCTTAATTAAATGGGGATGGCTTTCTCACTTCCCAATAAACCAACCAGGATCACCTTCTTCTTTAAAAGCTAACCTAGTTGCTCCTCATCTCACTCCGCCTCATAACTTCTGCTTTCTTCTTGCTTTCATTTTCAAGAACACCTCATGAAAACCCTCCATGGCAGACAACAAGGGCAAGTAGCCAACAGCAGGATCTGCTGGACGCGTGGGTCCGATGACTTATGAGAGGCTTGCAATTCTCTGGTGAGTTTGTGTTTTAAATCATAAGTGCTCCTGTATCATCTTGATTCATCCGAATCTGGTTTTGATTTTCTTCAACAGTGCTCAGGCTCACCAGTCCGGCGACATCCATGGCATCGAGCTTGCTCCAATGGTGGTATCTTCTGATTCATACGATTCTTTGGGTGATTCATATTTCATTGCTGATAGCCACCACACCTGCAAAGCATGGAAGGAGAAAGAGAAGGAGCTCAAGAAGACCAACAACGAACTAGAGCCCATGGAGACGCACTATCTCATTGAGAGGGAGTAGCATATGCTGGCCGAAGCCCAAGTCGCTGGTAAATCCTCTTAAGAAAACTTGCTTCTTTATTCCTTTCTTGATCAATCTACATCTTATGCCCCCTTTTGTTCCAGCTCTAAAATCGGAACTCCACCACCTGAAGATGGCCGTCAGTAATTTGGTGGTGGCGGCGACTGCTCATAGCCCTGCCTCCACTCATAGCCTTTAGATAGCTTTCTAGATTGTGGAGAAGCTTTCCAAGAAGACTCCTCTAGGGAACTGATCATCTGTAATAGGATAGCATGAATGTTTGCAAACTTTCATGATCTTTTGTCACTAGATCTTATGAACTTTTAGTCTGGTGCAATATAATGACTTACTTCTGCTATAATCTGTGAACCCTTTCTTATTTTTCTTTAAAACCAACTAAAGGCGGCATATTGGTGGTTGGCTATTTCTCAATTTGTTCTCTAAGATTTTTGTGCTAAAGGTGACACTATGTGTCGGCTATTTCCCATCCATCAGGATTTTTGGTGATAGTTTCCATACTCGGGTAGAACCCCTTTAAGAATCATCCATTAACAGCACTACTGAATTCTTCCCCCTTCATATGCTTCAAGATATATGCATTACCAGGTACGCAATGTTCCACACGAAAAGGTCCTTCCCAGTTAGGTGACCACTTGCCATAATAATGACTTTTAGTCCCAATCGGCAAAATCACCTTCCAAACCAAATCTCCTTATGAGAAGTTTTTAATTCTAGCCTTTTTGTCATAGTACCTAGCAACTCTGATTTTATTCTTCTCAATGTTCTCCAAAGCTCAAAGGCGAATAGAGTGCAAATCTTCTGTTTCATCAATCATAAGATTTTTGTAATCTTTAGCACTTAAATCATTCTGCAACTCAACCCTCCTCAACTTGGATTGCACCTCCCAAGGCAAAACTGCCTGATGTCCATATACCAACTCATAGGGAGACATTTTAGTTGATCCATGACAATCCATCCGATAAGCCCAAAATAATTCATGAAGAGTCAAATACCACTTTCTGGGTTGTTCTTCAATCTTCTTCTTGATCAACTTAATCATGATTTTGTTAGAAGCTTCTACTTGACCATTGGGTTGAGCATAATAAGGAGATGAATTGAGCAATTTGATTCCCATGCTCTCTGCAAATTCACAAAATTCTGTCAATATGAAAACTGATCCTTGATCTGTTGTTATAGTCTGAGGAATACCAAAATGGTAAATTATATGTTCCTTCACAAATTCAATCATATCTTTCAAAGTAGTATTCTTCGGAGGAACAACTTCAACCCACTTTGTAAAATAATCGGTGGCCGACAATATGAACTTGTGTCCCTTACTTGATGAAGGATATATTCGGCCGATCAGATCGATACCCCATCCTTTAAATGGCCATGCCTTCACATCAGGATTCATGGCTGATGCTGGAACTCTCTGCACATCTCCAAACCTTTGGCAATCCTGGCAACTTTTATAAAATTTAAAGCAATCCTCTAACATCGTTGGCAAGAAATAACCTGTTTCTCGAATAAGCCACTTCATTCTATGGGCGGTGATGAGCTCCACAAACTCCTTTATGAATTTCTTGCATCAGCTCACGTGCTTCATTTTGACCAAGACATTTGAGCAATACCCCATCAACAGATCTTGTGGTAAAGCCGATCGTCGAGCAAAACAAATTTAATCGCCTTGTAAAGTCGTTTTTTGAGTAACTTTCTATGATGGATTCTTCAAATAATCAACAATCTCGGTTCTCTAGTCATTGGCCAAAATATCTTCAACCTCAAACACTTCTTGAGATTTCTTATATCTAGAGGCACTTTCGAAGCTAATTGATTAGCCTCTAAATTCTGTGCTCTCGGTATATGTTGATGAGAAACATGAAAGAAACCCTTTATAATTTTTCTGACATTCTTCATAATATTTCCTCAACACATCATCTTTGCAATCATACTGGCCGATCAATTAGTTAATTACCAGTTACGAATCACCAAAGATCTCAACTGAATCAGCTTTTACCTCTCGAAGAAGTTGAAGTCCTTTAAGAATGGCCTCATATTCCGCCTGATTATTAGTGGTCATGGACTTGATTGCCAATGCATATTCAAAAACTGTCCCCTGAGGGGAAGCAATTATAGTGCTGATTCCTCCACCTTGTTTGCATGACGATCCATCAAAAAACATAGCCCACGGCAATATATCAATATTACTTACAGTGGGTTTATGATCTTTGAAAGTGACCAAATTGGCCACACGACCCTTGATTTGCTTTAGCCAATTTGTACCTCAACTCAAATTTCGATAGAGCCGGTATCCATTTACCTCTCACTAAGGATTGGCATCGAGAGCATATGCTTGATAACACTTGATTTGGAAATCACTATACACTCTGCCGACACCGGATAATGTCAAAGCTTCATGCGAGAGAAATATAAACACAAACAAAGCTTCTCAATAGGGGAATACCTCATTTCGGATCCAATAATTTCCTATTTAGATAAAACACAACTTTCTCTTTACCTTCAAATTCTTGCATAAGGGCTGATCCAATTGTTAGGTCATCGGCCGTCACGCACAACTTAAAAGGCTTACCTCTCTGAGGTGGCACCAAAACTGGTGGAGATTTCATATATACCTTAATCTCATTGAGAGCCTTTTGTTGTTCATCGCCCCATTTGAATGCTTGATCTTTCTTCAACTCCAACAATGGATAGAACAACAAAATCCTTCTTGATAAATTAGATATGGATCTTCTGATGAAATTAATCTTACTGAGTAATGACTATAACTCCATTTTGTTTTCTGGCGGACCAACATCATCTATAGCTTTCATGCTTTTCTGTCCATCTTCTATTCCATGACGATGCACAAGAAATCTGTCGGGTACCTATATTAGGGGTACCCACCATAAACATAATTTCAAAACCAAAGCCCAGCAAAGCCTGGCTTGAGTGCCCCTGCCTAGCCCAGCCATGACTTCTCTTCATCCTGCATGAGCTCTGGGTCCCGGCGACCTCTCTACGTACAACCTCTGGGCCCAGCCATGACTTCTCTTCATCCTGTATGACTTCTGGGTCCCAGTGACCTCTCAGATGACATGACCTATTCGCATCCTGTCTGACCTCTTGGCTCCTGCGACCTCTCTGTGACTCATACGACCTCTAGGTCGTCATGACTTGAGCTCATCCCGCACACAGCTCACCAACTCATGGGGCCAGACTACTGTTTGTCTGACCTCTTTGGTCTTCTTCCAAGGTAAGAAACTAGGGAGCGAGTCAAACACATAGTGTCCAACCACTCCTAAATGGGTGCGGTCAGTCAAAGCACTGCAGCCATCCCCTGACAGAGCACGCCGTGTCATCTAACGAAAGCAGTCACTGCGGCCTGTCCGTCAGCCATACCATCAACAGGCCACAGTGATAGTTTCCAACCCGCCAGATGCACTGTGGATCAACCACTCCCTATCTCGGTCAACAAAAGTACAGATGACATCATCGACACAATGTGCTGCCCATCCCTGGGAATCCTCTGTACAACTACTCCGGTATGGGTGGGGGAGGCACGGGGAGCTCGCTCCGACTCGCTCGACCTCTTCTTCCAACTCACTCGACCTCGCCCTGTCAGTGGGATTCGTGTATCTGCTCCAGGTAGAGGGGATGGCTCACGGCCTCGCAAGTCAAACAAGGGACAAAAGGATGTACGTTCAATAGTTACAAGACCTGTGGCTACATGTATTTAGGTATGGCGACCCATGTGTACACAGGACTTTGTACTCTCCCTTTGTTCTTTTATTTATCTCTTTCTCCCCCTTCCCAGCAGTGCCCGAGCTACTGTACCCCCTTGAAGCAATAAAAGGGACCAGAGGGCCACTGGGAAGGGGGGAGCTCAATACACAGAGCCTCCCGACATTGGCACTTGCCTTAATCAACACACCACCCATGCATAGAGACTTGGGATTAGCTTCCCTCTCTCGACCTGCTTGTAAGCCCTACTATGAGCATTTGAGATCGGATACACTCCACCTCAGACTGGACTAGGGCATCATTTGCCTGAACCAGTATACATCATATGTCATCTTTGAGCTAGGCCATCGAAGCCCGCACGAGCCATACAAATCTACTTAGTCTGTGGTATAGAACCACGATAGTTGGTGCACCAGCTAGGGGCAGCGCTTGTGCGATGACAGCACCATTTTGGTGGCTTCATCCACCACGCCACTGGCACCCAGAGCACCCATGTGCTTCGGAGCACTAGGCTTCGTCTTCACCGCCTTGGAGGAGCCCCTCGTCGGGGCCACCTTTTCTCGGCCACCGCAGGCTGAGATCATCCCCAAGTCAGTTCACGTAGGCTAGGATTCGGCTTCTGCGCCGTCGAGCCCCATGCGCTCTGTCGCGGAGCAAGTCTACACCACCCTCTTGGACCAACTGCCGAGGCTTTTGGGGCCCGAGCCGTCCCAGGAGTGCTTCCACGACATCACCTTCTCCATATTGACGGTCACGAACGACATATTTTTACTGTCAACATTCTACCATAAAATGGGTGAAACTATACATTCTCATACTCATATACATTTACTATTAACATATTTTCACTTGTAGTGCACAAATAAATGTTTTGCAGGAATTAGATAAATACAAGTGGAAAATGCACCAAAAGGCACCTTTTGGGAAAGCGTATTTCAGCACATCTTTCACCCCAATGGAAATGAGCCCAACATGACACAAACTGGACCAAGCAACCAACGTGGGATGACTTTTCAGGCCCAACACAGCCCACCTGCCAAAGCCCGGGCCCAGCCGAGCTTGGCCTGGCGCGCGCGAGCCAGCCTTGGCGCGGATCCGGAGCAAACTTGGCGAGGCGGTGCATTAAACCACAAGGAGGGCGGTGCGCGTCGTCGTGGCAAGTACACCGCACCTAAACACCTGAGAGATGGTCAGTTTGGGGGAATTTGGCACTTAGGCCCCTCTCCTACTTGTATAAATAGGCCCCTGTTGACACCTGTTATAGCATAATATTACTAGTCAACTAAACATGGAATAAGGGCATAAAATGAACATCAACATAAGTCTAGGGGTCTAACTAACATAATTCCACGAGCTTTGGTGATTTATATCTTTCTGAGGGACTGAGCAGGATAAAAGCATATAAGAACGGTGAGAAACCTAAGAGTTTGCATCCCATACGATGACAAGACTTGACCGTAAGGCAATGCAATCCAAAAAGTGGACTAAAACATTCTAGAAGACACCAGAAGACACCAGGAGAAACCAGGAGTGGTTGTGCAACAGGATCCTGGCGATCGCTAGGAAGATCTATGGCGACCGCCAGGTGGGTCCCACCTGTCAGCCTCTCCTTTCTATGGGGGTTTACCACCGACATTGACGTTGCATCTATACCGTTGTTCAAGGTCGGTTTGATCCAAGGGTCCCTGTTCATCGCCGAGGGCTATATAAGAAGACCACCTGACCCCAGGGTTAAACCCTAATTCATTATCATTCAGTATCAATAGGCTGAGACCCTGAGTCTCCCCCTAGGTCTAGATAGAAATAGATCTAGAAGAGTTAGCATGCAAGAGGAGATTAGATCTAGATAGATCTAGTCTTTAGATCAAGAGAGATAGAGAGAGGGAAGGGACCGGAGAAGGTGCTGGCCTGTCAGCGCTACCTCCACAACTTGTACCTCAGTGGAAGTTAATCTATGCTTGGAATTACTCTGGTAATCTACTTCTTTTTCTAGTAAGTACTAGTTCTTATTGTTCTTATTGTTCACAACTCTTGTTTAAGTACATTAATCTGTAGGACCCTATAGATTAGAGGAGTAGCATAGGTTTAAGCGTGGTGCTTAGACCGAGGTTGCTTGTGAATGCACCCTATATTCCGGGTCTTGTGGTAGATCGCGGGGGACAGATCTGTTGAGTCCTTTATAGTCCACCCCCGAATGATAGGCCAAGCGGGACCCTCATTCTTTGGAGGATTGCACGTTTCGTCCCTGCTTTCCTTTGAGTACGTCCCCTAAGACGATATCATCATAGCTTATCAGGATAAGAATTAGATATCTTAGTAATCCTCTCTACACTCTCAACCTTCTTAAGTCTTGTGCTACTCCGGGTTAAGATTAGATCGTAGTTTCCCTCACCCATTTCCCTGTGGATTCGATATTAAACCCTCTCCTGGGTGAAGCGCTCATCGGTATCCGTTCGCTTGCGGATTATACAAATTATAAATATTTCTGTAGGCTTATCAAATACCAACAAGCATTTCTGGCGCCGTTGCCGGGGAAACGGTTGCTGAGTTGACTTTGAATCTACCTTATCCTTGTATCATATTCTTTTATTCTTTTATTTTTTTATCCCTTCTATTCTTTTCTTTTCTTTTTCATTATGGATTCCACGCCTATCTATAAATATCATATACCCACAAGCGAAAGCTTTAGGCAACCAGAATCTTCAGAGCCTATCTTAGCAAAGTCCTATGAGCTACGCTTGGGTTATATAAGAATGGTTCAGAAACTAGCCTTCTTGGGAGAAGGCGAGGCCAACCCACACTCACACCTACAAAAGTTTGAGGAAATCATGGGTTGCCTTCGTATGGAAGGCATACCCGATAATACCTTACGCTGGAAGTTCTTTCCATTCTCTTTGACGGGAAAAGCTAAACAGTGGTATTACTTGAACATAGAGAGAGTGAAAGGAGATTGGGGAACATTAATGTCCAAATTTTGTCTATATTTCTTTCCCACCTCCAGAGTGGCCCGTCTTTGTATAGAACTTCTAACTTTTAAACAAAATAAAGAAGAGTCTCTTACTACATCATGGGATTGTTTTAATGACCTCATCAACACTGGCCCAAACCTTAGTATTCCAGACCCAATCCTTCTTCAACATTTTTATCTAGGTCTTAATAAGGAAGATGCAGGGGACCTTAGTGCAGCTTCGGGAGGCGCATTTCTTTCTCTGACTAATAGAGAAGCAAGAGATGTCCTTAAATGGATGTTGTGGATACGCCACCTCCACTAGAACTTTTTCGAGAAAAAGGAAGAATCACCCTCCGATCAAGGAGAGGAAACTACGATAGCTAATTCACAACAATTCCAATCCCAAGACTTAGCTACCCATCCTGAACCATCAACATCCCAAAATCCCCCAAAGGAAGAAGAAATTCCACCTTTGGAAGACCCTTATGATTTTAGCCTTAGTGATTTTGGGAGAATAATAAATTCTCATCCATATAAGAGATCTCCAAGTGATTATAATTCAGATTCCTTTAAGGAGAAGTCTCTTATTGAATATGCTTATTCTTTCAAAAGACATTGGTAAGAACCCAAGGATGGCATGTCTGATCATGCCATAGAAGGAGAGTAAAGCTATCTAGAAGACAATCTTATCTTCTCCCCTTCTATGCCTAGACAAGATGATTTATTCGAACCCATCTCTAAACCCATCCTTGTTCCCGATGAATCCACATATGCTTCCTTCTTTGAGACTCATGATGACCCTAGAAATTTACCACAACAACCTAAGCCCTAGTTCATACTAGAAGCATTTAGTTATCTAGCTAGTTCTAGTTGAAGATCAAGTTCATCTTGAGTTCCTGATAGTCAAGAAGTAGCAAGGATCATCGTTCTTGAGACTTGTCTCTTGTATTCAATCTGTAAGTACTCTTATATTTAGAATACAATTGTTATGGCTTTGATCTATATAATTATTATATTCTTATTGATATGTGTTTATGCTTGCTATGATTATATGTTTAGTTTAGTAAGATTGCTTTATATTTTATGCATGGAACTGTATAGCATCCATATAGATGATCACTATGTGGGTGATAAGCAATGTGTAAACGTGGTGTTTATACAACGTTTATCTCGCAATTGCACCCTACATTCGGCCGTGTGGTAGATCGCAGGAGTGATGCACTGTTGAGTCCTTTGGAATCCACCCTCCGAATGTAGGACTAGTCGAAGTTTATTATTACGGTAATGATCAAGTTTCGTTCTTGGTTGTTATTGGTAATGCTTGCCATGTGTAGAAGTAATCCAACCTTGCCATGATAGCTAGATGTATTGCACTAATTGTAGTATTCATTTACATATATGATTAGGAGTATCTTAGGAATATTCATTCTATTTTTCTATAACATGTTAATAGCTCGTATGATACTAGTGGCTTATGATTATCTTAGACTTGGGTATTTATCATTTATATATTTATCTTTATCCCGTGGCTTATCCTATTGAGTAATGTTAGATATATATGGCTACTCTGCATTACAATACTTTGTAAGGTGGATCTCATAACTAAATCACAATCTAAATCATTAGACATCCTTTTCTCTCTACCTTTCCATAGACTCCCTTCCCTGTGGTAAAATATAAATACGATACCTGGATTACTCCCGGTGAAGTGCTACAATTGGTATTTCTATACGCGGCGCTTGCGGATATCATGTTCATTCTTTTATCAAGGCCAATCAAGAGTACCATGCCCCGCATTTCTTTGAGCGTTATTGCTAGGGTGACAGACTAGTGTATAGGTAATGCCTAGAAATGAGTGGTATACCTTGAGTACATATCCTGGTGAGATTAACTCCACTATGGATAGTGATACTATGTTACATCCCATTACTAACACCGCCTAACTCCGCTTTGTTGGATCATGAGGTTAATCCCATATCCAAGCTAACATGATTAGATAGATTTCCCATATATATTTCTTTTCGCCTTCCTAATTGGGATCGTGTAAGAAATATCAACAAGCATTTTCGGCGCCCGTTTGCGGGAAGGCGTAGTCTATCGAGAAAAAATAATATTTTTCTTGGCTTTTTTTTCAAAACTTTCCTAGTTTAGGAGAGCATAGTCAATATCTTAATTTCAAAATGTGTTTTCAAAACTTCAAAAGTTTTTCTAGTGTTTCTTTCCAGCTTTCTCTAAGTTTGGAGGGGTATTAGCCAAAACTTAGGCAGTGTTATTCCTATTAAGTTAGTATTGTTTTCGACTTTACTAGTTAGAAAGGGTGCTAGCCAAAAATCTTTTAAACACATCATATAAGGAAATCGAGAGATCCCTTACATCACCTAATGCATTGAGAACCCATTATCACATACTCAAACAGGTCCAACCCTGTTTTCTATTTTGTTTTGATCTTATGCAGGGAAAAAATATATGTATGAATTGGAACCTTCCAGAAAATTTTATTGAAGATCCTGAAAAATTAATCAGGCAGGCTAGAGCAAAACTCGGACAAACTCCAAAGCACCTACATCATCATCATCATCATCATCATCGAGAATCCAAGACCTACTGAATCGGAAGTTAATCAAGTTACTAAAGACTTGACATCTTAATTTGAAGCTATGGCAACCAAGACACTTCGTGAATTTTCAGCTCCTACCACGGACAACATTCTCGTTGGTCCGAAGGTAGAGGTTTGAGACAAAGGCTTTGAGCTTAAGCCAGGGCTCATCAATATGGTGCAAGCGAGTCAATTTTGTGGAAAGGCACATGAAGATGCTAGTGCTCATCTCCAACACTTCCTAGAGATTTGCAGCACATTTACTATGAAGGACGTATCCGAAGATGCAATCTTGCTCCGTCTCTTTCCATTCTCACTTTTGGGAAGGGCTAAGCAATGGTTTTATGCTACGAAAGATAAGAATACAACATGGGATATTTGTTCCACAACCTTTCTTGCAAAATTCTTTCCTGTAGGCAAGACAAATGCCTTAAGAGGGAAGATATCAAATTTTCAACAACAGCATGATGAATCAGTCCCTGAAGCATGGGAGCGTTTTCAAGATTATATTTCAGAATGTCCACACCATGGGATGGAGAAGTGGTCATTGATGCGGACTTTCTATTATGGGCTTGTTCGGTGCTCGTGAAACTATGGATGCCGCGGTACCGGTGGTGCTTTCTTATCACTTACATTAACTCGTGCCACGTAACTTGTGGAGAAGATGGCTTCCAACCAAGGTTGGAGTGAAGAACGTCAATCTTGCAAGAGAGGAATGCACCAGCTAAAAGAAGTAGATATGCTATCTGCTAAAATGGACCTTATAATGAAGAAGCTAGAGGATAGAGATCCTCCACCCAAGGCAGTTATGCAAATTCAAGACTCCTGCATGACATGTGAAGAATGTGGAAACTTAGGCCACACTGGCAGGAATTGCCCAGAGATCCTGGAGGACATCAACTTCATCAATAACAACAATAATTTCCGTCCTCAACAGAATCAAGGTTGGAACCAACAGAGGCCTAACTATCAAAGCAACTACCAAGGTAACAATTTAGGTAACAATTTTAATACTTATCAACCTTCTTTGAGAGATCTTGTTGTTAACCAAGGTAAGACCATGGAGAATCTGTCTAGAAAGATAGCAACTAATGATAAAGCTTTAGAACTTATCAATACTCATTTAGAAAGCTTTTCTTCAGCTATAAAGAATCAGCACAGCTTTAATAAGATGATAGAATCTCAGATTTCTCAGTTATCTGTTCCACTAACCACACCAGGTAAGATTAGGGGCAGCGAAAAGAATTAGAAACCGCAAACCTTGTCGATATTTATAATGCAGGTCGTTACTATAGAGAGACCTCAGGAAGCTGTTGGTTGGATGACTCAATGCTACCTAAGAAGGAAGATCCAGGGAGGCCAGTCATTACAATCAAGATTGGACAACACACATTCGACAATGCTCTCTGTGATTTTGGCTCAAGCGTCAACATACTACCAAAGGTAATTTATGAAAAGATTTATAGTGAACCACTTTGGAAAACGAATATGTGCTTGCAGCTTGCAGATCAATCATTCTGTTATCCCGAGGGGATCCTTGAAGACGTGTGTGTGGGAATCCGAGGCTCTTACGTGCCAGCAGACTTCGCAGTTGTAGACACTGGAAGAAATGAAAGAGCAACAATCATACTTGGTAGACCATTCTTATGCTCACCAAAGTCGTCATCTATGCATAAAGGCGAAGATTGTTTTCAACATCAAAGGGAAGAGGGAGAAATTCACTTTCAAGAACAAGGTACACAATTCTCTTACTTATTCCCAGAATACCAATCGTTATGTTCTAGAACCGAAGATAGAAAACTACAATCAGAACAGAAGGAGGAATCAGAATCAGAACAAGAACAAGACGGCACAACCTACAAAGGTAATGGTAGTAAATAAAACAACATCTTATAATGACCATTTACTTCAATCTCCAATGCTTCATCAGCAAGATGATCCAGGTACTCCTACCATCGTATGTTCTATTCAATGTTTAACTTTCTACAATACATATTGCGATCTTTTGGATCTAGTATTAATCTAATGGCAAAGGTTACATATGAATTATTATTTGGAAAATTGCCATTGCAACCAACATATGTGCAGCTACAGATGGCAGACCAATCCTATAGAGTTCCTGAAGGAATTGCCAAAAACATACCAGTCAAGATTATGGACCACTATGTTCTCACTGACTTTGTAGTCTGGACATGGGAAAGGAAGAAGATCCTCCACTAGTGCTTGGGAGACCATTCCTCAACACTACTCGCGCAATCATTTACATCCATACAGGAGAGATTCTGAGAACACCCGGTTTTAAGAACAAAACCAGATGAAGCCATATGTGAGCCACGAAGTCAAATCTCACATATAGTTTACAAATGAATGGTAATCAATTCACAATGCTTAAAAAAAACGAACAAACTCACTACAAGAAATGTGACATTTTATGACAAAAATCCTTATGACCACGACAAATATCGTCATATATTGTAATATACTATGACGATAAAATGAGTGTCGTCACAAATTCATGAGCCCTTCAACTATTTGTGACGACTTTTTTTTGGTCACATAAAGATCTTGGCGTCGTCACAAAATATAGGCAATGAGTAGCCAATCCCGGGTTATGTTTTTGTGACCATATGAAGTGTTTTTTGTGACATGTTCTCGGCGTCATTGCTTGTTAATTCTAATATGACGGTTCCGTTCATTGTTTTTTTTTTGTTAAAAAAAAAAGAATATACCAACCACTTCATATGGTGAACCGGCCCGGTCGTCGAATCGTTCCCAAAATCCATCACCACCCAACGCGACGCGAGAGCCAAGTCGCTTCTGCCGGGCGAAAAGTGGCGGCGGAGAAAGTGGCGGCAAGAGGGTCCGGCGGCGGCAAGAGAGGGTCGGCGGTGGGTGGGCAGCGGTTCGGCGGGCGGGTGTAGCGCGACGGCCGGGGAAGGCGGCGGATCTCGGCTTCAAACTAGGGTTGGGCATCGTGGTGGCGGACGCAGCGCAGCTGCGGATTGCGGGCGGCGGGCGGGCGCGCGGCTGCGGGCGGGCAGCGGCGGTGGCGGCGCGCAGCGAGCACGGATTGCGGTCGGGCGAGTGTGGTGGGCAGCGTGGCGAGCTCGGTGGCGGGCGCAGCGGGTAGAGTGCGCTGACCGCTCGGTGCGAGTGCTCCAGAGGCCTCCGGCGAGGTTGGGTCACCAAAGAACGGCGATGACGGTGCCAAATTAGGTACTCCCTTCCCTCTATTCTCTTCTCCGGATTTGGAGTGTTCAGCTGCGTCATTTTCTCCGCTCAGACCCTTTGGTCCGGCGACGGACGGCGCCATGGCCAAGCGTGGAAGCTCGGCAAGTCCATCATTGGGTGCGGGAGCTCCAAATAAGATGGTGGGTCTGAGCCGTATCCTCTTGGTGAGGAGACCGGCCTACCCTTGATCCCATGCCCTCAATGTGGGATGGCGAGGGTGATAGAGAGGCGGTCGGGCCGAAGGACACTAACGGAGAACTTCGGTCGTGTGTTCTTTAAATGTCCATGAAACTCGGTGAGCATGCACTTGATTGAATTGAGTTGAGAACATTTTCATCCGGCTTGTGTTAATGGAATGTTTTTTTTCATTGTTGTAGTTTTCTAAGCAGTGCGGGTTCTATAGATTCCAAAGGTCCTATTTGGCCATGCGGGTGGAGCTTGGCATTGTCAACATCCAAAAAGTCCCCAAATAGAAGACCAAGAATTTGAATCGAAGTCAAGAGAAAGCAGAGGCATCATCTCGAAGAATGGTTAAGGAAATGGAGGTTGCTTGAAAGGAAGACAAATGTTGAGGCCAAGTTTGAGGATTTGATGTGGAAGTTTAACCTTTTGATGTATGTTGGTCTTGCTTTTGTGTTCATGTATGTTGGAGGCAAACCGAATGAGAAGTTCGGTGCATAATGTGGGTCTGTAGTTGCTTGTGTTCATGTATGTTGGAGGCCTTTCTTTTTGCTTGTAGCTGTAGTGTTCAAGTAGGGAAACTGAATGGGATGTGGACCTGTTGTGAAGTGATGAAGTGAACTTGTTGTGCTAAATTTCTATTTGCACTTGTTATGAATTATGGGCCTTTGTGCTCTTGTACATCTGTTGTGTGCATTTGAGGAATGTTGGAAACTTGCAAAAGATGTATCTATTGTGATATTTGTGATTAAATGCAGCATGTATGAAACTTGCAAAGCATGTATCTATTGTGACAGATTTCGTACTTTCCATGACATAGTCTTTGGTCATAAAAGTCCTGTGAAATAAACTATGACAATTTTCGGGCATTCCATGACATTGTTATGTGGTCAAAAATAAAATCCAATATATATGACTGTGACTCCAGAGATGCAACATTCACAGATACAAAGAAATAGGTCCACAAATGCAATATCATAATTCTAATGTTACAGATTCACTGATACAGGTTCATAGTTCACAATAATACTAGAAGTGCAGTAGCATAATTCGAATACAACAAGTTCATGCTTCGCAAAGTCAGTAGAAATGGAAAGTTCACCAACATCACTTTGTCTTCTCGAATCGGTGTCTTCTATTTGGACTATGGTACTCAAGGAAGGTGTCATCATCTTCATCTTCATCTCCATCTACGTGAGCCTCGCTTCAACATATTCGGTACATGTTTTTTTCGCCGCATGCTCTCGACGATGTCTCGCTAATAGGGCTACCGGGTTCATTCTCCATGTGCAATAAATCCATATCAGGATGAATGTCTCCCACTGCACCATCTTTAGTAGAAATATGCTCCTCTTGGTATGCCTCCTGACTTCTCATCTGAATTTGTTCATGGACTGGTTGGGTTTTGTCACTCTCCTGTACATCATAAATATGTCGGTGTCCAAATTCTTGTAGCACTTGCCAACTAGGACCAAGCTTTGTATCTTCTAAGAAAAATACCGTGAAGCATCTACACCATAATGAAAGGATCATTGTTGTACCATCGGCCCTGAATGTTTATGCTCTTGAAGTAACCATCATCTTTCATCTCATACCTTCCCTCAAGATTGTACCAATCACACCTAAGTAAGACAACAGTTCTACTCCCATGGCTGTTCTTATTGTAAGTCAACTCAATGATCTCTGTGATTGTCCCATAGAAGTCAGTTGTGCCATTATCGTGAGTACCTGGACTTTTAATGGTAGAGTTCTGTGTCTTCTTGTTTTCATCACGAGCAATAGTGTGGTACCGTACCCCATTGATTATACAAGCTGTGTAAGAACGCACACGCGGATCCTGGCGGCATGCTAGTGAGTACAAGTCTTCATCAATATGAGTTGTGCCTTCATATTTCAATTTGGTAATCTGCAGGTTGAGAACATAAACAAATATTGAGTTTCAAAATATATTATATCATGAATTATGAAGTCATGTTATAGAAGTAGCACATACATGATTCTCGAACCATGTAGCAAATTGTGTTGACATCACTTGGTCAACATCATTGACCTCTTGCTCTTCTAATTCTGCCCGATACAAACTGCACAACAAGAAGAATATTAATTTTCATGACACTAGTATTGAATAAAGATGGTTTAGCTAACATTACAGTAAATACTCACTCTTTGTATTCTTCAACCTCATCGCAGTTATTTAGAACAAACCAAACCATGGAGTCATAGTCTTTATCTTTGTAATGAAGTTTTGAAGCACCCAACAGGTTAACACCATGACCAAAAATAGAGAAACCATCATGTGAGATGTTCTGGTCTGCATCTACGTTTCTTTCAGGCCTAGTGAACCTATCAATGATGTCATTGAAATATGCTGAGCATTGGGTCATACACTCATAGGCAGTGTATGCCTCAGCAATAGATCCTTCAGGTCTTGCTTGATTGCGGATGAAGCGCTTGAAGGTGCCCAATCTTCTCTCAATGGGATACATCCATCCATACTGCACCGGCCCCCTAAGGAGTGCCTCATCAGGTAGGTGTAATGCTAGGTGAACCATAACATCGAAGAATGCTGGAGGATATATTTTTTCTAGCTTGCAGAGGATAAGCACAATATCTTCCTTCATCTGATGTAGTGCATCAACCTTTAGAGTTCTAGAGCAAAGTTGTCTAAAAAACCTACCCAATTCAGCAATTACTTCATATACGTCCTTGCGCACCAAACCACGAAGGCGAAATTTGGTAAAATACGCCGCAAAGCATTATATGACAGTCATGTGTTTTCAGTCCATGCATTGATCCTGCTCCCTCCAAATTGACACATCTTGATATATTGGAGGCATAGCCATCTGGAAACTTAACATTGCTCACAAATTGCAAGAACTTCTTCTTGTCTTCTGGTTTTAGAACATAACAAGCTCTTGGCTTTGACGATGAACTACGACTATCATCTAGCAAATGAAGCTCTTTGTGTATACCTCTGTCTTCCAAATCTAGTCTAGCATTAATGGTGTCCTTTGTCTTGTTTGGAATATTAAGTAGAGTATACAAAATTGCCTCACATATGTTTTTCTCTATGTGCATAACATCAAGGTTGTACTGTAGCTTCAGATTTGACCAATATGGTAGATCATACAAGCTAACCTTCAAATGCCATCTTGGTTCATCTTCATTGCGGACGTCGTTTTCTTGATTTTGGCTTATCTGGATTCTTGCCAGGAACATATGAAATTTGTTCCAACCTTGCCATAACCTCAGAAGCACTAAATTTCCTTGGCTTCTCTCTTTTTTCATGCTTGCCAAAAGATTTGTTTGTCCTCCAAGCATGGTCTAAAGGAAGGAAACGTCTGTTGCTCAGGAAAGCAATTTTGTTTCTAAGACATTCGGAGCATGGATTCTCATCACAGTGCACACATGCAAAGTAACCCTTAGTGGTTCTGCCTGACATAGTGCCTAATGCAGGGTAGTCATGGATGGCCCACAGAATCGCTGCATGCAGGTCAAAGTCTTTGACTTCAACTGCATCATAAGTTTTGACACCCTTCCAAAGTTCTATCAAGTCGGCTATCAAAGGTCGCAAGAACACATGAAAATCTTTGCCCGGGTGATTTTTTGCCCGGAATTAGTAAAGTAAGCAAATAATTAGATTGGTCCATACACATCCATGGTGGAAAATTGTATGGTATCACTATCACTGGCCATATCTTTGTATGAATTGCTCATCGACCAAATGGGTTAAATCCATCGGTAGCAATGGCCAACCTCAAACTACGGGGATCATCTGCAAAAGACTTGTAAGTGTTATCAAAATCTTTCCAAGCTTCCCCATCTGCCGGATGTCTCATTTCATTCTTAACCGGTACCCTCTTTTCCTTGTGCCATCTTGCGTACTGTGCCCGCTGCTTTGACAAGAAAAACCTTTGAAGGCGTGGAATGATTGGAAAGTAACGGAGGACCTTGTGAGGAACTTTCTTTCTACCCTCTTTGTTCACTTTCCATCTAGTCAACCCACAAACTGGGCAAGTTTGATCATTTTTATGGTCCCCCAAAATAAGGCACAATCATACTTGCATACATCAATAGACTCATAACCAAATCCAAGCTTCCGGCGAGCTTTCATCTCATTGCACGACTTAGGAAGTCCGGGCACATTCTTCAAAGTTGAAGAAAACAACTCAAGGAATGCATCGAACCCAGACGTTGATATCCGATTGTACACTTTTATATGCAGTAGTTTAATCATGAAAGATAGCCTGCACTCCTCGGAGCAACCTGGATAAAGTTCACGCTTTGCCTCTTCCATGATTTGTTTATATAATGTACCTCCAAAGCCATGGCTAGCTGCATCACGCAAATCTTCAACCAACCCCTGAACTCCTCTTGCACCATCATCTAAGGCATCTTCAGCAAGTCCTACATCTGCCTCTTCAAAAGGTGCTTGGTCATTTCCATCCCATGACATATCCTCTTCTACAACATGTTCTCCATCTTCTTGTTCATCATCATCACTTTCTTCCTCTCCATGGTAAACCCACCTAGTATACAACCTAGACATACCATTGATTTCGATATCCTCGTGCACTTCATCTTGGCTTTTCTCTTTGTGGTTTAGGCATTTCCGACATGGGCACTTGATCTTCTCATCTTCTTTGTATCTACCCTTCACATGTTCCATGAATTCTTTGGACACCGACCAAAAATATTGGTGTAAAGGGTTCACTTTTATAAACCCAACTTCGTCCATGTCGGCCTACATAAATTTATTAAGGCGCAAAGAGTAACAATTACAAATCTTTGGACAAAAGATAAGGCACAACAAATCCATATAAATTTTTTGGACAGAGTTACTTCACTGAGCTCACCAAATTTTTTTGAAGGAGCAGAGCACCCCACAGCAAGCACTGCTGTTGTGCTGCCGGTGAGGGGAAGGTCGGGCTCCACCAGGCTTGGACGGCCGGTTTGGACGGACGGGCTCAACCGAGCTTCGTCGGTGGCGGTGGCTGCGGTGAGGGGAAGGCACCGGCCTACAGATCGGGGGGGGCGCCCACCGCAGTCGGGGGGCGCTAGCCGCACATGCTCATCGGCAAGGCTGCGGTGTGTGTGGTGGCACCAGCGGGCTGTGGGGGGGCGGGGATGTAGGTGCTCGTCGCCCGGCTAGGGCTACTGATGGGGGCGGCGGGGCCTGTGCGTGCTCGACTCCCGCGCGAGGTGGCACTTTGGGGGGCGGCGGTCCAGGCGCTCTAGTCGCCGGTGAGGCAGGTTGGGGGAGGCGGGGCTGTAGGTGCTCGGCCAGCGAGGTAGCGCTTGGGCGGCGGGATCGCGTGTGCTCGTCGCCGGCCCGCGGTTGGTGGTGGCGTGGTGGGGCTGCCGCGGCGAGGGCAGGCCGCTGGCGGAGAGTGGGCGTGGGCACCGGCCAGCTCCAAGTGGCCTTGACCGGCCGTTAGCCGAGTGTTGATGCTAAAAAAAAAACTTAACTAAAAGTGTTCATACCCCTTCGATATATGACAGGTGGGCCTAGGTAGTAGTTAGGTTGAGTGCCAAGTGGGTCGGTTTCAATGACATGTGGGCCAGAAGATGTTCATTAGCCTCTCTTGGTCCCTCATCAACTATAAAAGTTTTTTTTTTTTTAATCCATTGCGAAAACTTGTAATGTGTTTTTCTCCTACATAGTATGGCCAAATGTAATGATTTTTTTTTCCTAAAAATTTGTAAAATCGTGATCTATCGGTTTGTGGCTTTGATTTTGGTAATATTTTCATGTACTAAACTGTGAACAATTCAAAATTTGAAATTTAAAAAGTAATGAACTACAAGCCTAAATTTGAAACTCCAAATGACCTCAGGTACAAAAGTCATGAACACAACATTTGCTCAGCTCATCAAGACCTACAATTCTTATGTTGTCCATTTTCCCATATGACAAAGTGATAGAAAAGTAGTTCACATCTTCTACAATCTCTCTTAGAGTTTCATGATCAATGTGTGAGATATGTAACTTTCATGAACAAAGTTACCATCACTTTCTCATATGACCAAAACACCTAAATATGAAATGTAGATTTCGACCAGTTCTACAACCGGTGTTGACAATTTTTCGATTTGATGTAGTTTACTACCCCAAAAAACCGTTTATAAATCCTAAATAGACTAATAGGGTCAATGACAAGTGGACCCGCTCCTATGGGCCATGAAAATTTTGGCCTTTTTTTGCTGCGTCCCCGCGCTTCCGCTCGCCACGACACATAGGCCCCACCGGAGTCTCCGCTCTCGCCCACCGTGCGCCTTATCCTCTTGCCCGCTCGGTCAAAGGGGAAAAATCCCCTCCCGTTTCCCCCTCGCCGCCGCTCTAAACCCTAACGCCCGCCGCTCCCGCCCACCGTTTCATCGCCGCCTCTCGACCCACCGTCGGCACTCTCGGCCCACTACTCCACCTCGCAAATCCTAGCGCCGCTCCGTCGCAGCTCTCGCTCGCCACACCACCACCCAATCCCTAGCCCCGCCGCCCCATCGCCGCTCTCACCCACCACGCCACCGCTCTGAACCTCAAGCACACCACGCCAACGGGCATGGCCTCTTCCTTCCCCCCCGCAACCTAGCAGCGCTGGAGGCCGGAGGCCGGATACCTACGGCCACCTCGACGCCGGAGGCCGGAGACCCGCGTCGACGTCCACCTCGACCCCGAGACGGAGATCAGCGTCGGCCGACGCCCTCCTCGACGCCGGAGGGCGGAGAGCCCGAACTTCGTCGGCGTCCACCTGAACTCCGCTTCCTCCACCTCCAAAGGTACTCTGCTTCCTCCTTCTCCTCAACGTCTACCGCCAAGGTTGTTTGTGTAGTTCTCCTCCAATGGATAGGCGTGTAGAACACTGAGCCTCTGTTAGATGGATAGTTTGGTAATGTAGCCGGTTGTCTCGCGTCTCTCGTTGGCTCCTCGATTTGTTGCGTTGTTAGATGGATAGTTTGGTAATGTGCAAAACTGTTAGAAGATGAGGTGGCTCCCGATTTTGTTATGGCCTATGATGCAAAACTGTAAGAAGTTGAGGTGGCTGCTTAATTCAATTTTCCTATAAATTTGCTATTGTGTTCTTTATGATGTTTCATTGAGGTGGCTATCAATTACCTGAGGCCTCTACCTACCCTTGCCTGTGATGTCTATGATGATAACACTGCCTATTGACAAGTAGGGAAAGAGAAGTTCTTGGCACACCTTACTAGCATATTAAAACCATCTTTTCATCTGTTGTTTGTTATTTTTCCTTCTTTCTAACTTCACATAGAGTACTGATTTGTTAGCTTTTTTCCTTATCTTTTACAGAAACTGAATGCAGTTTCTGTGCACTAAGTAAGAAATGAAAAAACCCCAGTATGAGCTCGACAGGGATGAAAGGGTTAGGAAAATCCAGGAACACTTTAAGTCTCTGGGTATTCCACTATTAGCACAGGAAGTTAGAGATGTTTTTTCCAAAAAGGAAAATGGCAAAGGGAAGAAAGTATCGCCCGAGATTTCAGATTTCGACAATGAATATGACCCATCCTCTGACATTGATAACCAATCTGACACTGATGATGACACTGATGCTGAGGTGAGATGTATTACCTCGCAATTAACAAGTATCCTTTCAGTCTTTTCCAGTCATGTACTGCATTGTAGTCATTTAATGTACTTCACACTTGCACCTTAACTGATAACATGTGGCCTTTCTCTTGACAGGTAGGAGCGATGGTTCCAGGAACTCGGCCAAAGCCAAAGAAGCCAAAGACGGCTACAAACCAGCTGCCACCATGCACGCCTGGCAGAATAACAAGGCAACAGGCAGCAAGGGCTTCGCACTCGAGGCCGTCCACCACCTAGGGCAAGATTTCCCTTGCCTCCTAAGAACACTTCAAGAGCCGACCCTAAAACTACAAACACGCACCATGGTAGCAAAAATAACCCAACCACAAATAATCCGGCCCCACGTCTCCGTCTTTGGAGAAGCATTGCCTAGTCCTCGAAAAATACACCAAGGAATCTGCGGCTAGGCTTTCGCCCGGGCGCAAACCCAAATCTTCTTTCTTCTAGATTACCCAAAGCACCAGTCCACCCATATCTATGCCTGCTGAAAACACTGATCATACTACTACAACTCCTACACCCAGTCGTGTCCTATTTCCTGAACTTGCTGCCACTAATGTTAGCCAACCAGTTCATGCTGATACCTCTCCAGGTGTACAGAGCTCTAGGCAAAGCAATGATATCACTAACTTAAATGGCCTGGATGTTGATTCAGAGGCTCAAAATGAAGATCAACCACCTAGTGATAGAGTTGCAGGTAATCAATGTCTTACCAACCATTTGTTTACTGCATTTAGTATGTACATTTCTGGCTGCTATAATAACCAAATTTGCATGTCATTTGGCAATGCAGCGCCCCGAAGGAATGGTCGCAAGAAAACCATTGGGGCTGGCTTAGAGAAGATGATAAAAAGAGGAAACAAGCTGCCTATCCAAGTGACTGAAGGGAAAAAAAGACCTGATATCCCACTTCAAGCCGCGAAGCTGGCATCAGAAACTGGTGTAGTTCTTAGAGACAAGCTTCCTATCTACACATCTTGGAAGCTTTATGAAAAAGATGGGGGGCCAGCACAAGTTCAAAAAGTGCTTGACAAAGTGGCGGTGAGACACCTATTTCTCTGCAACTAGTACCTTTCATTTGTAGCTCTACCGTTAAGAATGAATGATATTTTGTCTAATAAGTGATGTCTACCTGGAGAATAGGTTGGATGTGGATGTTAAAAATGAAGGACCAAGCAAAGCAGCATGCATTGATATCATTAAGAAGGGAGTAAAGCAGCAGAGGTATCACATAAAGAGGAAGCACTTCGATGAGTCCCTAACAATGGAAGAGCTGTTGGCAAAGGAACCTCCACCTAAAATGACAGTACAGGAGTGGACCAACCTCGTAGAGTACTGGTGTGACCCAAAGAATAAGGTCAATGCCCTGCATCACTGCATTTGTTAATATGAAATAAAACTGTGCATGAGAATTAAAAGTTTGCATTGAATTGTGGTGCGTGAGAAATCTGAGAAGAACAAAATAAATCGTGCGAACGTGCGCAGCTTCACCAAAAACCGGTTCTAGGTCCTACATAGCCTATCGATACAGCTTGGTAATACTATTGCTTACTATTTGGGTGCTTTTTGGTTGTATGTCCAACATCTTTAAGCTCCTGTCATGTTGCAAAGGAAATAGTTCATGGCTTGCTGTCTTTAAAAAATATTGGTTATTGATAACTCCATGAAAGCTAAGATTGAACATGTGCAAAATGATATATGCTAATTTGCATTGACAAACATTCATCAGGTTGAAATTAGTACATTTTTATTGGGCTTTTTTCTTTTGGAAATTACTTGGAGAGGGAAGATGATGAAAAGTGGCAAGACTCTTTATGAAAATAAACATTTCCATTCTTGTACTGTATGTGGTTACTTTGTTCTATAATATGCACACTGATTGATTGGTGTTGGGCTGCAATCCTTTTGTTACTATGCAATGCAAACTGAGATGTGTGCTTCAATGTAATCCAAGGCTTTTACATGCTGCAGAGGCCTAAGTACAACGACAGTGAACCAGATGCTGTAGATTTCTTTGGGGAATGTATGAAAAGTTCCAAAACTGGTCGCAATCCTATTGCAGAGGAAATATATGTAAGTTCTAAATGCTTTGATACACCTACTGTACTCAAGTACATTCCTGTTTCAACATTGTTGTATGGCCTTGTTAACAAGTGAACTCCTTTTATGTAGGAAGAAATGGTGGCGAGAAGGAAAGAGAGCTAGAAGAAGGAGAACCAGAGAAGTCTCCCTCCAAGATTGTTGAAGAAAAGCTTAGTCAAGTCACCGGTCATCCACATTTCTTCCCAACATTGGTGTCACTCGACGGTCAAAGGCTTCTCGGTCCTCATCGCAGAGTTATACAAGCACGCTTGCAAGCTGAGTTTGAGGCAACACTCAAGCTGAAAGGGAGGAAGCTGCTAGAAAGCGGCAGAGTTGCGAGCACAGCTTCAAGCTCAAAGAGGCCGCACTTGAAGAAAACCAAAGTTTGCTACTGGCACCCAAGAGGAAGTGAGGGGGATGAGTACCGTGTTTGAGGAAACCAAATGATACTGGGCCGCGAGCTGTCTTGAATCTTCTAAAGGTTGAGGTATGAATGGAGTTTATGTGGATGAGGGCTTTGCCCGAGCTTTTGCTTCATTAGTCGCATCTTGGTTGGAACTTTGGTTGAACCTCGGTAGTGGAACTATGTGGTTTTTGTTTTGAAAAACAAGTGGAACTATGTGGTTGAACATTGCGAGGGGTTTGTGGTTGGAACATGTAAACCTATGAACGTGTTATGACATGGGATGTCTATCTATGAATTTGAAGCCTTTGTGTATATATGTGTATTGTGGCTTGATATATGTCTATCAATGTGGATGACGACTTGATAATGTATTATGCTTTTTGTGTGCTATGATGGACGTCATATGGATGCCACCAAAGCATCACGGAATGAAATGGATGCCTCGTCACTTTGAATGAAATAGCAATTTGTGACACTACACATTCGTCTCTAAGTGTGTCTAAAATACCAAACAGCAGAATACAAATATGACAGAATATTAGTGTCACATAATTTGCAAGACTATATATGACAACCTTGTGGCGTCACAAAAAACTATCCAAACGCCTCCCCTATCCTACCATTTGTGATGATAAACACATAATATGACGCGTTGACTAACTAATGTATGACGTAAGTAGCTGTCATAAAAGATAACAATATGTGACAGTACATTTGTTGCGTCACAAAAAGCAAATGACTTTTTGTGACCACCTTACAAAAACCGTCACGAGGTACATAATGTGACGGTCGATTTGTGACCACCTTATGACGATGGGTTTTTCGTCACAATGCAGTTTTTATGACTAAATTCTTACCTTACATGACACTTTCGGCTTGTCATGAAAAGCCAAAATTCTTGTAGTGACTATAAAAGCAAATAACCTCAGCTAGCAGACAGCGGAAAGACTCTTCAATCTTCTGGTGTAGACTCCACAAGGACCGACTGACTGGTTGATCACAAGCCTAACTACTTCCTGAGGTGTGGGGAAATAGCAAGAGTGAGTCCATGTCGAACTCCACAAATATAGCTAGGCAATATCTACCTAAAAACCCATGATCATTATAACATAAATAATGAATAGCATGAAACGATAAATCATGAACAATTTAATAAGCATGTATAGCCAACAGTTATAAACATCAAGTTAATTATCAACATAATAAGCATGTGATTCTATTCATAGATGTCTCCAAGGCCGTTCATGACCGCGAACACGGCTGTTATAACGATTTTTTTAACTCACAAGCAGAGGTGTACACTTTCACTACGGGTCATGGTTTCCACCAGAGTAGGTTCATGACTCCCCAAACAAATGAAAACCATATAAAGTCGTTCAAAGGCCCTTCTAAAAATATTAAGTGGCCAACAGAGCTACAACCCCGTTTCTCCCAATTCGGCAAACCACCAACAAAGTTAGGTAAAACCCTTGAACAACTAGAGCCGAGCCATGTGGCCCCCATAGTCGCATCTTGTATATCCCGGATGATCACAAATGAATAAGTCCTTATGGAGAGCTAAGAGCTTCATAAACAAAACATAGCTCTTTTCGCCCTATGAACCATGTTATCAACAATTCATATTTAACGTTCGGTGCATAAACATTAAGCAACCCATAAGATCATGGTTTAAAGATAGCATATCCCAAAACTATACTTGCCTTAAATATGGATCCTTTCTTCAAGTCCAATGCTTTCCCAAAAACACCTTCTTCATCAACTTCTTATAGATCATGGTCTTCTTCGGGATCAACAACATAAAGCTCACCGATCTACTCGATTCCAATCAGCAACACACAAACACATGGATCAATCATGCATGGCAAACAAGACTATCATTAGAACAATACACCAACAGTGAGAAAACAGTTTAAAAAGCTTATAAAACTATTCTACACGTCTCTACGATCACACAGACGTAAAGATCACCGAAATCGGAGCTAAAACGGCGTAGATATGAATTTTACAAGATTAATATTAATAAAATATTAAGCTTATTATAAAGTCGAAATTTAAATTATTATAAACCTGACTAATAGTAAGATTTATATGTAGATTATGGAATTACGAATCCAACGCAACTTGAACGGATCGATTTGGATTTAAAACGAAGAAGTTATTAAGATTTAAATCGGGATGGCAGTTCTGTAAATAAACCAAAACTGATTTCGAAATAAAATAAATAAAATTCGAAATTAAATCTGATATGAGGATTGACAACAAAAAAATATGAAGAAAGCCAAGGGCTCTTTAGAAAAACTGCCAAAGAAAGGGTACCTTCTAATCTTGACCCTTGATCTAGAATTGGATGGCTTAGGGTGATGGATGTGTATGTGTATTTAGATTGTATTCCAAGATTTATTTTTCTCAAGGAAACCGGAAGAAAATCATGTGACGTCATCAAATGATGTCATGAAACTAGCAATCGGATTAGCTAGCAATGGGATGTATCGATTCATTTAGGAATTGTAGCGAAGCACGGCATGGTTGCTAGCATGCATACAAAAAGCAGCGCTAGCGAGCTGCGCCGGCGAAGATGGGTGATCTAATGCCACGGGATTGAAGTGAAACAAAGATAATGTTTAGACGTGATGAACATGATGAACATGCATGCACTGCTGGCAACAAGGCATACACGTCGGTTGTGTAGACATGAGAGATAGTACACAAGCAAAGAGCTCACCATGGTCCATCGACAGTTTTGGACGACGGGAAGACAGACGACCAGGCATGAAGCCATGAAACGCGGAGGGACGACAATGGCTTCCTGCAAGATACGATGATGTGGACGACGTGACGTGAGCAAAACTGAACGTTGCAAAGGAAAGAGCAGGATCCTCTACTTCGATACGACACGAAGAAGCCTCACAACAAACTTACGAATGCAAAGGAGCAGCATCTCCGCGAGATCAGAGCGAGGCTCGAAGGCTTGCTTACAGACAAGACGAAGCGAAGGCCGGCAGGTGGCTTACGGCAGACTGGAACGACGAACTCCCGCACTCAATTCTTGCGGCGGCGAGTTAGGGTTGCAGCAGTCGACGTGATGGCGGCTAGGGCTAGCGCGGCTGCCAATAGATTGGAACAAGGGGTTCGCGGACGCGGTGCTGCTAGGATTATATAGCGCCTCGGCGTACACGAGAAAAACACCGAGGCCGGGTCGGTTACAATGTCCAGCTCGTGTACGACTCGAGCACAAGGCGGCATAGAAGAGAACTACGCTGCCAAGGTGGACCTGATAACAGCGACAGCAAGGGAAGGAGGCAGCGTTTCTGCGCTCAGATGAACTTGAGCTGGGCTGGAAAGCCTCAACGACCCAACCCAAAGGAAAAATGTCCATCGGCCATGAGAAAACGACGGGCCAAAAGGAAACAATGCCGCTGGAGCTTGGGCTGGTTAAAGGAGAAAGGAGAGAGAGTAAAAAGAAAATCCTTTTCTTTTATTTGAACCCATTTCTAAAATCGTTTGCAAAAGAATTTGAATCTCTTTTCAATTTCAGTCAAAACCAGTCATCACATAAAAACAAATGCAGCTGCATGAATGCTCAAGCATGTTGCTAGACCCTATGATAAACTTTAATTTCACAAAAATATTTATTTTCCTATATTTTATGAGCACAAAAATACATAAATAAATCATTTTATTCTATTTTCAAAAGAGGCAAAATTTGGGGTGTTACAAATCTACCCCCTTAAGATGAATCTCGCCCCGAGATTCGGAAGATAAAGATCGATAAGATTGAGATACTCCGTCTTCGACCCCTTCGCCGCTTCCCGAATAGTTACATTTGCCTCGTAATGACTTCGCCATAGTCTTCTTATCCTCATAATGTTATTCACTACTACAGAAACTTTCTCGTAAAGCGCCCCCGTTTGCATTAGGGGCGGCTGTTTTTCGAGGCGCCCCTACCGCGAGCGGCCCGAGGGAGGTTACGAGCCGCCCCCTACCGAAGGCACGGAGAGGGGCGGCTCGTGTTATGAACCGCCCCTACATCTTTATCGGGGCGGCCGGATATCCAACCGCCCCTAATGTTCCATCGTAGGGGCGGCCGGGATGAACCGCCCCTCGCTGTAGTAACAAAGAGGGGCGGCTCAATCAAAAACCGCCCCTATAGTGGTGCGTACATAAGGCCGAACCAGCCACCTTCTTTCTCCTTGGGTCACCCACTCAAACTCGAAAAAAGGTTGGGAGGCCTTGGGCTCCTCCCAAAAATTACTCTACTAAGGGGGAGGTTTTCAACTCAAATCCTTTGGTGGGGAGGCTCAAAAAGGTAAGAAAATGCTAATCCTACCGCTTAATTCGATTTTTAATGGTTAGTTGTGGAGTAATTTAAATTTAGCTTTCCTCTCACTTTCTAAGGTGCTTGAGCTTTATTTGGAGCAAAGTAGAGCTTAGGATTGAAGTGGTAGTGGAGATTAGTAAGAGTATTGAATTTGACCCATTTTTAGTGGCTCTTACATGGATTTTAGTGGAGTAATGAAATAGGTAGGGTTTCATGTGTTCATGGTTGATGAACATGTGTTTTTTTTTAATTCTTAGTTTAAATTTCTAACAAGTTTTTTCTCTGTCATATGATGTGCAAATGCGGTAATTTTTTTTCTAAAATTTTCTAAAATGATAAGCTTTTAGTGTGTGCTACAACTTTGATATTAATGTATTTATTAATTTTAACCATTTAGGGTTTGCCATGCATATGTACTCATATATATGACTAACTACACATTTGATGTTTTTTTTTCTTTGTTGTATTAAAGGATGGAGTACAGGAATGACTGGATGTATGGCACGTTCAGGTGGAAGGACCGTTTTCGTGACGAGGTGGATAAATTTATTGAAGCCGAGAATCATGCAAAGACAATGAAAGAGGATATCATACTATGTCCGTGCCGTGATTGCAAGAACGAGATAGCATATAGAGATGTGAAGATCATCAGACAACATTTGATTACACGAGGATTTGTTGCAGATTACACAATCTGGACTCATCACGGTGAAAATTATGTTGGTGAAGATGTCGACTTCGAAAATCTAGGAGATGACCCCGAAACCCTAGAGCGCTTCTCTCAGTGTGTAGATAAGCTTCAAAATTCCCAACACCCTAAGCATGATAGTCAACTGAGCGATGATGATGGTTGGCATGGTATGGACACAAATGTCGATGATGGTACGGGGAAAGGTGATGTTGCTGATGATGTCGTAGCACGTGAAGGGGATGAAGATGACGGTGATTATTTGGATGACATGCTTAATGCCTTTGGACCAGAAATATTGCAGAACAGCGTGAAAGGTATAGAGAACCTAGAGAGAGTGAGAGCAGCATCGAAGGAAACGTGTATGGTGTTGAAAAAGGTTGTCCGACATAATTGGGACGCTACTACGTTTTGTGCTTGAGCTGTTGATCTTGAAGGCTAAGTACGGTTGGTCGGACTGTAGTTTCAATGATCTGTTGCGTCTCTTGTCATGGTTGCTGCCACAACCAAACTCAGTACCAGTGAATACCTACCAAGCAAAAAAGGTTATAAGTCCATTGATAATGAGTGTTGAAATGATCCATGCATGCCCAAACCATTGTATCCTTTTTCGTGGTGACACGTTCAAGGGGCTGGATAAATGTCCTAGGTGCGGCGCTAGTCGGTACAAGAACAACAATCTATACAACGGGGAAGAGACCTCCATTGGAAACAAGAGGAAGAAGGGTGGGAAAAAAAAGCGGTACAGATTCTAATCTCGAAAAGGACACTTTCCGTTAGGAATTGATCCGAAGCATAGAAGAGTTCCCGCCTTGGTAATGTGGTACCCCGGTGGACCGACCGCTTGAGGCGAATCTTCCTAAACCCCAAAGAAGCCAAATTGATGACGTGGTGGCAAGACGAGCGCAAGATAGATGATGATAAGATTGCACACCCGCCGATGGTACTTTCGGTGGCAAAACTTTGATAATAATCACCAAGACTTCGCTAAAGAACCGAGGAATGTACGGTTTGGGTTAAGCAACCGATGGAGTGAATCCCTTCAATGAGAGGATGATCGACCATAGCACTTGGCCAGTGTTCTTGACAATGTACAACATCCCAACGTGGTTGTGCCACCGCGAAAGTACCTTTTCCTTATTGTTCTCATCTACGGTCCGAAACAACCGGGCATTGACATTGACGTGTTTATTGAGCGGTGTTGGAAGAATTCTATAAACTATACAAGGAAGGGGTGATGATGTATGATGCGTTCCGAAAGGAGGACTTCTTATGTCGAGCCATAATCATTGTTTCTATCAACGACTATCCCGCAATGTTTGCTTTGTCTGGACAGATCAAAGGGAAGACTGGATGCGTGGTCTGCTTGGATGGTACTATATGGGTGTATCTAAATGCATCCAAAAAGGTGGTTTACTTGGGCAATCGACGCCACTTGAAGAAAAATCACAAGTATCGAAGCGTGAAATACAAACACCGGTTCAACAACACCGTAGAGGCGAAGACCCTCGGAGAGACGTCAGTATGGACAACATGTGTACAGGATGGTCAAAAACTTGCACATTGTCTACGGAAAGAAGAATCTAGATGGGACGATCAGAGATCGAAGTACACCTCCTATCGAAGGCATACCTTTCAAGAAACAATCCATCTTCTTTTGTTATCTCGAATATTGGCCGAGTTCGAGGTTCCCCATGCAATTGATTCTATGCACGTGAAGAAGAATGTCTTTCAAAGCACCATGGGTCTCTTGATGGACCTGAATAATTCGAAGGATGGTCTAAATTCACGAAAAGACATGGTGCAGCTAGATGTGAAGCCCGAGCTTCACCCTGTACTTCAGAAGAATGGAAAATACATCCTGCCCGCGGCTAGCTTCAATTTGACCCTAGAAGAGAGAAGGGCTATATGTGCTTACCTAAAGGCGATCAAAGTTCCGGAAGCCGGGTTTTTTCGTGAACATCAAGAAGCTAGTGTCCATGAAGGACACATCAATAACACACCGCAAGGCTCATGATTGTCATGTAATGCCGACGGTGTTCCTACCTATTGTGATCGGGGTTATAAAGCCGGAATTCTTGAAAATGGCCATCACCGCATGTGCTACTTCTTTTGAAGATATCCCGTAAGTCGATTGACAGGAAAGAGCTTGCTGAACTACATGATTTCGCGGTGGAGACCCAAAACCAGCTAGAGATATGTATGCCTCGCTTATTTCGATATAATGCCACATCTCATGCTTCACATGGTTCATCGATAGAGGCACCGGGCCCTTGCTACTTGCATGAAATGTGGTGCATTGAGCGATGCATGTCGATTCTAACTCGATTCGTGCATAATCGAGCATATCCGAGAGGGCTCCATGATTGAGGGTTACAAATCAAGAAGTCGCCGAGTCTTTGTCAAGAGTGGCTAAAAGTACGAGAGAGGGATTGGTAAACGCGATTCACGTCATACGTAGGATAATTTGGGGAAAGGCATCAGCCGGGAGGAAAGTATTCGTTGACCAAGAATACAAACAAGTGAGTCAGCGCATTACGACGGTGTGTGTAAGAGTTCAACGATTATGCGACCGTCGTTGATTACCACTTGGCTCTCATTGGGGAGCGGAGGAATGGCCGCTCGGATGACTGGGTCAATAAACAAAGACAGTGGAACAATTAACTTCATGGTTGAAGGACCAAAACATACCGTGCGGGGAAACCGGGGATGATATTACCAAGCATAGGTTAGCATTAGGGCCATCGAGACAAGTCACTACGTGGCAAGCATACGACATTAATGGCTACACATTCTATACCCATGTGAAGGATAGTAAATGTGTGAATCAAAACAGCGGGGTTGAATAGAAGCTATCAACGACAAAACCGAACGATCACATACTTTGGCATCATTGAAGAAATATGGGAAATTGACTATGGAATGGAAGTGCACGGTGCCCGTGTTCAAATGTCATTTGGATGAAACAACACGAACCGAACGAGATCGGGTTGAAAGTCGTTGACCTCGGTGATTTAGGCCACCAACATGACCCATGGGTCGCCGCTCGAGATGTAGCACAAGTTTTCTATTTACCCTACCCGATCGATCCAAACAAGCCAAAGAGGAAGAAAATCAAGCATGTCGTTGTCCCCGTAAACAACGCATTATCGGAGTTGATGGCATCGAGGATGTTGACGTTGACGAGCACAATGGTTATGCTTTGAAATACGCTTATTCACGGACTTTTCAAACAAGATCCGTGTACGTTGAGAAGAAGTTACCCAAAGACATATTGCCATGGGAGCGAAAAGGAGTCAAGGGGAAAGAGGTCACGGGGAGTTAGCTAGTTGTTAAATGTGTGTGTTTTAAAAATATATCGATGTATGAGTGAGACTACCTTTATGTATGTGTGAGACAACCTTTATGTATGTGTGAGACTACCTTTTTATGTGTGGTTGAGACTACCTTTATTCATATAAGAGTCAACCTTTTTTCGAGGCGTCTACATGGCGTGTGTGGAGGCCCCGCAAAGTTTGAGAAATTTTCTGTAATTGTTTGGTACTTTTCTCTAATTATTTGAATTACCGCGAATTCTCGGTAAATGTATGTTGAACTACGACCACCCCGAAAAGACCCAAACGGTGCCAAACTTTGTCGATAGGTCCCTTGTGCCCTAGGAGGCACGACTTGTGGAGGACGGTGCGGGATAATTTTGTTTTCAAAGTGTAAATCACCATATTTGGTCGCCCGCCACGTAGAAAAATCTGAAGAAATCAAAAAATGGCTAAAAAACCTAGGATTTTGCGTGGGGCCATATTTTGGGTGTAAGTATCCACAAAAAAATTTTGAGGAAGTTTCGAAGTTAGGCGGAGCAGAGGCGTCCTTCACAAGTGAAAAACTGAAATATTCATTGAAAAATTTTGAAATTCAAAACCAAATATGTCAAAATTTGTCAAATCCATGTTTTTTGTAAGATAAGAAATTTTCTATTTATGTTTTATTTATTTATAACAATATTTTTATTTTTTATTTGTCGGATAATATGCCTTATATATAATTTTTAAAAATTATATAATGTGCTATAGGGGCGGTTCTTGATCAGTAGCCCCCTGCGAAGCCCACTATAGGGCGGATTTGGATCGAGCCGCCCTTGCCGAGGCCTCAAGTATATATACGCCGGGCCGCCGAAAGCGACTAAGTCACAGGGCGAATTCACCAAATTCTGCGCCGTATGCTGCTGCCGCCGAGCCGCCGCCCGCCGCCCGTCTTCCGTCGCCGCCGACCACATCCGTCCTCCTGCTTGGCGCCCGTTTGTGCCTGCCATCCTCGCCCCTCCTCCCTCCTCCCCTGCGCCCTCGCCGGCAAGGCCGCGTATCGCGCAGCGGGTCGAAAACCCTAACGCCCTTGCCGCCTCGACGGCGGCTGGTGACTCTGCCTCCCCTCCTCCTCCCTCTCCCTCCGCCCTCCTCCCGCTCCTCCCCTACCCCACCCCCCCGTCTTCCCCCACCTAGGGGGCCGGCCACGGGGTCCAAAGAATTTGCTCCCTTCTAGCCGCCGGATCTCGCCGGCCGGTGACCTTGCCGGTGGCGCCTCCCTCCTATCTCCCTTCCCCCTCCTCCTCCTCTCCCTCCGCCCTCCTTCCCCTCCTCCCCGCGCCCCGTCTTCCCCCCACCGCCGGGGGCCGCCGCCGGATCTCTCGCCGGCGGTGACCTTGCTGGTGGTGCCTCCTCCTATCTCCCTCCCCTCCTCCATCCTCCCCTCGCGCCCCCGTCTTCCCCACCGCTGTTGGAGGGGGGCCGCCGCCGGATCGGCAATTTGCTCCCTTCCGCCGCCCGAATCTTCTTTGACCTCGCTGGTGAATTGGTGCTGCGCCGGGTGACTCTTCTTTGGTGGTGCTCTTGGCCGGTGGTGCTCGCGCCGGTGACGGACCTTCGCCGGTGGTGCTCGCGCGGTGAATTCTTTTCTTCTTTGGTGGTGGTGCCGGTGAGTCGGTGGTCTTGCGCGCCGGGTGGTGCCGCCGGTGACCCGCCGTTGGTGGTGCCGCTGGTGCGGTGAGTTCTCGCTGGTGGTGGTGGTGGTGCCGTGAGTTGTTGGTGGTGCTCCCGCCGGTGGCCGTGAGTCGCCGCCGCCGCATGCCGGTGGTGCCGAGGACCTTCCGCCGGTGGTGGCGGAGAGCCGCCGCCGGGTGGTGGTGCCGAGGACCTGCCGCCGCTTTGTTGTTGCCTCGGCCGCTACCTCGAGGTTAGTGATTGTTCCGCTTCAGGTTGCTCGCCGGGTACATCGGCCGATACAAATTTGAGAGCTTCTTCTTTGTGCTGAATCTTTGCCATTTTGTGGACTAATGTGAGGGATTAAGTGCTGCCTATGATGCATTTTTTTAAGCGAGCACATGCCACGCCTATGATTTAGGATGCCTATGATTTTGAATTGAGCACATGCCACCATCTCCGAGGTTTGCTTGTTGTGTGGTGAATTGCCGCCTATGATGCATTTTTTTGAACCGAGCATGCCACGCCTATGATTTAGGATGCCTATGTTCATCCGTTTTTTTTTTTTTTTTACAATTAGTGAGCAGCTGGCCGGTGGTCGTGCCTATGTTAATCCTGTTTTTGTATATGTATCTCGTGCCCTTCTACTTGTAGCAGACCCTTAAATAATTAGTGAGCAGCTGCTGGTGGCTGTGCCTATGTTAATCCTGTTTTTGTATATGTGTCTGTGCCCTTTTACTTGTAGCAGACCCTTAAATAATTAGTGAGCAGCTGCTGGTGGCTATGCCCTTTTACTAAAACATGAGTTTGATTAACATTTCCTGTTACTACTATTTTGGAAACTGTTTTTCTTTAATCTCTCTCTTTATTTGAGCAATACTAAGTGGCATATGAAGGAAAGAATTTTTTGTACACTTGTAAAACTTTGTGATGAGGTTGTGGCATATGCAATGATGATCTTTTATGTACTTTGTAAAACTGATTGCTAAGGCAGTGGCATAGGCAATGATGCAAACCCTTTTAAGCTGAGGCGGCGACTATGATGATTGTAAGGCCCTATATAATTGTGACATTCTAAACTTGGATGGCTTCTAGAAGCAACCAGTTTAGAATTAATGAAATAACAAAGGGGCAAATCTGAGTCAACTTTGTACACAACTACTCTAATTGTCTTCAAACTACTATATTTGGCATTATATTGTGCTCATGTTTTTGTATGGTCAATGTCATTATATTGTGCTCATGTATGGTGCCATGGCAGCACCTATGATGCTACAGCCACTACCTATGCTTCTCCTCCCTCCCACTCTTCTCCCACCTTCTATCTTGGCCTCCTCTATCTTTGCCATCATCATGGCGGCCGAGATATCTTTACTGGCTGACTAGCCTAAGCGTAAACTCTCTCTCTCTCTCTCTCCTCTAGCCTCCTCTACCTTCTCTTCCCTCTCACTCTTCTCTCACCTTCTCTCTAGGCCTTCTCTACAAAGAGCCGAAGCTCTCTCTCTCTCTCTCTCTCTAGCCCCCACTCTTCTCTCACCTTCTCTCTTGGCCTCCTCTCTTGGAGGCCATCATCATGGCAGCGACTTTAGCGCTAAAGCTCTCTCTCTCTCTCTCTCCCTCCCTCTAGCCTCCTCTACCTTCTCTTCCCTCCCACTCTTCTCTCAACTTCTCTCTTTGCCTCCCTCTCTATGCTGCCTTCATGTTTGCAAGCCAGGTAAGCCGACTTGGCGTCTTGTGAAAAATTCGGCTGACGGCGGCGTAATTTGGGTTTTTATATGCTCACCATACTTCTATGTGCTCACTTGTTTTTATATGAGAACCCTTTTTATGTTTGACCTCCTCTCCTCCTTTGGCCGATGATGAAATTGTCACATTCCATAAAAATATAACCTCGATGATCATGAACTTGTGAGGAATCTGGCCATCATTGCTAGCCGCCCCTACATTACCATCATTACCTTTTTACGTTCGATGCCCTTATGCTCCAAGTTCATGATCAAATGATGATTGACATCTTTTCGAGGCCTCTAATTTTTCTACTAGTTTTTGCTCGATGACACAAAAAAGGGTAAAGCGAGGCTACATGAGAGTGAACCCGCTAATTTGAGAGCAAACCACTACCTGTCATTTTATTCCTTCATGAAACTAGGACCCTACCGGCATATTTAACGCAAAATTTTTTTTGTACTAGACTAAATCGAGAAAATGTCCCCGACAAGAGGCGGTGCATCCCGTAGCCTTGAGCACGGGAAGCCATTGAAGAGGGATAGCCTCGTGGCATGACGGCCGACGAGTTCCACGCACGGTTAGACAAGAGTAAAGCCGAGATGAAAGATTCAATTGATCCGTTCGCGGATGAAGAAGAGGGAAGAGAAGGAGAGGATGATGACAGCTCGATGAAGATGATGACGGCGAGGGTTCTGAGGAGGGATATGTAAGTCCCGAGGATCCTTTCCCACGTGAACCCAGGCATAGGCCCACTGAGGATGACCTGGACAAAGACTTTGACCCGCGGGACGAGGAGAACGAGGTAGGGACACAAAGCCTTAGTAATTAATTTTTGCTAATGCTTTTATCATATCACTACCATTAACACTTTGGCCTCCCGTGTACATAGGGCCATGATGAATCTCCTCCAAAACGACGACGTCGGCGTCCGCGACGTTTCGTTGAAGGCACTGGAGAGCAACAAATAGAAGAGCCACGTGCCACAGAGGTTCACAATACCAACTCTGCTCCCGAACCCCAGGACACGACCACAACCTCGGCGTCAAAGAGGAAACGAGGAGGGATAAGAAAACCAAACCAAGATCCCGACAAGGGGAGGTCTATGTGATAACGGAGGTCGGTCGGGGAGGGGACATCCGTAGCGGGAGAAGATGAGGGCAAGATTCCGTAATTCGATGGGCGCCCTTGTTAGAGATCAGTTGAACCCGGCTATCCCATCATGGCCGAAATACCGGACGAGACAAAGAGAGGCCTATGGAAGAAGTCGTTAGTCAATTTCAAGTTTCCATCTCGGTACCGAGGCGGCGTGAAACGTCATGCCTTTAGGACAATGGGGAGATATTCCGGCGTTGGAGGTGTGAGCTCAACACCAAATATATCCAACAGGGCACGACGCCGCGTTTCACAAGTATGGGAACATAACTCGAGTCAATGGGACGAGCTAGTGGCTCAAAAAGACTACGGCGGAAGCATTGGCCCTCGGTGCCGTGTAAAATGAGCTAGCGAAGAAGAACATTCACCCTACCCATTTAGGTCCCGGTGGATACTTTGCGGCGTAAAAGGCTTCCGAAGAGGAAGAGGGACGAAGAGGCGAAGTAGTACCAAGGATTCCTATGCAGAATTTGGGCATACGGTCAAGGAATTGGATACATGCCGGGAGCACGACATCGTCGGTTCTTCCCTTAAGTTTGACAAATCGGCCACTCAAGAGGTAGTATCCAAGATGTCGGAATACGGTCAAGGAAAGGAGAAGGGCTCATTCAAACCTTCCGAGAGAAGGACGAGCCGACACTTGCCTTGGGAAACGCCGAGCACCCCGGGCGCACCAAGGGCATAGGGAAAAGAACAACCGGAGACATGGCTTTGAAGAGGACCAAGACACATACAAGAAGCATGGTAGAGACCGAGCCGGAGCTTGAAAGCACAACTGATCATGGCCATGGTAGCGAAGGCGCCGAGGAAAGAGGCCCGGTCGCGAACCCGCCGGCCCAACTTGCGCTTGTCGGGGAGCCCTCAGGAAGTTCCTAGCAGCCAAGGTTCCACTGCGCAGCACAACCGCCGTGGATCGCATACGGGAACCAACTAGTTGCCAATGTGTGGTTCTCGTCGGAAGGGCTCAAGTTGTCAATGTTGTCGCAACGGGTGTGGCACATCCTCACGAGGGGGGGTGGCACGGTAGGCCTATCCCGCCCGGACTACACTAGGGTCGAGATACATAGCGTGGAGCCCCGTTACATGGATTATGACCTTGACCACCCGACTCTCGAGGGGGTGTCCAAACTCGGGAATGCATTCGACGGTTCATCCTCCGCACAAACGAGACATCGATTAACCGGTTGTTCGCCTCCCCACCCAATGTTCAACGGCTAGAAGGAGTTCTCAAGGAGGGGGAGATACTTTCACCAACACGTGACGAAGAAATGCCCGAGATGCCACACTCCCTCCTCGTGACCAACAAATGCACGAGATGCCACACTCCCCTCCTACGCAGCGGTGCCTCCGAAAGAAACAGAGGTGCCTCCGAAAGAAACTCCCGTTGAAACGGAGGTGCCTTGAAAGAAACAGAGGTGCCTCCGAAAGAAACTCATGGTAAAGGGAAGCGGCAAATTCGGACATGCGGCTTCCGCCGAGGGCCTTTAAATCTTGAACAAGTTATGGCATCGAGGAATTTTGGCCGGAGTTGGCGCTTAGGGAAAAGTATCCAATCCATTGCAGCCCGCCTTTACGCCGATGAAGGGCGTAGGGGTGGTGTCCAGTGGTTCGCCCATGACCAGTTCAAGCCACGAGAACCAAGTCAAAGAAGTGGTAGGACGGACTTCTAACCCTTGGGTCACCAATCACTTTCCGGCCAAAAAGTATCCCGATGTTGGAAGAATCAAATGGTCAAGGAAATGCCCGAAAAATTATGAAAGAGGCAAGATATTCCTACCAAACAATGTCATTCAGAAGATGCCACGTGGAATGAAAAAGTTTCATGATTGGTACTTGTTGGTATCTGAGAGGACAGACATCACCGAGATAACACTCCACTACCCCGATAACCTTCTCGGTGGACCTGGTGGTGAGATTGCCTTCACTTTCGACGACATGCAAACATTGTATCACCTCGGTGAAATGGACATTAATCTAGTTCACATCTACTGCGTGTAAGTCCTTTTCTCTCTTAATATGGTATGATTTCGATATTTTGATAACGTTGTAACTAACCTAATCGATCTCGTTTAGTATGCAAGCGCACCTTGCAAAACAAAGTTCCAAGTCCGAAAAATGCATACATGGATCCTCGACAAATAGCACAAACACGCTTTGCATTTGCTAGGAAATGGAAACTGGATGGCAAATACTTAGCGGGTGCATCGACCGTGGAGGAGAAAGAGAAAATCCGCAGTAAGGCAATGAAGGACGCGGCCATTGACATGGCGGCATACTTAGCCGTGTCTTTCAAAAATTTCGAACACAATCATACTATATGGCTACCATACCACTTCGGGGTAAGTTCAATCTGTATATAATGGTTGGTTAATACATATTATACGCAAATGTGCTTATCATTTTCCTCGATTGAATTTATGCAAGAACCATTGGATCGCTATATGCGTCGATCTTGGGCTCGTCGCGTGGGTTTTGGATTCACCGCACACTCCGCCCCCCGCACATTATTCCGACTTCATAGCGATTCTCAAATCGTATAAATAACGACAATCCTCTTATATGATTCAATATAACCTTCTAACTTTTTTTTTTTTTGTCACATACTAACATGTTGTATTTGTGAATATCAATTTCAATAGGGCATACCGTTGGTATGTTAAAAGTTGAATGGGAGACATCTTCCCGCAATGAAGGGTGAGCCGTAAGGCCAAAACGTAAACTTGTGTAAGTATGACCTACCTTAGTCTTGCATAATCTCAAATGCATTTGCTAACAATTTTATATACACGTGATTGTGCAACCGCAACCTGGAAGTGTTCATTGTGGATATTACGTATGTATGGCGATGAGTACACTTGACCCTCGTGCACGAGACACCCGGATTTGGTATATATGCTCATTCCTCTCTCTCTTATGTATATGCTCACTATGTGTTTTTATATATAGGCTAACTTTTTATTATCCCCTAATTGTGTAGGCGAGACGCCGGTAGGGACAAAAGGGAACCCTTACCGAGATGATGATCTCTTGGAACTCGTGGCTAGTCTTTGTGACTTCATATTAGATCATGCTATACATCCAAAAGGTTGCTACCTTGATCGTACTTCCATGTTGAGCACGAATCCACTACTTCAACATTTTCGTGAGTGGGAAAGGCTAGCAATAGGGAGGTGAACTAAGAGATGAGATTGAACTTGTAACTTATGTGAATAAACCATGTTTATTGTAAGATTGAGTAATGGAGATGATACTTTGTGAGTTATGTGAATTGTAAATGTTTATTGAATATAATATGTATATATATTGTGAGATTTGTGAATTTTAGATGTTTATTAAATATAATATGTACATGTATTGTGAGAATTGTAAATTATAGATGTTTATAGAGGCGGGAATGTATATTTCAGTTTTGAATTTTTTTGGCGCCAAATCCGGTTTAGGGGCGGTTTTTAGATTAAACCGCCCCTACAAAGATTTCTTCACTTGGGGCGGTTTTATATTGAGCCGCCCCTAATGAAATCTATTGTAGGGGGCGGTTGGACTTATTAGCCGCCCTGGTGTGACTGATAGGGGCGGCTCGGGGAACCGCCCCTACGGTGTTGTCACTTGTAGGGACGGGAGTTAGGGGCGGTTTCGAAAACCGCCCCTACCGAAGCAAACGAACCGCCCCTATAGAAGATAAGTGTAGTAGTGATTCCAACCGACTTGCTGAACTATTTCCAAATGGGTACTCCAAACCAATTCCCAAATAGTCTTCAACTATTAGGCCACTTCTCTAGAGCTAACATACTCCCTCATCCACTTTGTTTATGCTTCTCATAGAGAGCAATCGAAGATTGGGAAAGACAAATTTTTATCCCCAAGTAGACTATTCATCCAACTTCAAAAGATTGGTTACTCAATCCTTGAATCTAATCTTTTGGCCTGTGGTGTCGTTCGAATCTTCTCAAAGCATAACTCTTCTTTTCTAAGGACATCGACAATGTCTTATGCATCTATAGCTAAGCTAGCATCACCTTTTCCAAGTCATAACACTTGATTAGCCCAATCCAAGTAGAACATTTCAAATTCGGGACCAACTTAGTAGTCCTATGAATTGTTACACCCACATAGAATCACTCTTTTTTAAGCCATACAATTGCCACCGTTCATCAATAGGATAGTACCTCCAAATCCATATGTCATACAAATCGACTTAACATCCAACCATCACTTAATATCTCCTCTCGAGTAGCATCTTGAGAGACTTGGACAAACCTTCTTTCAACCTCCAATGAGCTTCGACATCCAAAAGACTCTCTCGAGTCAATCCTACATCTTTAGTTGAGTCCTATATTACCAATCTTTTTTTTTTTTTTTACCTCTTTTTTAAACCCCTAGAGATAAGTTATCCAATTTAGAGAAATTCCCTCACATATATGATAGCACACTTCTAAGTCATACACCAAAGTTAATTCCATCCAACATTGATATCTCAAACTCAAAAGCTCACGAAGACATCCTTAAGATTCATTGGAGACATCATAACCAAAAGAGAACTTTATGAAAACTCACTCACCAGGTTTTTATAGGTATCGTGGTCCTCCTAATTTATCATAGAACTAAGTGTAGAGAAGTCCAACATCACTTTCCTATGTACCAACCGCTCAATTGTCTTGAGTATGTAGATTGAACTCCAAAGGGATGTGATAACTCGAGCCAAAATCCAAACGCGACGAGCATACAAGCTCATTGAAGAGGACCCAACCATCATCAATCTTGAATCTTGATCAAACGATGCCGCTTGATGTTGACTTTTGATCCAATAATATTTCCGGGGAAAACTAGAACGCATGCAACCTCCATCTTGCAATCTCTTCAATGTGGCTACCCCCTTAAGAAAGGATTAACTAGGGGATCAACAAGGGGTAGCATAAATGTTCTCTTTATGTTAGTTAATCCATCTTAGTGACCTCATGATATCCAAGAAAACTCACGGGTATAGGCAAGACCAAGTATTCTGAAATTCCTTGCGAGTAGAATACAACAGCAGCCTCAATGAAAACATCAATAATTCGAGTTCTCGTTAATCCAATAAGGCCGTGCTTTACAATCGTTGGAAAGCTTATGAAATTCTCTACGTTGGAAAGCTTATGAAATTCTCTACAACTTCCTTATAGAACTCTTCTCCAGATTCAGCACTTAAGTTGGTCGAAAACAACACACAAACAGAATCTATTCCAGAATTCCGACAAATAAGCAGATGCATCATCTTGTGATTTTTGTAGCTCTCAAACCATGATAGCTATCTTGGTGATTCTTGCGCTCAGAGAAAGGTATGGAAGTGTACTTGTTTTCAGAAATTTTTCCATGATTTTTTTGGTTGAACAAGAACAGAGATTCAAGCCAAAGATGATAGGTTGCTCCAAAAGACAGGATGTAGAAAACATGAGAAAACCAAAACCCAACTATCTATATCATTAAATCCTTATACCTTAGGCCTTTGAACTAAATGAAATTGTGGAAAAACCAACAATATGATTGCACTCAATACAAAGATCCAAGACAAACATATGCATAATAACAATTCAACAAAGCAATAGAGATGCACAAATCAAACAATGACTCAACTTTTCGCTACTAACGTTTTTGTTGCATAAGGGGCATAAATTCCTACTTAAACATGGTGTGATTGTAGTGAAATCCAGTGGTACACCTTTTGCGGGTGGATGGTCGGAACACCTCCTCTACTCCGTTGATCCTTAGTAGTCCAAAGATGACTTCTCTACTCATTAGTCTCCTCATGATGTTCCTTATTTACGCCAAGCTCTAGTTGACTCTTATACTTACGATCGTCCACTTAGTGCATCTATACTCCACTTGAGCATGCTGATCACGGGTACCGGTCTTGCAATATATGCACCAACCGAGGATGGAAGAAAGCAAAAGCGTCCAATTCTAACTAGGCTTTGCGCCCTACGGTCAAGACGAGTCGATACCAATTTGTAACACCCAGTTTTAAGAACAAAACCAGATGAAGCCATATGTGAGCCCCGGAAGTCAAATCTCACATATAGTTTACAAATGAATGGTAATCAATTCACAATGCTTAAAAAAACGAACAAACTATAAGAGCAAATAACCTCGCCTAGCGCATACGGAAAGACTCTTCAATCTTCCGGTGTAGACTCCACAAGGACCGACCGATTTGGTTGATCACAAGCCTAACTACTTCCCCGAGGTGTGGGGAAATAGCAAGAGTGAGTCCATGTCGAACTCCACAAATATAGCTAGGCAATATCTACCCAAAAACCCATGATCATTATAACATAAATAATGAATAGCATGAAACGATAAATCATGAACAATTTAATAAGCATGTATAGCCAACGATTATAAACATCAAGTTAATTATCAACATAATAAGCATGTGATTCTATTCATAGATGTCTCCAAGGCCGTTCATGACCGCGAACACGGCTGTTATTATACAGTTTTTTTAACTCTGCAGAGGTGTACACTTTCACTACGGGTCATGGTTTCCACCAGAGTAGGTTCATGACTCCCCAAACAAATGAAAACCATATAAAGTCGTTCAAAGGCCCTCCTAAAAATATTAAGTGGCCAACAGAGCTACAACCCCGTTTCTCCCAATTCTGGCAAACCACCAACAAAGTTAGGTAAAACCCTTGAACAACTAGAGCCAGAGCCATGTGGCCCCCATAGCTGTACTGTATATCCCGGATGATCACAAATGAATAAGTCCTTATGGAGAGCTAAGAGCTTCATAAACAAAACATAGCTCTTTCGCCCTATGAACCATGTTATCAACAATTCATATTTAACGTTCAGTGCCTAAACATTAAGCAAGCCATAAGATCATGGTTTAAAGATAGCATATCCCAAAACTATACTTGCCTTAAATATGGATCCTTTCTTCAAGTCCAATGCTTTCCCAAAAACACCTTCTTCATCAACTTCTTATAGATCATGGTCTTCTTCGGGATCAACAACATAAAGCTCACCGATCTACTCGATTCCAATCAGCAACACACAAACACATGGATCAATCATGCATGGCAAACAAGACTATCATTAGAACAATACACCAACAGTGAGAAAACAGTTTAAAAAGCTTATAAAACTATTCTACACGTCTCTACGATCACACGTGACGTAAAGATCACCGAAATCGAGCTAAAACGGCGTAGATATGAATTTTACAAGATTAATATTAATAAAATATTAAGCTTATTATAAAGTCGAACTTTAAATTATTACTAGTTAAATGCCCGTGCGTTGCTACGGGATAACTAAATTTTATATATATAAAACATGGATCGCATGATAAGATAACAATACTATGAAATTAAATAATAATATTAAAGTGGCATTTAATCCAAACAAGTTTATGGTATATAAGTTTCATATAGACGAGTGATGAAAGTAGATGGTATCATTTATATACGAAAAAAAGATAATTAGGAATAAAAATGATGGACTAAAACTTTACACAAAACGTTTAGATCAATGTATATAAGTTTCAACATATACATCACTATTTATTATTAAATAAACTAAAAATGGTAATAATGGATTCACCCGCACCACCCTAGGTGTACCTGCTTTTTTATGATATTGTCACGACGACTTCTATTTTTTCATTTCTTTCTTCCTGAGTCATTGCCGCCAATCGTGCCTTTTCCCTTTCACTTTTTAGTTCCCTTTCACTTTTTAGTTTGGTGGCATCCATGTTTTCCTTGTTTGAATCAACGCCAACACCTGTTTAGATAATAATTGTTTATAATATAACTATATGAGAATAAAATATTGATCTATGTAGGTCGAAGTGCGTTTTTTTGTGACGGACCTCTCCACCCGACAACTTCAGTTTCTGCCTTTCTCTGATGATACTTTTCTCTTTGTTTTTGATTTCTTTCATCCCTTTCTTCTTGAGTCATTGCCACGTGTCGTGCTTTTTCTCTTTTCCTTTTACGCTTGCCACGTTCATCAAATTGCGCCTGTGAATCTGATGTTGTCTGACCACCTATTGGAAAATAGGTTGATAGATATTTAATTAATTACTGTAAACAACTTCAGTTTCTGCCTTTCTCTGATGATACTTTTTCTTTGTTTTTGATTTCTTTCATCCCTTTCTTCTTGAGTCATTGCCACGTGTCATGCTTTTTCTTTCCCTTTTACGCTTGCCACGTTCATCAAATTGCGCCTATGAATCTGATGTTGTCTAACCACCTATTGGAAAATAGGTTGATAGATATTTAATTAATTACTGCAAATAACACAAGTGAAAGCGTATATGGACAATCAATTACCTCCATTGATGTTGTCAAGTCTCCAAATGGTGCACGGCCTTCATTATTTTGCATAGGTTCCATTACGATGAAACTGAACCCAAAATTGATCCATAGTTTCAATCAGAAATTAATCTCATGTGCTACTCTTAGTATGGTCCAGTGTGCCAAGTGTTAATTAACAATTTTATAGTCAAACTGGGAAAATGATACTTTAGTGCCTTCTAGAATGGATGGGAGGTTATAAACTACTGCACAAACATAGGCAAACTTAAAATGTTGTACACATGATAAAAGCAAGCAAAGCTTGAGAATAGAGTTGTAAGAAAAAAGCTCGAGAGTAATGTCTTACCTCAAAAAGGATGAAGCAAGCAAGGGCTTTGAGTGTGGATTAACAGTTCTCTCAGACACGAATCTCGTCGACGGTGTATAGCGTCAGTCCACCTCCACTCTCCTCCAGGCACCACTCTTGTGCTTTGTTATCAGTACTCTGATATCCTTGTCCTCACGGCCTATGATATTGCCATCCCAACTTTGTTAAGTTGATTTCTCATCAGTACCTGGTGCAAAAATGCAAACATTCCCGAGTGCTATATACAATTGGCGGCAACTACAGAAAGTCCATTCCAAACGAAATAGTAGATACTGACATCCCCGAGTGCTATATACAATATGAAAAATATTTTTCTTTTCTTTGCTGCTGACATGTCAAAATGATTAAACATGGCATGGTACCCCGAATAAATATGTTTCATGATTCATTAGAAAAGAAATCTTCTGGAGAACTCTATTGGCTAAACTGCATTATTTATGTATTATTCAAAAACAAAACCATGAATGAAGCAAGCTTCATTCCTCCCTATAGTTGTTAAAGACGTAATAATAATAGAAAGCAAAAGAAACATTAGTCTGGCTAGTTGTGACTACACCGTATCAATGTCACTGACATACTGAACTTTGAAGGTTTGCAGTGACGTTTGATCCTGGATAAAACATTTTTCAGTTTTGTACCAGCCAACGTGAAAATCCCTGGCCAAAATTTTACATTCTCACACGACAATTACTGCTACAGTTTTCTGAATTTACAACTCTGGTTCAAAGGTCATACGCTGTTTCTAATCTTTTTTTTTTGGAGGAAACCTGTTCCGAATCTGGATACCTAAATTTTTGTCTCGGTACCTACAGCAGAGATCCGTAAAGGGACACCTAACAACAGCATGGCCAGCTTTGCTTTCTAAGCCACTGATCATGCACATATCATCATTGAGAAACTGTCTTGCCTTAGTATTATTTGTTTTAACAGTAAGGCTGGCACATGTCACATTTAGAAAATATAGTAACTTGGCTGGGTCAACTGTCTAGATAGTGCATTTTCTACTTACAGTTCTTTTTCAAAGTCCAAATTAAGAAATTATCTATGAATAATCCAAGGAAGTCACTAACATTGCTAATCAGTCTAGATTTAACGATTAGGACAAATATATAGTAGAGAAGAATGGTAGAGATGAACCAATTACATGAAGAGAGGGTTTACCTTAATATGAGTAAATTATCTAACCGGAGAAAGTAGTGAAGTACTCCATCAGGATTCAGGAACAAAGGTTACCTGAAATTTAAAAGGTAAAATACACATGCTGAAGATTGCACCTGTTCTAGGTCTTAACCACATCACTTTCTACTTCAGAACTGTCAAGTCTATAACTGAATGAGAGTTCAAATCTAGATTAGTCAAACCTCTCATACTGCACACACATGCACCATACATAGCTTTTGAAATCTGCGTATCTGACGGCACAGTATCAATAAATATGGCTGGCAGTCGCAAACTCATGAACATTATGCTGCCCGTATAGTCCATTAATACAACAATTAGATTTGTTGTCAAAATTGTTCTATAAAGGGTGTTGGTCCATATGTAAATAATTTGATAATTACAAATTGAAACCTCTCTTTCAGCCCATGTTCTGTGGATTAAATTCATCATTAAATCAGTGGAAACAACTTAATCAGTGGAAACAACTTACAGGCTCTGCTTTGAGATGAAGTTGATTCTAGAGATCCCGAGTGCAGAAATTTGACATAAAGGTACTTCAAATCGCATGGTAAAAAACAACAGTAATTAATTTTTGCATGAGTACTTCAATTTTGGTATTAAAAAACAGAAGGACGCCATCCATTTAGGCGGAGAACAGAATCAACAATATATACATGAAACTAATCTCGGTAAAATAAACCACGCACAAATCCAGTCCTAGAAATTTCAATATCATGTGGGTGACTGTATACATGCCATTGAGCCACACAGTATGGACTAATCTCAATGCTGAAATCCCTCAACACACCCAGATCAAGAAAGCAATTCGTGACTGAGGAACAGAGCAACGCAAAACACTCGAAAATCACAGGGCTGATGGATAGGAGGCTGGCACACGTACCAGGCACGCGAGGAGGAGCCGGCGAGGTGAGGGCGAGGGCGCAGGGACACCACTCCGCCTCTGCGTCAGGGATGCGTCGCCATTTCCGCGTGGAGGGTTGCGGGCAGAGGGTGGCCGCGGCACTGCCGTACGCCGTCCAATGCACGAGAGAGAGGGCAATGGCAAAGTTGACGACGCTCGGAGAGGAGAGGAGGCGGTGGCCTGGGGTCACGCCTGGACTGGATGGAATGGCGAGATTTGGTCTTTTTTTTTTAACGATGGTTTCTTTTTCTTTATTGCGTGGATGGAGAGTGGAGGGAATTTTTTTTCTTTCCTTTTCTTTCTTGCGTGGAGAGTGTTGGAGATTTTTTGTTTCCTTTTTTTCTGGGTAGATGGCGTAGGAATCGCATGGAGGGATTTTTAAACGATGATTTTTCTTTCCTTTTGTTTATTGCGTGGAGAGTGTAGGAGATTTTTTGTTTCCTTTTTTCTGGGTAGAGGATGTGAGGATCGCATGAATAGAGGCAGACGGACAAACCAACGATTGTCGCACCAAAGAAAAATCTTCATTTTGTTCTTTTTATGTCGTAGAGATAAACCTGACTAATAGTAAGATTTATATGTAGATTATGGAATTACGAATCTAACGCAACTTGAACGGATCGATTTGGATTTAAAACGAAGAAGTTATTAAGATTTAAATCGGGATGGCAGTTCTGTAAATAAACCAAAACTGATTTCGAAATAAAATAAATAAAATTCGAAATTAAATCTGATATGAGGATTGACAACAAAAAAAATATGAAGAAAGCCAAGGGCTCTTTAGAAAAACTGCCAAAGAAAGGGTACCTTCTAATCTTGACCCTTGATCTAGAATTGGATGGCTTAGGGTGATGGATGTGTATGTGTATTTAGATTGTATTCCAAGATTTATTTTTCTCAAGGAAACCGGCAAGAAAATCATGTGACGTCATCAAATGATGTCATGAAACTAGCAATCGGATTAGCTAGCAATGGGATGTATCGATTCATTTAGGAATTGTAGCGAAGCACGGCATGGTTGCTAGCATGCATACAAAAAGCAGCGCTAGCGAGCTGCGCCGGCGAAGATGGGTGATCTAATGCCACGGGATTGAAGTGAAACAAAGATAATGTTTAGACGTGATGAACATGATGAACATGCATGCACTGCTGGCAACAAGGCATACACGTCGGTTGTGTAGACATGAGAGATAGTACACAAGCAAAGAGCTCACCATGGTCCATCGACAGTTTTGGACGACGGGAAGACAGACGACCAGGCATGAAGCCATGAAACGCGGAGGGACGACAATGGCTTCCTGCAAGATACGATGATGTGGACGACGTGACGTGAGCAAAACTGAACGTTGCAAAGGAAAGAGCAGGATCCTCTACTTCGATACGACACGAAGAAGCCTCACAACAAACTTACGAATGCAAAGGAGCAGCATCTCCGCGAGATCAGAGCGAGGCTCGAAGGCTTGCTTACAGACAAGACGAAGCGAAGGCCGGCAGGTGGCTTACGGCAGACTGGAACGACGAACTCCCGCACTCAATTCTTGCGGCGGCGAGTTAGGGTTGCAGCAGTCGACGTGATGGCGGCTAGGGCTAGCGCGGCTGCCAATAGATTGGAACAAGGGGTTCGCGGACGCGGTGCTGCTAGGATTATATAGCGCCTCGGCGTACACGAGAAAAACACCGAGGCCGGGTCGGTTACAATGTCCAGCTCGTGTACGACTCGAGCACAAGGCGGCATAGAAGAGAACTACGCTGCCAAGGTGGACCTGATAACAGCGACAGCAAGGGAAGGAGGCAGCGTTTCTGCGCTCAGATGAACTTGAGCTGGGCTGGAAAGCCTCAACGACCCAACCCAAAGGAAAAATGTCCATCGGCCATGAGAAAACGACGGGCCAAAGGAAACAATGCCGCTGGAGCTTGGGCTGGTTAAAGGAGAAAGGAGAGAGAGTAAAAGAAAATCCTTTTCTTTTATTTGAACCCATTTCTAAAATCGTTTGCAAAAGAATTTGAATCTCTTTTCAATTTCAGTCAAAACCAGTCATCACATAAAAACAAATGCAGCTGCATGAATGCTCAAGCATGTTGCTAGACCCTATGATAAATTTTAATTTCACAAAAATATTTATTTTCCTATATTTTATGAGCACAAAAATACATAAATAAATCATTTTATTCTATTTTCAAAAGAGGCAAAATTTGGGGTGTTACAAATTCATTTTCAATTTCCTAAAGAGAAGGTACGTATTTACTTTAATAGTTATAATAAATATACAAATCCCAGGGGGAAAAGCAGGGCAGCTCGTCGCCGCCATAATAGAAGATGGATCAAGAATCTAGAAGATGAAAAGGTATGTACAGAAATCAATACTATTACACCTAATACATCTATGGAGAAAGAAGAATCAACTACTCCAGAGAAGAGTTCATCATCCAAAAGATGAAGGAAGAAGAAGACATCTCCCAGAACATCATCAGAAGAGACAATAGAATCATCGTGCCACCGATTGTGACAACCGATATACCATGGGAGTGAAGAGCAGAACTTGAAGTCCTGTTCGGAGGACTTAAAACACCGAATCCTCGCCCGAAAGGTAAGTCAAGTAAGTTATCAATAAAATCCCCTGCATTGCATATTTTATTCTTTCTATCATATTTATCTTTTTAGTATCTCATATCTGCATTTTGAAAATAACAAAAATATTTTGAGCTTTGTTTTGAGAAAACCTTTAAGCCCCATGCTAATATCCCGAGAGGCTTAACACCTCTAGGCTATTTGCTGTGGTGGCATAAAAAAAATAAATAAATAAATAAAATAAAAATAAAGTACTTATGCACAAGTTATCCTTTATTTTTTTTCTTACGTATAAAAATAAATAAAAATTTGAAAAATAAAAATAAAAAAATATTTCCTGGCAAACTAAAGCAATGTGACTAACCCCTAATGCTTAATCAATTTCCACTAGCTTTGTTGTCTATTTGAGATCAACAGATTTCAAGAGGAGAAGAGATATGTTAGGCGCCATCCTTTGTTGCCGACTACCTCAACTTCTACATCATCGAAGATTACACTCCAATCTAGCTTGGGGAGTGCAACCTGATTATCCAGATAAGTATCTTATTATCTATTTTATATTATTTATTATTATTAGCTAAATATTTTGTTTGCTAGAAAGTTTGTTAAGAGTCTAGTAGTTTAAAAAGTCTTTTGTTAGAGTGTGAATAAAAGGATCAAGAGAGAGTGCACACTAAAGTTTACTTTGCTCAACTAAAAGGAACCTTAAAATCTGCCAACATGGAGATGATGAATAGTTGCTCCATTGTTATACTTTTCTAGTACCTAGCTTTCAAGCATAATTTCTCTTGAGCTCCATTTGCAAAATAATATTGATGTTTACTCAAAACCTGAAACCTATGGGTTGCAAATGCTTGCTCTAAAGTCTAGGTAATTGACGGATATGATATATGATAGTCTAAGCTACTATTTGATCTTACTCCTAGTGACACTAGATTTCTGGAGATTTATATTTTAAAAATTGAAAATGCACATGATAAGTTCCTGTGTGACAAGAGTGTGAACCTCCTACCACAGCCATATATACATGCTCTTTAGATTAGGAAAACCTTTTGATAAAAATATATATATAGGCTGCTTGCTTTGCATTGAGTTTGTTCAATCTTTGTCGACCCTTAAAAACTTGTCATGCTGATCATGTACACTCCACTCATTCCACTCCACTTATTCCACTTCACTCGACTCTATACACATATGTTCTTTCTATCTTGGAAATACGCATCCACCATATACATCCATTCACTCTAGCCAGCAAAAATGTTCTACTCCTATCTTAGGAGAGAGCAACCAAAAATATTCACTATACCCATCCACTCATTCATTGCTAGCCAATATCTTACAAAAGCTCCATTATATTTACCTCTCAAAAAGTTATTGAAAAAGAGATCCGGGTTGTAGATTAAAAAAAAAAAGAGAGAAAAAGAGAAAGGGAGATGAAAAATGGACAAAAGTCCTACGGGCGAGTAGAGCCTACCTCCCTAAACAAAAGAGATGAAAAATGAACAAGTGTTCGAGGGCGAGTAGAGCCCACATCTCTAAAAATAATAATAAAGATGAAAAATGGACAAGTGTCCGAGGGTGAGTAGAACCCACATCTTTAAAGAGAGGAAATAATGGACACAAGTCCGAGGGTGAGTAGAACCCACCTCTCTAAATAAAAAAGAAAAATAAATAAAGAAAGAAAAAGATACAACCTGGGTTCTCTACAAAGTTTCCAAAAGGGAGAAGATTTTTCAAGGAGCAAAAGTAAGATTTCCCTCATCTATTCTATTCACTACATACTTTACTACATCCCATACCATTTATATCCTATTCACCATACACATGCACCACTTGATCAGTGTGACTTGTAACTTTGGATCCATTGCTTGAATTTATAATATATGCTTAGTAAGTAAATAAATTGTTTTCTCCTACCTATGAGTTCTAGATATAAAGCCTTAGATATAGGGTGAGAGAGAAGAAGGCATAGTGTGCTACTGCCTTAGCCAAAAATACCACATACTATGAGAGAAAAGCAACACTACCTTATTGCCTTAGAGAGGATCCACAAATACCACAAATGAGAGATTAGAGAGAAAGTCATCTTGAGGAACTTTGAGTTTTATTTTGAAAATCAGCAAAAACTCGGAAGGACAGTTGATCAAAAGAGTTTGAGATGTAGTGCTCGACTTGACTGCTTACGTCTTTCAATTACCAAAGATTGAAGAAAAAAAAATATATAAGCCCCAAAAGGTAAAAAGGTAATGAGGGTAAGTTGAAGTTTAAAAAGTTTATCTTATTACGGAGAAAAATTTTGTTTGAAAGCATGTGTACTTTAAAGGTGTGATAGCGTTGCAGCAACTCCTGATCCAAGTAAGTAGTTAATATAATATTTTGTGTCTTGCTAAGAGACTAGCAAGAGGTAAGCTTGGGGGAGCTTGTTGACACCTGTTATAGCATAATTTTATAAGACAAATAACATGAAATAAGGGCTCAAGTTAAAGACCAAACATAAGTCTAGGGGTCTAACCAATATAATTCCATGAGTTTTGGTATTCTGTGACTTTCCAGGGACTTGATAGATAATTGCAGAGAAAGATGGAGAAAGTTCCAGAATATACAAGGCATATGAAGACAAGACTTAACCGTGAAGCAACTCAACCCGAAAAGTGAACTAAAACATTCTAGAAGATACCAGAGGACACCAGAAAAGATGGGACGCCGAGGTGGCATGCCACCTGGCGGCCGCCCGATACCAACTAGGCCGGCCGCGGGTGGGCCACCCCGTCGGTCTCTCCTTTCTAGGTCGGGTTTACTACCGACATTGAGGTTGTTTCTACACCGTTCTTTGAAGGTCGGTTTGATCCAAGGGTTGACGTTCATCGCCAAGTACTATATAAGAAGACCCGGTGACCCCGTGGTCGATAACAAATTCATTATCATACTCATTCATCAACTCATACCCATCTAGTCCAGCCAAGTCTAGACCTAAGCCCTAGTTCATACTAGAAGCAATTAGCTATCTAGCTAGTTCTAGTTGAAGATCAAGTTCATCTTGAGTTCCTGATAGTCAAGAAGTAGCAAGGATCATCGTTCTTGAGACTTCTCTCTTGTATTCGATCTGTAAGTACTCTTATATTTAGAATACAATTGTTATGGCTTTGATCTATATAATTATTATATTCTTATTGATATGTGTTTATGCTTGCTATGATTATATGTTTAGTTTAGTAAGATTGCTTTATATTTTATGCATGGAATTGTATAGCATCCATATAGATGATCACTATGTGGGTGATAAGCAATGTGTAAACGTGGTGTTTATACAACGTTTATCTGCAATTGCACCCTACATTCCGGGCCGTGTGGTAGATCGCGGGAGTGACAGACCTGTTGAGTCCTTGGGAATCCACCCTCCGAATGTAGGACTAGTCGAGTTTATTATTACGGTGTTGACGGTAACCAACGACATATTTTTCCCGTCAACTTACTACCATAAAGGGGATGACACTATACATTATCATACTCATATACATTTATAACTCATATATTTCACTTGTAGTGTCCAAATTATTATTGTGCAGATTTGTATAAGAAACAAGTGGAAAATGTACCAAAAGGCGCCTCCCACGGAAAGCGCATTCCCGAAGAACATCAAGCCCAAGGGAGAAATGGACCAAACACGCAGAATGGGCCGAGCAAACACCGCCATACAACTTTTCGGGCCCAAAGACGCTATTTGCGAGCCCGGCCGAGCGGGGCCCAGCGGTCTTGTAGCAAGACCACTGGTGTGCGGCCGCGCCCTGGCGAGGCGGCTCGGGCCCAAGCCGGGGAGGCGGTTCGTTACCTTCCAAAAGCGGCGTTGCCGGCGTTGGTTGGTCGGTTTGGTCCGATTAGGAAGGTGTTCTAGGGTCGGTTTGGCTCTTTCCATGTGGGGATGGCCATCTTCCAAAGAGCCCCCTCTCCTTTACCTATAAAAGGAGGCCATCTCCCACCATTGTAACACACACCATTTGGAGCCTCCTCACTTTCTACTCTTCTTCTCCTCTCCTTTCTTCTCCTCTCCTCTCTACTCCTCCACTTCTCTAGTTCTTTTTAGTCTTTAGTAGTATTTGGAGCAAGGCTAAGCTTCATTGGAGAGCTTGTACTTGGGAGAAGGAATATTCAAGTATGAATACATTTATGGTTTATCCTCAAGTCTTGATCTCATATGCTTGTGCAATAGAGCTAGAGTATTTACATGTTATATTCTTGACATGTTGTTCTCAACACAATCATGATAGAAGAACTAGACTATAGATCCTATGTCGTGGTTAGTCGTATAGAACTTAGGGACTAACCATTCGTGCCATGTATTTGAGTAGAGTAAGAGTTGTCTTTGAGGTGGCGGTTCGTTGTGTCCTTCGGGGCTTGCTCGTGTCCTATTCCGACCATCCGTAGGGTGGGGGCCATGGGGACATGAGTAGTGTCCTAGTATGGGGCGTGGTGTCCGGATGCAGGTATCCTTTGAATATGAGTGCATGCCACGGTTGAGGGGGTAGGCGGCTTGGTCGTGACAAGCCTTGTCCGTCCCTTGAAATCCCCCCACGTTAGGTGTGTCTTTGTAGGAGTTCGTAAATGCCTTCCTTGAGGCGGATGCTCCGGGAGGTCTCCCAATCCATCTCACTCTCAACCTAAAACTCTAGTCATCTATGTTTGCATGATTATTAACGGTTCTTTGCACAGCTACTTTAGAATGCCTGCTCCACTTAGGATTATTCTTTATTCTTTATTTTCCTTTTTATCCTTGAGGTTGGCCCAAGTGTGTGTCACACTATCTTAAAATATCATGACTTACCCCCTGTATTGAGTATTGGTCAACTGCATAGACATGTCGTCTTGTTCATGCCCCCGCTAGAGTCCTACACCATGCCTTCCTTTGGGAAAATATAAATAACGATACCCCTGAATATCTCGGGTGAAATGCTACAACGGTATTTCCGCGCGCTTGCGGACTTGTTACGTAAATGCTACTGAGAATGCCACCCGACATCCCGTGGCGATGGTAAATTTGGAATGTAACAATTCCGGTGAAGTCGTTGTGGGGAGTCAACCTGTGGTTCCCAGTGCTCTTGCCTTTTTGGCACTTGCGCTTAGGAAACGCAACATACGGTAATGATCAAGTTTCGTTCTTGGTTGTTATTGGTAATGCTTACCATGTGTAGAAGTAATCCAACCTTGTCATGATAGCTAGATGTATTGCACTAATTGTAGTATTCATTTACATATATGATTAGGAGTATCTTAGGAATATTCATTCTATTCTTTCTATAACATGTTAATAGCTCAAATGCGATACTAGTGGCTTATGATGATCTTAGACTTGGGTATTTATCATTTATATATTTATCTTTATCCTGTTACTTATCTGTTGAGTAATGTTAGATATATATGGCTACTCGCATTACAATACTTGTAAGGTGGATCTCATAACTAAATCACAATCTAAATCATTAGACATCCTTTTCTCTCTACCTTTCCATAGACTCCCTTCCCCTGTGGTAAAATATAAATACGATACGGATTACTCGGTGAAGTGCTACAATTGGTATTTCTATCTATGCGCTTTGCAGATATCATGTTCATTCTTTTATCAAGGCCAATCAAGAGTACCATGCCCCGCATTTCTTTGAGCGTTATTGCTAGGGTGACAGACTAGTGTATAGGTAATGCCTAGAAATGAGTGGTATACCTTGAGTACATATCCTGGTGAGATTAACTCCACTATAGATAGTGATACTATGTTACATCCCATTACTAACACCGCCTAACTCCGCTTTGTTGGATCATGAGGTTAATCCCATATCCAAGCTAACATGATTAGATAGATTTCCCATATATATTTCTTTTTCGCCTTCCTAATTGGGACCGTGTAAGAAATATCAACAGATTACTACATTATCTTGGTTGCCTCTACCTTTGAAACATGTTAAATCTACTAAAAATATTATCATACTCTTCATCTCTTTGTTTGAGTCAATCTCTATAATGCCTTCATGCTACCCTTTTGTCTACCATAGTATGCTTTTGGTTTGGAAATACTGAAATTGAGTACTTCCAAAGGTTTTTAAATTAAGCGTGGTGCTTAGGTTAGAACGCCTTCCTTAATTGAATTAGACATGGAGTCTAGTTTGGTTATTGAACTAAAATTGCTTGTGTAGACATTGGTATACTTTGTTGGACTAACCCTTGCTTGAGACAAGAAGAAACTCTCAAATAAGCTTGGGGAGGTCCCGAGATAAACTCACACTTGTGACGAAGCAAGATACAACAAACCTTTCACAAGGAGGACGCGCTCATACAATGTAAGAACCTTATGGAATAAAGAGAAAGAAGACAAGTTAGGAAAAGCTACATAAGAGGCCAAATCAAGAAAGCTTCAAGCAAGAGAAAAGCACCTCCACAAGTTGCTACAGTGCCATCATGCTCTAATAATAAGGTAACATCTTGAGGTGAGTTGTCATTAAATAAAGCTTTCCTTAATTATGGCATGTTCATAAATGAAGAACCAAACATGTTAGAGTAACACTCGGGCTTGATCCAACTTTATTAGCTCAACATGTTTCATTTTTCTTTGTTGTTCTTAACATCACCTTCTTGATCTCATAGTCCTAATCATTTTAGCAATTGTATTGCAACATTCATGTTCCATCTTCTGATCTTATCACCCTTGTTATAGAAACGGAAATACATAAACATTAACTTTATATTGTTTGATGTGCCTAAGGTTTTAGAGAAAAATGAATTTTCTGGTTACATTTGGTGTTTTCCCACCAACAGGCCCATGCACTTGATCTCTACCTTGTCTTTGCACGCAGGACACACTTTGAGCAAAAACGAAATTCTACAAGAGAATGGCCTGAACCCACAAAGCATGCACTGAAACAAGAAGTCGCCAATCCCCACTATAGAATTTTCATTCATAATATTGGATCAAAGCAAAAGAACATGGGTGACACCATTACCAAGTTCGGATGATACACTCAAGGAGTAACCAAGGTAAGTAGTCTTGTTCAAAGGACTTAAAACATTGAACCCTCGCCGAAAGGTAACTCGTAAGTTATCCATATTCAATTCCTAGCATTGCATAATCATATTTATTTTTTCACGCATCTTGCATCAGCATATTTACTTCTTTGCATAATCATTTTCCTTTAGCATATTTAATTTCTGCATTAACATTGCATTAAAAAATTCTAAAGCCCCATGTGAATAATCTTGTGGTGTGTAATAACCCATAAGGATATTCACCGTGGTGGCATAAAAATAATTATTCATTCATCTAGTTGCATTTGTATCATAGTTCTTTGCATGCATATAAATTTATAAAAACTCCAAAAATATTTTCCTGCTGAAGTTTTACTTAGAATAATTATGATCCATCTCTAGGCACATGAAGCTAATGTGGCTAACCCCTAATGCTTAATCAAGTTCCACTAGCTTTTTGTTGTCTATTTGAGTTGTGAGGATGCAAAGGAAGAGAGACATGATAGGTCGACATCATCATCGCCATCTACCTCAACTTCCTCATCATCAATAAACCTACACTTCAATCCGGCATGGGGAGAGCACCCCGATTATCCCGATAAGTATCTCTAGTCTATTGTTGACACCTGTTATAGCATAAAATTACTAGTCAACTAAACATGAATAAAGGTTTAAAATGAATATCAATATAAGTCTAGAGGTTTAACTAACATAATTCCACGAGCTTTGGTGATTTATACATTTTCAAGGACTTAAATGGATAAATGCAGAGAAGAATGGAGAAAGTTAGGAATATACATCCAATATGATGACAAGACTTGACCGTGAAGTAACTCAACCCGAAAAGTGGACTAAAACATTCTAGAAGACACCGAGAAGACACCGGAAGGAACCAGAGGCCGAGGAGAGCAGGGCGGGCGACCGCCAAAGCCCATTTTAGGCGTGGCGCGCGGTGGGACCCACTGTCGACCTCTCCTTTCTAGGTCGGTTTACTTCCGACTTTGAGGTTGTATCTGTTGACGGTAATTAATGCATATATTTTGACCGCCAAAGTACACTAAATGACAAACATTTCATACCTTATCATAAACAAAATATTATTTATTTAACAAGTTCCACAAGTTTTGGTGCTCCGGTTGTTTTGCAGGAATTCCTAATTTTTCGCAGGTAAAAACTATCTTAAATGAAGAAATGGAGTATACCATTGCGAAGAGCTCGTCGCGCTGATCGAAACGGACATATCATTTGCTATTTTTGGAGCTCCCAATAATAAGTTATGAATTTTCCAAATTAAAAAGGACGTCATCCGACGTCTACCACCAAGTCAACGCCGCCATCGCCGCGAGCGGGCCCCCGGCCCACGACGGCCGATGTCAGCCGACCTCGTTCCGCGGGCGGACGCTCGCGCTGGGAATTCAAAAACGGCGGGCCACGCTGAGGCGCGGCAGCCAGCGCAGCGGCATGGCCGAGGCGGCGCTGGTCAGCTCGACCGAGGGACACGTGGCGGCCGTAGAGTGGAAGAGCCAAGGCGCGGCCGGCGCGCGGTCGGCCGCGAGAATCTAGCCGACCGGCCGTTTTGGCCCAATGGACCGTGGAATTCTTTCCGGAAATGGTTGACAAATAAGCGGTACATGCGGTTTAGCTCCGGGTTCATCGCCCTAATGACCGGTTCTTCTCGGGTTTACGCACTAGTTTCGTTAGGAAACATTTTGCCGACCTTCCCGGGTCGGTTTGCATGTATGGCCGGGAGGCTAGGAAATGTTGCCAACTATAGAGAAGGCCTCTCCCCCTCTCTCCTATATAAAGGGGCCATCTCTCTCTATTGTAAGACACCAATTCCAAAGGTAAAGAGCTCTCCCTCTCTTAGTAGAGCTCTTCTACCACTCATCATAAGGAGCTACAAGCACAAGTGAGCAAGAGAGAGAGTCTTCTATCTCTACCCCTATTCTAATTCTAGAGAGTGAGAGAGGAAAGGCTAGAAGGAAACTTGATTCCTTCTACGGAGTTGTCGGTCCGCCCTTGGTGTACCGCGGTTCCTAGGAGGGGCGGAGTGCTTGGGACTTGTCGGTACCCACCTCGCTTGTACCTCTACAATCTACTTACGCTTTGGTAAGAAGTTTGTGATTATCTTTTCGGCCTATTACTTTTCAAGCATATTATCTTAGTTTGCTACAATCTTACGGGATTGATAGTCATCTTTTGGCGGTGCTCTAGTGGAAGGACCCCGGGGGCCGGGTAAGCCTTGAATTCACCCTAGAGTAGCAATCATCGGTGCAAACGTGGTGTTTGGACTAGTGGTAGCCTATCTTTTGTGGCGCATCCCACGGTTGAGGGGGTAGGCGGTCGGGTTGTGACGACCTTGTCCGTCCTTTGTAATCCCCCACATTCGGGGTGTGGCGCAGGTGCAATTGCGGTCTCTCCATCCCGGTTTGGGCGATTGCTTAGGTGCCGAAGTGAGTAGTTAACAAGCTCAGAAAATCCCCCGCCTAGAATCTTAAGCCTATAGAGATACCTCACCACTCTTAGAACATAACCTTGCCTTGGGTAGACGCTATCCCAAAAGCCCCTGCAATGCGCCGGCCCCACGTGGAAAATACGATACCCCTGAATATATCAGGGTGAAAGCTACAACGACAATTTCATGACGCTTGCGGATTCTTTCTGCGACGTTAAGAAACGTCAACAAGCTTTTCGGGCGCCGTTGTCGGGATGGTTGTCGTAGTTGTATTTCGGACCTAGTCGACAGGTGTGCCTTGTAGTCTCCAAGAAAAATACAAAAACATTTTCTTTTTACCCATGGAGCAACCTACCCTTCAAACCCTTTCCGCTCCTAAGGGTGAGCTCTTAGAACCACGCCAATCTTGAAGCCAATCATAGCTTTGATTATGAGCTCGCCACGGCTTTATAGCCATGGTTCGAGGCCCAAGCCTTTTCGGGCTTGGAATATGAAAACCCATACCATCACCTAAGGGAGTTTGAGCAGCTACTGCATGCATGCGACAATTGCGGGCATGACACACGATACACTAGCGGTGGAAACCATTTCCGTTCTCTCTCTCACCGAAAGAGCAAAACAATGGTATGCCCACAATGTAGGGTTGGTAAAAGGAGAATGGGAAGAATCTGCGGAATAGATTACGTCTCGCGTTCTATCCTTTATCCGTAATCGCGGCCCCTACGTCAAGAGGTACTCAACTTCCGACAAATAGAGGGTGAAACCATAGGTGCAGCCACGGGACCGTTATTCCACCCTTACGGATCCGGCCCGGATCTGTCCATCCCGAACCATGTGCTTTTACGGCATTTTTGGCTAGGTTTGGATAGAGCAAGCGCCCCTCTTTGCTTGACACAAGCGCCGGAGGGTCGTTTTCACATAAAACCCCCAAAAGGAAGGAGAAGCTCTCCTAAACCGTATTCTTGAGAATACTCCCCCGCTAGAACCCATCCGTGTAGAACCCAAGCAGATCCTAGAGGAGGTCTCTTCGGCCAAAGTCAAACCCGACACACCTCTAGAGAAACCCTCGCCTGAACCAAAACCAAAGAAAGAAGAGACCGCATGTTCGGATCTCTCGTTTTTCGAGGCCGATCTTACAGAAGAATTCGGTAAAGCCTCGAACTACGAATGCTGGAAGAAACCACCAGCCCACCGTCTATCCTAAGGAACCCCTTGACGAACTTTTTTCTCAAGGAGTCCATTAAGGAATTGACGGCCATCATGAGCTGTGAGAGTGGTTAAAAGAGGGGGAAGGATCATCTGAAGAAATTCAGATAACTTGTCCCTCTACTCCTCTCTTTTGTAGACATCAAAGGGACTTGGTGGAGGTCATGTATAACCCTACGGTAGGTGTAGACATCATGTCCAAAAACTATGCGCAATGCCTCGTAGAAGAGCCTTTCATAACCCATACCTTTCGGACATTGCGCACGGCACCTCGAACCACCTTAGAATGCCGAGAGATTATACATGACCAAATTCTTCAGCATAAGGATGTCAAATTTTCTTTGGACTTTCATATTTTTGATATCCAAGATTTTGACATCCTAATCGGGCATCCCTTGGAAAAGATTCTTGATCTATCAAAATCCGGGGATCTAGATGTCAAGTTGGGGAGAAATTCATTTTTCGATTCGGTCACACGAGCTAAAAACTTCGGTGACGGACCCTCTCCACAATGATGACATGCCCGAGGAGGTCATGGGAGTCATGCTCTATGATAACCCCCGAGACGGACCTAGAACTTGATGCCCAATTCTTCATAGAAGAAGAGGGGCGACTCGGGGAAACCATGGAACTTCCTCTAGAGGAAGAGGCGACTCGACCTCGGTTGAGCTTAAACCCCCGCCCCCGGCCTACGCCATGTCTTCCTAAACGGCGACACACAAACTCCGGTTATCATTAGTGATAAACTTAGTGACCGGGGAGACATCCCAACTCATCGCCGTCTTAGAGAAGCATAGATCGGTCTTTGGGTATTCTTTGCAAGACCTAAAAAGGGGTAAGCCCAACACTTTGCACACATCGCATACCTATTGACCCTTCCAAATTACCCCATCACGTGAACCCCGAGAGAAGGCTCAATAACGCGATGCGTGAAGTCGTGAAGAAGGAAGTTCTCAAACTTCTTCACGCCGGGATAATTTATCCCGTACCACATAGCAATTGGGTTAGCCCGGTCCAAGTGGTCCCTAAAAAAGGAGGAATGACGGTCGTTGAGAACTCAAAGAACGAGCTCATTCCACAAAGACAAGTCACGGGGTGGAGAATGTGCATCGATTATAGAAAACTTAATAAGGCAACTAAGAAAGATCACTTCCCGCTTCCATTCATTGATGAAATGTTGGAACGGTTGGCGAAACATTCTTTCTTTTGTTTCCTTGATGGGTATTCTGGCTATCACCAAATCCCGATCCACCCCGATGACCAAAGCAAGACCACATTCACATGCCCATACGGAACCTATGCGTATCGTAGAATGTCATTTCGGATGTGTAATGCACCTGCTTCTTTCGGTGTATGATGTCTATCTTCTCGGACATGATTGAAGAGATCATGGAAGTCTTCATGGACGATTTCTCTCGTCTATGGTAAGACTTTTCGACGGTTGTCACGAAGAATTTAGGCGAGGGTCTTGCAACGATGCCAAGAAAAGGACACGGTGCTCAATTGGGAAAAGTGCCATTTCATGGTAGGGAAGGCATCGTTCTTGGACACTTAGTGTCCGAGAGGGGGATTGAGGTAGACGAGCTAAGATAGATGTTATCGAAAAGCTACCTCCCCGGTGAACGTCAAAGGAATCCGCAGACTTCCTAGGTCATGCAGGGGTTCTATAGGAGGTTCATAAAAGATTTTTCACAAATCTCTAGACCCCTCACGAACCTGCTAGCTAAGGATGCACCTTTCGACTTCACAGATGAGTGCATGCACGCTTTCGAAACCCTTAAGAAAGCACTCATCTCGGCTCCGATCATCCAACCCCCGGATTGGTCGTTGCCGTTTGAAATCATGTGCGATGCTAGCGACTATCTTTGTTGGTGCGGTCCTAGGCCAAACCAAGGATAAGAAGCAACATGCAATCGCATATGCTAGCAAGACTCTAACAGGAGCCCAGTTGGACTACGCTACCCACGAGAAAAAGATCTTCTCGCGATACTCCGCTCTATAGAAATTTCGCTCTTACTTAGTGGGTGCAAAGATAATCGTTTACACCGACCACGCTGCCCTTAAGTATCTTCTCACTAAGAAAGACGCGAAACCTCGTTTGATCCATTTGGATTTCTCCCGCTCCAAGAATTTGATCTAGAAATAAAAGATAAAAAGGGAGTAGAGAATACCGTTGCGAGATCATTTGTCGCGTATGCAGGTAACTAACATGCAGGAACTTCCAATCAATGATTACCTGCGCGACGACATGCTACTAAAGGTGACGGACACCAACCCATGGTACGCAAACATTGTCAACTTCATGGTTACAGGTTATGTACCCCCTGGGGAGGACCGGCGAAAGCTCCAAGTAGAGAGCAGACGTCACCTTTGGGACAACCCGTACTCGACGGGGGTGTGAGCAGATGGCTTGCTAAGAAGATGCGTACCAAAGGCGCGAAGGGATGCAAATCATAGAAAAATGTCATGCATCACCTTATGCCGGCCACCTCGGAGTATTCCGCACTCAAGCCAAAATCCGGGCAAAGGCGGGTTCTTCCGCCAACAATGTACGCCGACACGAAGGAGTTCATCGAAGATGCTATAGCCGCGAGAAGGCTGGAGGTATAGCATTTCGCGATGAAATGCCTCTACACTACAACCTTCAAATAGAAATATTTGATGTGTGGGGCATTGACTACATGGGACCATTCCCAAAGTCCGGGCGATTGCGAGTATATCTTGGTGGCGTGGATTATGTGTCGAAGTGGGTAGAAGCATTACCATGCGAGCTGGCGACGCCAAACATGCTCGAAAGATGTTCCATGAAGTGATTTTCCCCGTTTTGGAATGCCTCGTATGGTAATAAGTGACGGAGGATCACACTTCAAGGACAAAGCATTCAGAACATTCTTGAAAGAACTTGGCGCCCGAGCACAACATAGCTACCCCTATCATCCGCAAACCGGCGGGCAAGCGAAACATCAAATAAGCAAATAAAGAACATCCTGCGAGTAAGACGGTCAACGAGATGGGGAAGGGTTGGAAAAATAAGCTACCCGATGCTCTTTGGGCTTATCGGACAACATACAAAGCCCCCATCGGCATGTCACCCTATCACCTGGTATACGGCAAAACCCGCCACTTACCGGTTGAGTTGGAACATCGAGCTCACTGGGCCATCAAGAGATGGAATATGGACGTCAAACTCGCAGGAAAGAGAATCGACAAAAGCAAATTTCGAACTTGAAGAATGGCGAGAAAAGGCGTACCATAGTTCAAAAGCTCTACAAAGAGCGCATGAAGAGATGGCATGATCGGCGCATAAAGATGAAAGAATTCACCGGGGGGTGATAAGGTACTCTTATTCAACTCCGGGTGAAACTATTTGGCGAAGGAAAGTTGAGGAGTAAGTGGAAAGGACCATACACAGTCATCAATACCTCGTCACATGGTGCAATCACAATCCAAGACGACGCAGGTAAAATACACAAGGTAAATGGTCAACGCCTCAAACTTTTCTTTGAACCATTGCACGATCTCAACCAAGAGCTCGATAGAATAGACTTTTATTTCAAAAATGATTTATGAATTATCGGCATAAAAAAAAAAAGATTCTTTTTTGTTCTTAAATTCAATAAAGTTTTGTTATTATTTTATTATTGTATATATCTCCACTTGTTTTTGTCCTTGTGCAAAAGAAAATTAAAAATAGGTACAAAAAAAACAAGTGTGGGGAGGCTCACAAGTCAAAGGTACGCAAAACAAATTGTATCATTTTACACTTTGACTTGTGACATATTTCACCTCTTCTCGCCTATGTAAATCATTGTCTAAACAAAGTTGGCAAATACTCCATCTCTAGTCTACCAATTGATACATGATGTGCATACATTTTATTCCTCGCTAAAAACCACACTTTGTTGAGCAACTACCGTTAGGGACCCCATGCTTATCTAAATAATTGAGCTTTGTGATATGGTAGAATGACTTGACGCTTGCTCTCTTATGCAACAAGACTTGGTTTTACTTTTCAAAAATTCAAATAAAGCATGCTCCCCGGGTTTGACTTAGACAAATCCTACCAAAACCTGAATAATGACATGAATATCCTCTATAGCTACTTTCTTGCTGTATTGAGTTTTGTCGGCCCTCCGTGATCTGCGTTGAGAGAGGCTCATACCCCCAAGATCGAAAAACACGTACACCCACATATACACGCCGATTCTCACAATGAGAATTGCGCACAACATGCACCCCTACCATCCACAAAATAAATACTCCATCCAAGTTACAACATGATCATCTCTTGTTATCATAAAAGTATCATGCAAAAAGAGGATGCAGGCTAAAAAACAAAAAAAGAGAAGAGAAAAAAAAAAAGAGATGAAAAATGGACACGTGTCCGAGGGCGAGTAGAGCCCACATCTCTAAAAAAAAAAAAAAAAAAGAGAGAAAGAAGAAAGATAGAAGAAAAAGTAGCTTGTATCTCTCCAAGAGCCTACACAAGAAGAAAAGGAGAGATCATGAGTCAAGGAGTAACCACAAAAATACCAAAAATATTTTCCACACACTTTTGCACATATCGATCTAGGAGTATGGAACCGCTTTCCAACGATCCGAGTTTGACCCCGATAATATATGCAGAGGTAAGTATGCATCTCTCCACTCAAAAGATCCACAAAACCCTGCAAAATGTTAGGATGAGTGAGAGTGACAAAAAAGAAGAGAGAACTTTGGTGAGGAAAACAAACCACATACTTGAGAGACTTTTTTGTGAGAATCAACCATGGAGCAATCTTTGTTTTTCTTTTATAAAAATAAATCAACCAAGTCTTTGTGCATGAGTAGTAGTGAGAAGATAGAATTTCATGCTATTCCATTGCTCAATTGTTCTAAGATAACTTGGTAGCCACTTTGAATGCTCACAAAGCGGTGAAGCCTGGAATAACACGTATGCGAGATCAACATCTTGGAGATTGAACCACCTTATTCCCTACGCTTTTTACTCGAGGGGACGAGCAAAAGGCTAAGTGTGGGGAGTTTGTTGACGGTAATTAATGCATATATTTTGACCGCCAAAGTACACTAAATGACAAACATTTCATACCTTATCATAAACAAAATATTATTTATTTAACAAGTTCCACAAGTTTTGGTGCTCCAATTGTTTTGTAGGAATTCCAAATTTTTCGCAGGTAAAAACTATCTTAAATGAAGAAACGGAGTACACCATTGCGAAGAGCTCATCGCTGATCGAAACGGACATATCATTTGCTATTTTTGGAGCTCCCAATAATAAGTTATGAATTTTTCAAATTAAAAAGGAGTGCGTCATCGCCGACGCCGGCCCCAAGTCAACGCCGGCCATCCGCGAGCGGGTCCGGGCGGGCGGGGTCCCGGCGGGCCCACCGGCTCGCTGTCGGCCAAGACCTCGTTCAGGCGGGCGACGCGCGGGGGAATTCAAAAATCGCCCCGGGCGAACCAAGACGCGCAGACGTGGCAACAAAGATGGCCAGGCGCGCGCGGAGCGCTCCCTTCGACCGGCTGGGGAGCCACGTGGCGGATCCGGAGTGGGGGCCGGAGGCGGTGCGCGGCCAGGCGCGGTTCGCCGCCCGAATCCAGCTGGACCGGCCGGTTTTTCCGCAACCGACCTCGAATTTCTTTCGAAATAGTTGACAGTAGCGCGTGGTTCTACCGGTTTAGCTCGGTTCGGGGCCTTCCAGGCCGGTTTTGCTCCGGTTTTCGACGCAGCTCACAAGGAAACTTTTTGCCGAGGCCTCCCAGGTCGGTTTGCATCTTTGTAGAGGGCGGTAGGAATTGTTTCCAACTATAGAGAAGGCCTCTCCCCCTCTCTCCTATATAAAGGGGCCATCTCTCTCTATTGTAAGACACCAATTCCAAAGGTAAAGAGCTCTCCCTCTCTTAGTAGAGCTCTTCTACCACTCATCATAAGGAGCTACAAGCACAAGTGAGCAAGAGAGAGAGTCTTCTATCTCTACCCCTATTCTAATTCTAGAGAGTGAGAGAGGAAAGGCTAGAAGGAAACTTGATTCCCTTCTACGGAGTTGTCGATCGCCCCTTGGTGTACCGCGGTTCCTAGGAGGACGGAGTGCTTAGGACTTGTCGGTACCCACCTCGCTTGTACCTCTACAATCTACTCTCGCTTTGGTAAGAAGTTTGTGATTATCTTTCGGCCTATTACTTTTCAAGCATATTATCTTAGCTGTTACAATCTTACGGGATTGATAGTCGTCTTTTGGCGTGTGCTCTAGTGGAAGGACGGGGGGGCGGGTAAGCCTTGAATTCACCCTAGAGTAGCAATCATCAGTGCAAACGTGGTGTTTGGACTAGTGGTAGCCTATCTTTTGTGGCGCATCCCACGGTTGAGGGGGTAGGCGGCTGGGTTGTGACAGCCTTGTCCGTCCTTTGTAATCCCCCATGTTCGGGTGTGGCGCAGATGCAATTGCCGGTCTCCATCCCAGTTTGGGCGATTGCCGGTGCCCGAAGTGAGTAGTTAACAAGCTAAGAAAATCCCTGCCTGGAATCTTAAGCCTATAGAGATACCTCACCACTCTTAGAACATAACCTTGCCTTGGGTAGACGCTATCCCAAAAGCCCCCTGCAAGAGCCGTCCACGTGGAAAATACGATACCCTCGAATATATCCGGGTGAAAGCTACAACGACAATTCTGTACGCTTGCGGATTCTTCTGCGACGTTAAGAAACGTCAACAGTATCTACACCGTTGCCAAGGTCGATTTGATCCAAGGGTTCACGTTCATCGCCAAGGCCTATATAAGAAGACCCACGACCCGGTGGTGAAAACCCTAATTCATTATCAATTCATTCTATCTCATTATCTCTTAGTTGTAGAGGGGTCCCTTGTAAGGATCAACTCTCTCTAAGGGATTAGTGAATTAGAATGTAATTAGAAGCATATTAGAACTACAATTAGAAGAGTTAGTATAAGAGGATTAGAACTCATTAGTTCTAATCTTTAGAACAAGAGAGATAGAGAGAGGGAAGGAATCGGAGGAAGTGTCTACTGTCGGTGCTATCTCCATACTTGTACCTCGGTGGAAGTTAATCTACATTTGAAATTACTCTAGTAATCTACTTCTTCTTTTAGTAAGTAATATTGTTTATATTTATTCTTATTGGTCTATGAGTCTCTCTTTTGAGTACTTTAATCTATTGCAATAGGTTAAGGTAATATTCGTAGTGTAAGCGTGGTGCTTAGGCTCGGGTATCTCATAGATACACCCTACCTTAGGAGCGTGGTAGTTCGTGGTAGTGACAAGTACCATTGATTCCTTTGGATTCCACATCCCGTTGGATAGGACTAAGTAGGAACAAGTTTTTGGGGGAATAGTGAGTTTCGGCCTTACTTTCCTTTGAGTACATCCCCATAAGAATATTATCAACATCACTTACCAAATTAAGATTTAGCTATCTTAGTAAACCTCTCTATACCCTCAACCTTTTTAGTCTTGTGCTACTCCGGGTTAAGATTAGATCGTAGTCTCCCTCACCCGTTTCCCTATGGATTCGATATTTAAACCCTCTCCCGGGTGAAGTGCTCACCGGTATCCGTGCGCTTGTGGATTATACAAATTATAAATATTTCTGTGGGCTTAACAAATACCAACATCTACTATATTTATTAGCTAAATATTTAGTTTGCTTGGTGTGCTAGAGAGTTTGCTAGGAGTCTAGTTTTATAAAAGTCTAGTCGTTTAAAGAGTCTTTGCTAGAGTTTGGGAATAAATAAATAGGAGTGTACTAGAGGTTTTCTTTTCCACCTATATAAAATGAACTCTAAAGCTAAATCTCATGCATGGAAATGATGAATAGTTGCTCCGTCGTAATTCCTTTTCAGTACCTAGCTTTCAAGCTTAATTTCTCTTGAGCCTTAAATGCAAAACTGCTTTGACTTGAGATTTACTTTGAACCTGAAACCTATGAGTTGCAAATTGCTTGCTCTAAAGTCTAGGTAATTAACGGATATGATATATGAGAGTTTGAGCTGCTATTGATCTTACTCCTAGTGATACTAGATTTCTGGAGATTTATTTTGAAACTTTAAAAGTGCACATGATAAGTTCCTGTGTGACAAAGTGTTGAACCCCCTACCACAGCCATATATACATGCTCCCTAGATTAGGAAAACCCTTTGACATATATATAGGCTGCTTGCTTCGCATTGAGTTTGTTCAATCTTTGTCGACCCTTAGAAACTTGTCATGCTGATCATGTACACTCCACCTTACTCCACCTTATTCCATCTCATTCCACTCCACTCGACTCCACTCATGCATATGCTATTTCCACCCTGAAAGTACGCATCCACCACTACACCACCATAAACTCCCATTATGAATCCACTACATATCCACTAAAAATGTTCTACTCCTATCCTGGGATAGAGCAACCAAAAATATTCCCTACATCCTTCCACTCGTTCATATCCAGCCAATATCTTACAAAAGCTCCATTACTTCTGTCTATCTCTCAAAAGTTTATTGCCAAAGAGATTTGGGTTGTATAGAAAAGAAGAATAAAAGGAGAGTTAAAAAATGGACAAGTGTCCGCTGAAAACAATGGGTACTTAGATGCCCACCTCTCCAAGTAAAAAAAAAGATGAATGAGAAAGAAAAAGAGTATACAACCCAGGTTCTCATAAATATTCAAGATTCCAAAGAGAGATGGTATTCTCAAGGAGCAAAAGTAGAATTAGGCTTTCCCCTCATTCATTAGATACACCTCATCGCATTAACCCTCATTATTCACCTACCACCATATTCATCCACCCATACACATGCATCACTTGATCAGTATGACTAGTGACTTTGGATCCATTGCTTGAACTTACATTATATGTTTAGTAAGTAGAATTAGTTTTCTCCCACCTGTAAGCTCCAGATATAAGCCTTAGATATAGGGTGAGAGAGAAGAAGGCATAGTGTCCTACTGCCTTAGTCCAAAAATACCATATATTATGAGAGAAAGGCAAAACAACCTTGTTGCCTTAGAGAGGATCCACAAATACCACAAATGAGAGATTTGAGAGGGTCATACAAAGGAACTTTGAGTTTTATTTTGAAAACTTGCAAAAACTCTAGAAGGACAGTTGAACAAAGAGTTTGAGATATGGTGCTTGACTTGATTGTTCTATCTTTCAATTACCCAAGATCCCAAGAAAAAGCTATAAGCTCCATGGTTAAAGGTAATATGGGTAAGTTGAAAGTTGAAAAAGTTTATTCTTATCTGGAGAGAAATTTTGTTTGAAAGCATGTGTACTTTGGAGGCGTAAAAGCATTGCAGCAACTCCTGATCCATTGCTAAGTTTGGCTTTGCTAGGGACTAGCAAAGGGTAAGCTTTGGGGAGCTTGTTGACACCTGTTATAGCATAATATTACTAGTCAACTAAACATGGAATAAGGGCATAAAATGAACATCAACATAAGTCTAGGGGTCTAACTAACATAATTCCATGAGCTTTGATGATTTATATCTTTACAGGGACTGAACAGATAAAAGCATATAAGAACGGTGAGAAACCTAAGAGTTTGCATCCCATACGATGACAAGACTTGACCGTAAGGCAACGCAATCCAAAAAGTGGACTAAAACATTCTAGAAGACACCAGAAGACACTAGGAGAAACCAGAAGTGGTTGTGCAACAGGATCTTGGCGATCGCCAGGAAGATCTATGGCGACCGCCAGGTGGGTCCCACCTGTCAGCCTCTCCTTTCTATGGCGGTTTACCACCGACATTGAGGTTGCATCTATACCGTTGTTCAAGATCGATTTGATCCAAGGGTCCCTGTTCATCGCCGAGGGCTATATAAGAAGACCACCTGACCCCAGGGTTAAACCCTTATTCATTATCATTCAGTATCAATAGGCTGAGACCCTGAGTCTCCCCCTAGGTCTAGATAGAAATAGATCTAGAAGAGTTAGCATGCAAGAGGAGATTAGATCTAGATAGATCTAGTCTTTAGATCAAGACAGATAGAGAGAGGGAAGGGACCGGAGAAGGTTTGGCTTTGTCGCCGCCACCTCCACAACTTGTACCTCAGTGGAAGTTAATCTACGCTTGGAATTACTCTGGTAATCTACTTCTTTTTCTAGTAAGTACTAGTTCTTATTGTTCTTATTGTTCACAACTCTTGTTTGAGTACTTTAATCTGTAGGACCCTATAGATTAGAGGAGTAGCTTAGGTTTAAGCGCGAGGTTGCTTGTGAATGCACCCTATATTCCGGGTCGTGTGGTAGATCGCGGGAGTGACAGTCCTGTTGAGTCCTTTGTAGTCCACCCCCCGAATGATAGGCCAAGTAGGACCCTGTTGCTGGAGGATTGCATGTTTCGTCCCTGCTTTCCTTTGAGTACGTCCCCCTAAGACGATATCATCATAGCTTATCAGGATAAGAATTAGATATCTTAGTAATTCTCTCTACACTCTCAACCTTCTTAAGTCTTGTGCTACCCGGGTTAAGATTAGATCGTAGTCTCCCTCACCCGTTTCCCCCTGTGGATTCGATATTAAACCCTTTCTAGGGTGAAGTGCTCACCGGTATCCGTTAAACTGCGGATTATACAAATTATAAATATTTTCGTAGGCTTATCAAATACCAACAAGCATTTCTAGCGCTGTTGCCGGGGAAACGGTTGCTGAGTTGACTTTGAATCTACCTTATCCTTGTATCATATTCTTTTATTCTTTTATCTTTTTATCCCTTCTATTCTTTTCTTTTCTTTTTCATTATGGATTCCATGCCTATCTATAAATATCATATACCCCAAGTTTAAAAGCTTTAGGCAAACGTAATCTTTGAGCCTATCTTAGCAAAGTCCTATGAGCTACGCTTGGGTTATATAAGAATGGTTCAGAAACTAGCCTTCTCGGGAGAAGGCGAGGCCAACCCACACTCACACCTACAAAAGTTTGAGGAAATCATGGGTTGCCTTCGTATGGAAGGCATACCCAATAATACCTTACGCTGGAAGTTCTTTCCGTTCTCTTTGATGGGAAAAGCTAAACAGTGGTATTACTTGAACGTAGAGAGAGTGAAAGGAGATTGGGGAACATTAATGTCCAAATTTTGTCTATATTTCTTTCCCACCTCCGAGTGGCCCGTCTTTGTATAGAACTTCTAACTTTTTTAAACAAAATAAACAAGAGTCTCAAGATCGCATCATGGGATCGTTTTAATGACCTCATCAACACTGGCCCAAACCTTGGTATTCCAGACCCAATCCTTCTTCAACATTTTTATCTAGGTCTTAATAACGAAGATGTAGGGGACCTTAGTGCAGCTTCGGGAGGCGCATTTCTTTCTCTGACTAATAGAGAAGCAAGAGATGTCCTTAACAGATGTTGTGGATACACCACCTCCACTAGAACTTTTCCCGAGAAAAAGGAAGAATCACCCTCCGATCAAGGAGAGGAAACTACGATAGCTAATTCGCAACAATTCCAATCCCAAGACTTAGCTACCCATCCTGAACCATCAACATCCCAAAATCCCCCAAAGGAAGAAGAAATTCCACCTTTGGAAGACCCTTATGATTTTAGCCTTAGTGATTTTGGGAGAATAATAAATTCTCATCCATATAAGAGATCTCCAAGTGATTATAATTCAGATTCCTTTAAGGAGAAGTCTCTTATTGAATATGCTTATTCTTTCAAAAGACATTGGGAAGAACCCAAGGATGGCATGTCTGATCATGCCATAGAAGGAGAGCAAAGCTATCTAGAAGACAATCTTATCTTCTCCCCTTCTATGCCTAGACAAGATGATTTATTCGAACCCATCTCTAAACCCATCCTTGTTCCCGATGAATCCACATATGCTTCCTTCTTTGAGACTCATGATGACCCTAGAAATTTACCACAACAACCTAAGCATAGGAATCATCAAGACCACCAAGAAGACCCACAACAATGGCTTGAGAGTGTTAATAACCTATGTGCCATGGCCATTGATTGGATGGATGACATTTTAGATATTATTAGCCTGAGAGACACCAACCCAAGAGATCCCATGATAGATTCACCTTGGAGTTTGGGAAGGAAGACAATATCAGTGAGTATGAGAGCTGCTTCATAGACACTTCATCTAGTCCATGTTCACATGATCACCTTCCTGAATCACCTAGTCTCTCTATCACTATCCCACACGAGATCTTCAACCCCCCCATTCTCTCTCCTCCTATAGATTTTGAAAGGGTGGTTGTAGATGCATACATCTATAATAAATATTCTAGATCTCGTTGGCATAAAATCTTGAGGTAGATTGATGTTGGAAGGGAAACCACTTCATCATCATGAATCATAATTCAATAGGTTTCCCAAGCACGAGCTTGTTGTCCTTAAACAAGCACTTCTTGAGAAATAACATGAGTGTTTACTTTATTGCTATAGTACTCTTGTGAAATAAGCATAGAGATATAAATGAGGAAATATTCCTTCGGGTATTTTTGTCGCTAACCATTTTAGGTCTAGAGCAAGAAGAACGAAGGATGACAATGTAAGGTATGCCCAACCAATCATCTCGTGCAACATGAAATCATATGCATAGAAATATTTCCTTGTCATGTTGCTACATTATCTTGGTTGCCTCTACCTTTCGAAACATGTTAAATCTACTAAAAATATTATCATACTCTTCATCTCTTTGTTTGAGTCAATCTCTATAATGCCTTCATGCTACCCTTTTGTCTACCATAGTATGCTTTGGTTTGGAAATACTGAAATTGAGTACTTCCAAAGGTTTTTAAATTAAGCGTGGTGCTTAGGTTAGAACGCCTTCCTTAATTGAATTAGACATGGAGTCTAGTTTGGTTATTGAACTAAAAATTGCTTGTGTAGACATTGGTATACTTTGTTGGACTAACCCTTGCAGACAAGAAGAAACTCTCAAATAAGCTTGGGGGAGGTCCTGAGATAAACTCACACTGTGACGAAGCAAGATACAACAAACCTTTCACAAGGAGGACGCGCTCATACACAGAAGAACCTTATGGAATAAAGAGAAAGAAGACAAGTTAGGAAAAGCTACATAAGAGGCCAAATCAAGAAAGCTTCAAGCAAGAGAAAAGCACCTCCACAAGTTGCTACAAATTGCCATCATGTGCTCTAATAATAAGGTAACATCTTGAGGTGAGTTGTCATTAAATAAAGCTTTCCTTAATTATGGCATGTTCATAAATGAAGAACCAAACATGTTAGAGTAACACTCAGGCTTGATCCAACTTTATTAGCTCAACATGTTTCGTTTTTGCTGTTGTTCTTAACATCACCTTCTTGATCTCATAGTCCTAATCATTTTAGCAATTGTATTGCAACATTCATGTTCCATCTTCTGATCTTATCACCCTTGTTATAGAAACAGAAATACATAAACATTAACTTTATCTTGTTTGATGTGCCTAAGGTTTTAGAGAAAAATGAATTTTCGGTTCTGTTGGTGTTTTCCCACCAATGGGGCCCATGCACTTGATCTCTACCTTGTCTTTTTGCACGCAGGACACACTTTGAGCAAAACGAAATTCTACAAGAGAATGGCCTGAACCCACAAAGCATGCACCTGAAACAAGAAGCTGCCAATCCCCACTATAGAATTTTCATTCATAATATTGGATCAGCAAAAGAACATGGGTGACACCATTACCAAGTTCGGATGATACACTCAAGGAGTAACCAAGGTAAGTAGTCTTGTTCAAAGGACTTAAAACATTGAACCCTCGCCAAAAGGTAACTCTGTAAGTTATCCATATTCAATTCCTAGCATTGCATAATCATATTTATTTTCCTGCATCTTGCATCAGCATATTTACTTCTTTGCATAATTATTTTCCTTTAGCATATTTAATTTCTGCATTAACATTGCATTAAAAAATTCTAAAGCCCCATGTGAATAATCTTGTGGTGTGTAATAACCCATAAGGATATTCACCGTGGTGGCATAAAAATAATTATTCATTCATCTAGTTGCATTTGCATCATAGTTCTTTGCATGCATATAAATTTATAAAAACTCCAAAAATATTTTCCTGCTGAAGTTTTACTTAGAATAATTATGATCCATCTCTAGGCACATGAAGCTAATGTGGCTAACCCCTAATGCTTAATCAAGTTCCACTAGCTTTGTTGTCTATTTGAGTTCAGCAGATGCAAAGGAAGAGAGACATGATAGGTCGACATCATCATCGCCATCTACCTCAACTTCCCCATCATCAATAAACCTACACTTCAATCCAGCATGGGGGAGAGCACCCCCAGTTATCCCGATAAGTATCTCTAGTCTACTGTTGACACCTGTTATAGCATAAAATTACTAGTGAACTAAACATGAATAAAGGTTTAAAATGAATATCAATATAAGTCTAGGGGTTTAACTAACATAATTCCACGAGCTTTGGTGATTTATACATTTTCAAGGACTTAACAGATAAATGCAGAGAAGAATGGAGAAAGTTCCGGAATATACATCCAATATGATGACAAGTGGTTGTATGTCTGATAAGACACGTTGCCCCCTTTCTGAAAACGGGTATCCTTCTTGATGCTCTGGAACTGATTGGCCACGAGTGACAGGCGCCTTGAGAGCTGTCCTAGGTCATCAAACTCCATGCCGGCTAGCCTCTCCCTGATGGCTAGATGCATTCCCCGAATGGCTACGGCCGGCAACTGATGGTCTGGCAAGCTCAAAGAGTAACAGGAATTCTTTATCTCTCTGAACCTGCGCAAGAACTCTTATGGTGTCTCATTGTACTTCTGTGTCAACCCCATCAAGTCAACGAGCTCTTTTTCATTGGAACCACTGTAGAAGTATGAATGGAATTTGTCTTCTAGCTCAGACCATGTTCCAATAGAGTTGGCCGGCAACGTGGCAAACCATGTGAAAGCCGGCCCTGTAAGGGATGATGGGAAGAAGCGAATCCTCCATGCTTCATCATTGGCAAGCTCTCCCAACTGAATCAGGTACCGACTGATGTGTTCGGTAGTAGAAGTGTCATCTTGTCCAGAGAACTTGGTCAAGTCGGTTGGAGGCTTCAGTCTTGAAGGGAGCGCCACTCTGTTGTACCAATCAGGATATGGAGACTGATACACATAGGGCCGATTCTTGGGCTTGATCCCGAATTGGTGTTGCATCATATCGGCCATCCTTGCTAGGAGTATATCCATGTTTGAATTTTGTGGTCCATGAGATGGTCCTGACTGTCCAGCTGGCCTATACCCAGGATTTGGCATAGCATGAACTGTGGAATAGTCAATGAACTCTGTGTAACCAGGGCCAAAGGGATTTCTCTCGCAACCCACTAGCCATTGGAGCTATTGAATACGTGTTGTATCTTTGGAGGGTTCCCGGGTGTACCGAACGCCGCTTCTCCATGTGTCTTGGCTCCGGATCCCCTCGGTTTTTCTGGTGTCTTGTTCTCTCCTCCGCATTCTTGATTTATAGCTCCTTTCTTTGGTGGTGGCTTAGGCGTTTGTATGTATCTTGGCCCTGATAGCTCACCAAGCCGAGCCTCAAAGTGTTGATCAAACTCGGGTTCAAAACTAGCCTTCATGATATCGCGAAAAGTGTTGAAGAACACCGTGTTGTGATTGGTCATTGCATTCCCAACGGCAGCTGCAACAATCTCCTCCATCCGATGAATTTCTTCAGGACTTGGTTCTTCATCTTCCTTTCCTGCCCCCTCTTCTATGTCAGAAACTGTTTGAGCATATTCCTTATCACCGGGCATCACTATCTTTGGAAGATCTGTCTTTTGGATGATTGTGCCGCTCTTGTTCTTGGAGAAGCATGACATGCACTTTTGCGAGAAGGCTGCGCACATGTCCCTCACTGTAGCCTCCAGGTCAGGTGGAAGGTCATCCATCACGGAGCTGAATGACATTGTTCTTGTTGACTTCGTCGGGCATTGCGTTTTTTTGATCTTGATGTGTCCCCTTGGGCGTGCCAAAAAGTGTGTAGGCACAAAATCCTACTCCTTGCGCCGCGCACACTGACAAGCCGGAATAGCTAGCTTTACTCTCGCTCGAGCGTCTTGAATCGAAGGCGTGCCAGTCAGTTTGACCTGTTAATTGACAAGGAGGTAAACGTGAGATCTGGAACATGCCTGGTGAGACCAAGACAGTTCCGCATGTATGGCTCTAAGGCCAGATGTAAAGACACATAGCTATGAGAGCTATCTGTCGACAGATAATGAAAGCATTCGGTAAGCATGTAAAGATGTAATCGTAATAATAGTTGCCGAATGATCATAAAAGACATGTTTGAACAAGTAAAGTCGATGATCATGATATGACATTATAAAGCTCTATTGCATGGATCGAATTAATTGACAACATGGAACAAAAGCAGGTAACTCATAAATAAAAACCTGATCTAAATGACACATGCATAGGTTTCATCCAACTAGTGCGCGCCAAGACGCCCGGCCTTCCTAAACCCGTCAAGTTTAAACCCTTGCAAGCTAATCCACCGCATGATACCACTTGCTACAGATATAAACCACCTACCACAACTAGATCAATCCACCGCATGATACAATCTAACCATGATAAGCTAAAAGCACGCATACATCTAAATAGATCTATAAATACTCATTACTCGTTGAGGCGCGTATGCATAGACAAGTAAAGTACACATGCAAACCTAATCTAAAGCAACGCCAGAGATTCATCCCGATCAGTCCTAATAGCAATCCACCCCATGATACATTGCAACAAGCTAATCCACCGCATGATACGGCTTGCCAGACTTAACCGTTCTAAACCCTCTTCGTCCTAACAGCAATCCACCGCATGATACACTGCAACAAGCTAATCCACCGCATGATACGGCTTGCCACACTAGACCTTAACGATAGGTAGATTTACACATGCAAGATACAAGTAAACACATAACTGTGTTCGGCAAGGTTGCCGAATCCAGGGTCCATGAAGAAGAAACTTACACGTAAAACCTTTGCGCCGCACGACGACTCATGACTAAACGCTGCGTAAGAACCCGCAACACGTGACAACCTAGATTGATCTAGGCTCGGCTATGAAAGAACAGATAGATCTAATGACAAACCAATGATAAACATTGAGAGTACTGATGACATGTAGATCTAACAAAAGATAAAGCCGAGCAACATCAATCTAGACTGGGCAAAGAGTGTATGCAAACATAAATAAATAAATAGATAAACAAATAGGAATCATGCACCACTCGGTAACTTAATGAATTCATTAGGGTGCCAAGCCTAATGAAGCCAATAACTAGCTCTTAGCCGGATCTTAGCCCACCGGATGGCTCATGATCGACAAAAGAATCCTCTTGCCCCCGATAGCTTAAATCACTTCGACGATACTAAGCGTGAACAAGACTTCTTGCAATAATCTAAATCCGCCTGACGATACTAGACATGGTGCGGGGGTTGCGGTACTTACGGAGGTCGACGGGTCGATGAATCCTCTCGCAGATAGATCGGCGACACGACTAGACTCGAAGGGTGGCGGAGCCAAGGCACGGAGCCGGGTTGGTTGTATTTGATTTGGTAGATCGTTTTTTACGATTTGCGGGGGTCTCATATTTATACCGGGCTTATTGAGTCCTAACTAATTACTTAATTATAAGGACGAAAAATATCTAGCTAAGATACATTGTCCTCCAAGTCTTCTCGAGTCGTGGATTTTATGCGTGGCGTGGGCCCTCATCCCCTGGATATCTCCCTTGGTGCTCCACGCTTGCCGAACTGTCTCTCGCTCAGCTCCTTCTCAGACTCAGGCTCCTTAGCCGAATAACGGCGGTTTCCTCGAATGCTACAGCATCATTGGCACCATACTGCTAGCCGAATGATTCCTTACCGAACCATCGTGTGCCGGCCTATCTCGTCATCAGGCTCTTCCAAATTTTGTTGTTAACATATGCCCCCTCAATTTTAGAGTAAAAGAGATCCTTTTGCTCGAAATTGACCACGATCCGCTAAAACCTCGGGCCAAGCCTTTTAACTGGGCTAAAATTACCAAGGCCCATCTTCGGAAATTTCCTTCGACACGGTTTCAAACCTTCAGTTTCTCAGGACTCGTGCCACTAGAATTTCCACCAATGAATCGGCAAGCCAAGCCGCTTCTGTTTTCCAAGACTAGCATCGAACAGATCTCTTCAATCTTCTAGTCTTTTCGGCCTCCTTACTATATAAATACAGGCAAACCTCTTCGGTAGTCATCCAGATCTCCTTCCTCTTCAACCTTCTTCTTTTTTCTTCTCGGACCGAAGCGTTCAGCTAGCCTTAACCTTTAGCAATGGAGTAAGTTTGATTTCCGTGTGCCTTTGATGCTCACTTCATGCCGAATCGACCTGTTCTCTCCTCTTTGATGATACTCGAAGCCCTCGTGATGCTGAGATTGCGGAGCTCCACCGCCAACTTGCGGCAAGATCTGAGGGAGGCACTCAGCCGGAGCTTGCGAAGCCCACGAGCAAGCCGTCGAAGACATGGAAGACATCGAAGAGGATCCGGATATCTTTGCAAGGAACCGAACTTCTATGAATGGAACTTCAATCGTAAGCCTTTCAAAATTGGTTCTTATGTTATTTCTCTTCTCATATCAGCCTCCACTTATCATCCTTTCTCAATCTTTTTGAAGGCTTCTTTGGGAAGGTTTGCTACCTTGATCGGTGCATCCGCACGGATGATTAGGATGGTAGAGACACCAGGCCCCGACGCCCAATGAGGATGCGCACCGCATTCAGACGCTTGAAGGAAGTTTATGATAGTTTGTTTGTAAATGATGATATGTAATCCTGTTGCAATAATTATATCTTCCTCCCATCTCAATGAAAACCGGCTTCAGTCTCATCATTTTGGCTTGTTTTCACGAGTAGATTTCTGCACATCTTAATCTGGTTGTCTTAGTTCTGACTTGGGTGTTGCTAAATCGACCAAAAAAGCTTAAAGGATCTAAAACTGCCTTGGCCCATTTACTGTTTGGCCCAACATATATTCTTAAGCCCATGTGATGCCTTCGGGGGTTATAAAAATATCTTACTCCATTAACTCCAAAACCAAAACCGTTCTCGCCTTTCGGTCCGTTTCACCTTCTTCCTTACCGAGTAGAGAAAACCCTCAACCTTTGACAAGCATCCACGGCGGGTGGTGATATCAACCACGGCAAGCGTCTGGCTGAGAACGAAGCAAGCGGAAGCCGAGCCCCTCGTCGGCAACGGCTTGAGTAAGAAAAATTTATTTCCCCTCTTTTAGCAATTCCTTGCTGTCACTGTTCATCCTCTTGTTTTTCAATCTGACCAATTTTTCTCGATTCGATTTTTCCTTCTTCTGGTCAGACCAATCATTACCCCTGCTTTCTCAATGCCTGCTCCAAGCTCCCCTCTTCTTCAATCGGGACCTTCCCCCACATTGGAGTATCTCTCTGATTCGGAGGAAGATCTGTGGTACCTTCAGGAGAAGAAGAAGAAGGACGAGATCATCAAGGAGTTTGGCGAGTACTCCATGAAGGCCTGCATCAAGAATCTTGATCAAGAAGATTCCATCAGGCAGCTCTGCAGCACCAGCACTGGTTAGTTTCACATCGGGGTTCTATTTACTATATTATATCCTTTCTATCTGACACTCTGTTGGTCTATCACAGCTTTGTTTGAAGAAAATCAGCAGCTTCTAGCAGAAATTGCTCGATTGCAGGCTGACAATGCACGTTTCACGGCGGCTGCCATTCGTGCTGCTGACAAAGTGAAGGCGTGAGGCGAGATGGTGGCGGAGCATCTTGAAGATGTAGCAGACAACCGCATCGATGATGTTGCCATCCAAGGCATGCATCTGGGAGCGGCTATGAGTTTGACAGCTTTGTCAACTCAAACTGGTGAAGACTACTCCATTCATCCAGTTGGTTTTCATGAGGCTCCAGAAGATATTGACGACATTGAAGAATCCATGGATGTATATGAAGATCACGCTACTGCTGTAGTCTTGTCCAATGAGCCGCAAGCTGTCTTCAACCTCTTGGAGGATTAGTTTGTATCTGGGATGAATTGAGCAGTAGAAATCTCTTTTGTTGAATTCTTGATCTCCTGTTGTGCATTTTCATCGGAGCTTTTACCGAACGAATTCTCTGCCGAATAGATGATGTCATCGTTAGCCGAATCTTGAAATAGTATTTAAAATCCGGCTTCCAGATAATTCATAAGCACTATTCATCTATGGCATTGAATACGCTTCCACTTTTCCTCTTCCCAATAAACCAACCAAGGGTAAAAATGTCAACCCAAGGGAAGGTAGAACAAATAGCGTTAGCTTCTCCACTAAGCAACCTCAGTATCACAGATGTAAGAAATTTCTTGATAAAGACCAAGGAAGCAATGAAGATCTGTGACCAAGATTATACCGAATAGCATTTAGTGTTAAAACCAAGTAAAAAAAAAATCCTTCGTAATGCATTCGGCAATGTTTTTGTGACATATCTCTTGAATAAAGACCTTCTGTCTCTATATTGATATTGTTGTTTTATATTTTGCACTAAAGGCGACATAACAATATTTATGCCTACATTCTCCAATTCTATGGAGCATTTTTTTACGCTAAAGGCGATGATTTTCACATCGACTATCTCTTATGAATAGAACAAACTTTCTTTGCTCGCAACTAATAAACTATACGTGTCGGCCAATCATATCTTGCAATAATTGATCCTTTAGAAGCCGACACGTAATCTTTCCCTTAGAAATTACTATGAGAGCCGACTATCTCGATCGGGTTTGCTGGTCTTTGTAGCTAGTAATCTTGACGGGACCTTCTTCCCATTCTCTTCGAGAAACACTCTACGCCTTCATATTCCCTTTAACGATGGCTCGATTTGCCGCAATGCTTACCAAATCATCGGCTTGCACTATCTCGACGTCATCACCGTTCCAATCGGATGAGGACTTGATGCATGGTGGATGGAACGCAAGCAGATTAGCATGGATCCAATCTCTTCCAAGTAATAAGTCTGTAGGACCCCTTACTATCGACCACAAAGAAGGTAGTGATCAAAGTCTTTGAGCCGATCATCAACTCAACGTGAACGGCTCCATGGGTATCTGAAGGATTTCCAGCAAAGTCCCTAAGCACAATGTCTGTCTTGAGCAAATCCTCCTTGGTCATCCCCAGCTTTCTGAAAGTCGTATATGGCATGATGTTGATTGCAGCTCCCCCATCGACGAACATATGAGTCAGAGGCTTTCCGTTAACATATCCCTTCAGGTAAAGAGGCTTTAGATGGTTGTGCTTCCTAGGCCTGTCAAACACAGCTTGTCTTGATAGAGCCAACTGTCCTAGGAGATCAATCATTTCTTTGTTGTCAAAATCAGAATAGGCCTCTTCATCTGAATAAGCATCCTGTTCCTCTGGATCATCAGTAGCTTGCTCAGTAGGTGCTACAAATTCAATAGGGATGTAGAACACCATGCTAACATTTGCCGAACGCCCACTTGCGTAATACTCCTCCGCCGAATGACCGGCTTCCCGAAGTTTCCTTCTTTGGGCGCCACACCTGCTCGCGTTAATTTGTTGCTTCCTTGAGCTCCTTGTTCCTGAGATGTTGGACTCTTCTTTTCTGGCTTTTCCTCAGACCAGGAGGGCACCACCGTCCCTTTTGCCACACATATTCTTGAGGAGAGTCCATGTCTTCATCGGGAATCCTCCACATCAGCCCATGCTTGATCCGCAATCCTTTTCTCGATGTGAGGTGTACTTGTCTTTATTTTTAAGCGCCGATCATCCTCGGGAAGCGTGCCCCGGTCTTTCTTGGATGGGACGGCGGTTGACTCGTGCTCTGCTCTGCACCCGTGGTATTGCTCACTTTGCATTCGGGGCAATTGTTCCTAGCGTGCAACTTCAAGCCTTCATTCCAAAGAATGCCTAAAGAAAGAACAGTCCCAATGAGACTCCTCTCGCTCCTTCATGTATTCTTCCTGTTCTCGGTGGTACATCTCTTCTTCGTACCTCTGCTTTGTTCTCTTGCAAGTTTGGCGATCCTGCTGATCTTGCTTCTCGTCTTTGTCTTTGCCACTTGTTCAGCAATATACGAGATGTCACCCTTGGTTTGGAGGTTTCTCCTTTTCTGTTTGGCTATTTGGAAACCGAACACGATCTTTCTTTGGAGCTCAACACTAGACACCGCCGACTAGGGTCAATCGAACCACTTTGCTTTGCCCTCTCGTAAGTCAAGACTTTCATTGGGGCTTTACCCTTAGGATCACCGGCGTAAAACCATGCACGAATCAAAAGCAACCATGCACGTAGGGAAGGGCTCCTTATCCACCTTCATGTTGTTGTTGAATTTGAGGAGACCCCCTTTGTATGGCCCTCTCGAATCCTTTTGTTTAAAGATTCGGCGGTCGGTGATGTTGTGAGTGATCATATCATGGAAGCCACAATATCCGCCGGTCTTGACCCAACGGACACTTCATAGAATGGTTTTCTGGTAGCTTGATGCGTCCTTCCTTGAATAAAAACTCAAAGAGCTTCTCCGACTTGGAAACGTCGAAGTCATATGCCCCCTTGAGTGTCTTCATCCAGCGCTGATTAACCTGGACAGGCTCCTTGCCCCAAGTGAATTCGGCACCTGCTACATCCTCCCCGCCATCATCTTCATCTTCTCCCTCTTCGGGGAAGTGGTTGTATGTCCGATAAGACACGCGTTGCCCCTTTTCAAAAATGGGTATCCTTCTTGATGCTCGAACTGATTGGCCACGAAAGTGATGTGCACCTTGAGAGCTGTCCTAGGTCATCAAACTCCATGCCGCTAGCCTCTCCCCACGCGATTTGGATGCATTCCCCGAATGGCTACGGACGCAGCGATGGTCCGGCAAGCTCAAAGAGTAACAGGAATTCTTTATCTCTCTGAACCTGCGTAAGAACTCTTGTGGTGTCTCATTGTACTTCTGTGTCAACCCCATCAAGTCAACGAGCTCTTTTTCATTGAAACCACTGTAGAAGTATGAATGGAATTTGTCTTCTAGCTCAGACCATGTTCCAATAGAGTTGGCCGGCAAGGTGGCAAACCATGTGAAAGCCAGCCCTGTAAGGGATGATGGGAAGAAGCGAATCCTCCATGCTTCATCATTGGCAAGCTCTCCCAACTGAATCAGGTACCGGCTGATGTGTTCGGTAGTAGAAGTGTCATCTTGTCCAGAGAACTTGGTCAAGTCGGTTGGAGGCTTCAGTCTTGAAGGGAGCGCCACTCTGTTGTACCAATCAGGATATGGAGACTGATACACATAGGGCCGATTCTTGGGCTTGATCCCGAATTGGTGTTGCATCATATCGGCCATCCTCGCTAGGAGTATATCCATGTTTGAATTTTGTGGTCCATGAGATGGTCGACCGTCGCCTAGCCTATACCCGAGGATTTGGCATAGCATGAACGTGGAATAGTCAACAAACTCGTGTAACCGGGGCCAAAGGGATTTCTCTCGCAACCCACTAGCCATTGGAGCTATTGAATACGTGTTGTATCTTTGGAGGGTTCCGGGTGTACCGAACGCCGCTTCTCCATGTGTCTTGGCTCCGGATCCCCTCCGGTTTTTCTGGTGTCTTGTTCTCTCCTCCAGATTCTTGATTTATAGCTCCTTTCTTTGGTGGTGGCTTAGGCGTTTGTATGTATCTTGGCCCTGATAGCTCACTAAGCCGAGCCTCAAAGTGTTGATCAAACTCGGGTTCAAAACTAGCCTTCATGATATCGCGAAAAGTGTTGAAGAACACCGTGTTGTGATTGGTCATTGCATTCCCAACTAAATTTTGCAACAATCTCCTCCATCCAGATGAATTTCTTTAGGACTTGGTTCTTCATCTTCCTTTCCTGCCCCTCTTCTATGTCGAAACTATTTGAGCATATTCCTTATCACCGGGCATCACTATCTTTGGAAGATCTGTCTTTTGGATGATTGTGCCGCTCTTGTTCTTGGAGAAGCATGACATGCACTTTTTGCGAGAAGGCTGCGCACATGTCCCTCACCGTAGCCTCGTGTCGGGTGGAAGGTCATCCATCCGAGCTGAATGACATTGTTCTTGTTGACTTCGCCGGGCATCGCGTTTTGATCTTGACGTGTCCCATCGGGCGTGCCAAAAAGTGTGTAGGCACAAAAATCCTACTCCTTGCGCGCGCGCACAGCGACAAGCCGGAATAGCTAGCTTTACTCGCCTCGGCGTCTTGAATCGAAGGCGTGCCGGTCGGTTTGACCTATTAATTGACAAGGAGGTAACGTGAGATCCGGAACATGCCCGGTGAGACCAAGACAGTTCGCATGTATGGCTCTAAGGCGGATGTAAAGACACATAGCTATGAGAGCTATACGTCGACAGATAATGAAAGCATTGGTAAGCATGTAAAGATGTAATCGTAATAACGATTGCCGAATGATCATAAAAGACATGTTTGAACAAGTAAAGTCGATCATCATGATATGACATTATAAAGCTCTATTGCATGGATCGAATTAATTGACAACATGGAACAAAAGCAGGTAACTCATAAATAAAAACCCGATCTAAATGACACATGCATAGGTTTCATCCAACTAGTCCGCCGCGACGCCTCTAGCCTTCCTAAACCCGTCAAGTTTAAACCTTTGCAAGCTAATCCACCGCATGATACCACTTGCTACGAGATATAAACCACCTACCACAACTAGATCAATCCACCGCATGATACAATCTAACCATGATAAGCTAAAAGCACGCATACATCTAAATAGATCTATAAATACTCATTACTCGTTGAGCGCGTATGCATAGACAAGTAAAGTACACATGCAAACCTAATCTAAAGCAAAGCCGGAGATTCGTCCCGATCAGTCCCTAACAAACAATCCAACCGCATGATACACCGCAACAAGCTAATCCACCGCATGATACGGCTTGCCGACTTAACCGTTCTAAACCCTCTTCGCCCTAACAAAGAATCCACCGCATGATACACCGCAACAAGCTAATCCACCGCATGATACGGCTTGAGACTAGACCTTAACGATAGGTAGATTTACACATGCAAGATACAAGTAAACACATAAGCGTGTTCGGCAAGGTTGCCGAATCCGTGGTCCATGAAGAAGAAACTTACATGTAAAACCTTAGCCCGCCGCACGCGACGACTCATGACTAAACGCGTAAGAACCCAAGAACACGTGACAACCTAGATTGATCTAGGCTCGGCTACGAAAAGAACAGAGATAGATCTAATGACAAACCAATGATAAACATTGAGAGTACCGATGACATGTAGATCTAACAAAAGATAAAGCCGAAAGCAACATCAATCTAGACTGGGCAAAGAGTGTATGCAAACATAAATAAATAAATAGATAAACAAATAGGAATCATGCACCACACGCTAACTTAATGAATTCATTAGGGTGCCAAGCCTAATGAAGCCGATAACTAGCTCTTAGCCAGATCTTAGCCCACCGGATGGCTCATGATCGACAAAAGAACCCTCTTGCCCCTCGATAGCTTAAATCCGCCGACGATACTAAGCGTGAACAAGACTTCTTGCAATAATCTAAATCCGCCCGACGATACTAGACATGGTGCACACGGTTGCCGGTATTTTACGGAGGTCGACGGGTCAATGAATCCTCTCGCAGTAGATCGACGACACGATGGACTCGAAGGGTGGCGGAGCCAAGGCACGGAGCCGGGTTGGTTGTATTTGATTTGGTAGATCGTTTTACAGTTGCCGGGGGTCTCATATTTATACCCTGGGCTTATTGAGTCCTAACTAATTACGAATAATAATGACAAAAATATCTAGCTAAGATACATTGTCCTCCAAGTCTTCTCGGAGTCGTGGATTTGTACGTGACGTGGGCCCTCGTCCTTGGATATCTCCCTTGGTGCTCCACGCTTGCCGAACCGTCTCTCGCTCAGCTCCTTCTCGGACTCTGGCTCCTTAGCCGAATAACAACGGTTTCCTCGAATGCTACAGCATCATTGGCACCATATCGCTAGCCGAATGATTCCTTACCGAACCATCGTGTGCCGGCCTATCTATCATCCAGGCTCTACCAAATTTTGGTGTTAACAAAAATGGTGTCTAATCAAGCTTGGGGGAGGAAAGTTTTGGCAAGCAAGAAGATAGCATGCATACCGTGGAGGAGATGGACATGCCTGCTACATTGGTTCTCCTATTTAAAGAACTTGACAAGTGTGCCACCGAAAAAGACACAACATACGGCACTGTCAAGGCCATAGACTCACATATAACATGTGAAGTCTGTGGCAACGTTGGCCATTCAGGGAACGACTACCCTGAAACCCGTGAAGACACCACTCACATCAACATCGGGTTCCGCCGACAAGGAGACCATAATGGGTGGAATAACCAGTCACACCCACAAGGAGGTAATTCCAATTTCAATTCAATTTACAATTCGAATTTCCTCTCCTTGAAAGACTTGATCTTAGACCAAGCAAAAATAATTGAAGATCTTTCGAAGAAGTTGAGGCTTAATGATAAAAACATTGAAGACATGAATTTCAAAATTGAAAGTTTAACTTCTTCTTATGAAAAACAACTAAGCTTTAATAAAATGATAGAAACACAGTTAGCTCAGTTTGCTACTGCTTTGCCTGTTGCTGGTTTGAGAAAAGTTTCGGGGCAACCTGAAACTTCTCTTGAATCTGTTAAAATGGTCTCAATGAGGTCTGGTAAGCCTCTATGTCGGGAAAATAGCAAGTCTCCTACCGAGCCACCACTCATTATCAAGAAGAAGGATCCTGGCCGCCCGACGATCACATGCTCAGTTGGCCCACATGTCTTCAAGGATGCCTTTTGCGACCTTGGATCAAGAATAAACATCATGTCCAAGGTAATAGATGATGAAATATTAGGTGGACCTTTGTCCCCTGTACATTTTTAACTACAGATGGCGGATCTATCACTAAGGAAGCCGGAAGGAATAGCCTAGGACATTATGGTGAAAATTCAAGAAGCATACATCCTGACGGACTTTGTCATCTTAGACATGGGTCACAACAAGAGAGTTCCCCCAATCCTTGGGAGACCATTTCTTAACACTACAAATGCAGTCTTGCACATGGGATCAGGGCGTGTTAGCTTTCATATGTAGGGACAAACAATAAGATGCCCATTCAATGGGTTTAACAAGCATAAGAATGCTAAAAACAAACAGCCCAAGAAAATAAAGTGCAAGAAAGTGTTAAGGGCATGGCGGCAGAAAAGGTTGGCATCCACATCCACTTCTCGGGATACGGATGAACTTCCGGCAAAGCGCAAAGTGAAAGGAGAAGAGTCCCCGCTTTCGCCAGACTTTAAAAGGTGAGCCCTTGCTGAAGGTAAATCAGTAGTTATCTTTTATTTTTGTTACAGTAAGAATCTCCCAATAATAACTCCATGAAGCTTATAATAAATACAAATAAAATATTTCGTTTATCTCTACTAGGTGAATCTTGTTATCAATTCATGCTTCCTTTCTCTATATCAAAGCATGTTGTGGTTTGGAAGACGTGATCATCATGATGATCATACTTCCATAGTTTTTTTTGAATTAAGCATGGTGTTTAGGTCAAAAAGTCTACCTTAATCAGATTAGACATGGAATCGAGTTTGATTATTGAACCCAAGCTGCTAGTGTAGAGCTTGGATGATCATATGGACTAACCCCTGTAGGAAATTATCAAACATCATAAGAGTAAGTCTTGAAGATGACAAAGAAAGATGATAGTAACAAAAAAGGGGAGAGAAAGAGAGTGAGGAGATAAACCTTTTAACCCCAAGTATTTTGTCCTATCACTTGGATGACATCAAAAGACAAGCTTGGGTGGAGCCTCCAACCACGCCACCAATCACAACTCAGATCATCGCGTGCACAAGCTAGCAGAACCATGAAAGGTAAGTAAAGAGCTAGCTTGGGGGAAGACTCCGAGAAAGGTAACTTGTATCTCACATTGTGATTATATTCTCTATCTTATAAAATGATGAGACATGCTAAAAAGAAATTCCATTCCTATATATATGAGCTATGAAAATGTTTTAGTTAATCCCTTGTTAAAATGATGAATAGTTGCTCTGTCTTATGTTTCATCTGTGCCTAGTTTATAACTTAAATTTCTCTAAAGTTTGAGTTTAGTGGCTAGCTTTATTTCACCTTGAAAAGCCTCAATCATGTGGGTTGCATAAGCTTATCTGGTCTAGGTTGTTGCGAGTTATGATATGGTGACATAGACTTTGCTATGACATCATTCTGAGAAAGACTTGACATCCAGAGTTTTATTTTCAAAAATCAAAATTCAAAAGTTCCTCAATGATATGCATTTCCTACCAGAGCCATATGACATGATGATATGATCATTCATGAAAAACCTTAGTCATATGCTACTTGTTTTCATGGTGAGCCTATGCCAAATTGTTTGTGACCTATGTTGAGATTCTTTTCATATGCCCAAGATCAAGATTCACGTACACCCACAAATAAATCACCGACTCTTACACTGAGAGTTGCACACAACATGCACCCTTCTATCCACCAAAAATATACTCCATTCATTTGTATCATGACCTCTCACCAAAATCCCTATTACCAAAGGAGAAGTATGGGCTATGCTAAAAAAGATAAGAAAAGAAAAGAAAAGAAAGATGGACATGTGTCCCAATAAAAAGACAAAGAAGTCAATACTTGTCCAAACCAAAAAAGAGAGAGAGAGAGAGAGAGAGAAAAGAAAAGAAAGAATAAGGTAGCCCATACCTCTTTCAAAAATTCCACCAAAAAGAGAGTCATGATGCCTTGAGTACACAAAAATATTCCATACACTTGCACATCTTGATCTAGGTCTATGACTAGTCTCTCCTTGTGGTTCGGTTTTTGACAAAGGCAACATGACATGATACAAGTATGCCATTCTTTTTACCTACCCTAAAACCCCACAAAAAGCCTTATATAGTTGGTAGGCAAAGAAAGGCAAATCTAAGCCTTTGGTGAGGAACAAACCACATACATATCAAGCGTTCGAGAGATCATTTGAGGAACTACTTTTTGTGAAAAATATCTCAAATCCTTTGGATTGATAGTTGCTCAAAGAATGAAAGGTAAGCGAGTCCGTTGATCCGTTCTACCTTGCAACCACTCAAGTCTGGAGACGGCTCAAAAGCCCCACAACGACTGAAGGTAATAAAAGGTGAATAAAGAGGCGATTTTATCCAAACTCTAGTAGAAAATTTTTTGTTATATGCATGGTACCTTTAAAACATAATCGGCATAGAAGTAACTCCTGATCAACAACCAAGTCCTTAACGTTTGCTCGAGGATGAGCAAAGGGTAAGCTTGGGGGAGTTTGTTAACGGTCACGAACGACATATTTTTACCGTCAACATTATACCATAAAAGGAGTGAAACTATACATTCTCATACCGATATGCATTTACTATTAACATATTTCCACTTGTAGTGCACAAAAAAGTGTTTTGCAGGAATTAGATAAATACAAGTAGAAAATGCACCAAAAGGCACCTTCGGGAAAGCGTATTTCAGCTCATCTTTCACCCCAATGGAAATGAGCCCAACACGACACAAATCGGACCAAGCAACCGACGTGGGATGACTTTTTCAGGCCCAACACAGCCCACACTGCCAAAGCCCGGGCCTAGCCGAAGCCCGGCTGTGTCTTGGAGTGAGCGCTTTGAGCCGATGAGCCGCCCTTTGGCGCGGATCCGCCCAAACTTGGCGAGGTGGTGCATTAAAACCACAAGGAGGGTGGTGCGCATCATCGTGGTAGGTTCACCGCACTGGACGCCCGAGAGATGGTTGGTTTGGGGAATTTGGCACTTAGGCCCCTCTCCCACTTGTATAAATAGCTCCCCTCACCTCTTCTCTCAATACACACACCATTTGGAGCCTCCTCACTCTCCACCTCTCTACTCCTCCTCACCACTTCTCTTCTCTACTCCTCTCTCTAGTTTTTTAGTCTTTTGTAGTATTTGGAGTTAGGCAAAGCTTCATTAGAGAGCTTGTACTTGGGAGAAAGGAACATTCGATATGAATACATTTATGGTTTCTTCTCAAGTCCTGTTCTCATATAGTTGTGCTATTGAACTAGAGTACACTTTTCATGTTATAGTTTTGACATATGAACTAGCATATATTTTGTGTGTTATATTCTTGACATGTTGTTCTCTTGACACGATCATGGCATATGAACTAGACTATAGTTTGTATGTTGTGGTTTCGTCGTATAGAACTTTAATTATGCTTAACCGTTCATGCGATGTACTTGAGTAGAGTTAGGGTTGTGCTGAGATGGCGGTCTGTTGTAGCTTTCGGGTCTGTCCATATTCTAGCTCGTCCATCCGTAGGGTGGAAGTCCACGGGGGATATGGGATGTTTCTTAACACGCGGGCATGGTGCCCGGGTGAGCGGAGACCTTCGGATATGACGGCATGCCACGGTTGTGGGGGTAGGCGGCTGGGTAGTGACAGCTTAGTCCGTCCTTTGTAATCCCCCATGTGTGTATCATTGTGTAGGAGTTCGTAAATGACTCCCTTCAGGCCGTATGGCTCGGGTGGTCTCCCCATCCATCTCACTCTTAGCTTTGACCCTAGTCACTTATGTTTGTATGATTATTAACTTGTTCTTTGCATAGCTACTTTAGGAATGCTTGCTCTATTTAGGAATATTCTTTATTCTTTATTTACCCTTTTAGCGTTGAGGTTGGCCCAAGTGTATGTCACACTATCTTATGAAATATCATGACTTACCCCTGTTTTGAGTATTGGTCAACTACACAGTCTTGTCATCTTGTTCATGCCCCTGCTAGAGTCTTTACACCTTGCCGTCCCTTGGGAAAAATATAAATAATGATACCCTGAATATTTCCGGGTGAAATACTACAACGGTATTTCCATGCACTTGCGGACTTGTTCTGTAAATGTTACAGAATGCCACCCGACGTCCCGTGATGATGTTGCTGGAATGTAACAATTTTGGTAAAGTCGTTGTGGGATGTCAACCTGTGGTTTCCAACGTAATTGCCTTTTTGGTGGTTGTGCTTAGAAAACGCAACACTCCATCGCCAACATTGTGCTGTAGCTCTCCGGGGAGGAGCCGCTGTGCTGGAAGGAGTTCGTGGCTTGCTACGCTGCCATGTACCCCGATGGATAGCCAGAGTTATCTTGGCCAGTTGACAAGCACCCTCTGAGCAACGAGCTCGGAGACGCGGCCTCGCAGGGCCTCGAGTCCGCCCTGGGGAGCTTGAACCTGATGGCCTGGCGATCCCGCACGGGAATGCTTCATGTGCACTACGCCCGAGGGCTATGTCAAGGACATCACCGATGATGAACACGATGATGCTCGAGAAGAGGAAGAGCAGCCTCCTGCTAAGGCCCCCTAGCAGGGCACTCACCCTAACGTGGCAAGGCGCATGCCATTCCCTGTGCGCATCCCAAGCGGGTTCGCTCACAGTTATAGGAGCTCGATAATTTCAAGTGCGAGATCAAGAACGAGAGGGCAGCGCTTCACGCTGCAGGTGGAGGGCAGGCACAGGCACACACCTATAGTGTCCATCAGTGCATCCTCAATGACGGGGGTGTACCAGCTGGACCACTGGCCTTCGGACGGGCCTCGCAGAACCTCACCGCAGCATCACTGCTCCTTCATAGCTACCCGAAGCCCGAAGCCCCAGAGGTCTAGAGGGTTCATAGGCAACTCTAGTCACTCCTGGAGCGCGCCGCGGTCTAGCAGGCTGAGAGCTCTATGTCCCGACGATAGGAGCAAGACCGCCCACGGGACCCACCGGTAGCGCAGGAGGCATCGTTGGCCCGGGCACCGTAGAACAACAAGGACCCCCTCAAGTCTCCAATCGACAGTGCATTGGTGATCACCGTGACACGTGGGGCATTCTCACGACTAGGCATCGAGCTGAAGCCCAGAAGCGATAGCCCGACGCACAGGATGATCGTGCCAATGACCGACAACGAGACCACCGCCCCCACGCATACAACAAGTGGTGGGGAGGGCACTACGACAGCAACGAGGATCGGAGCCGGAGTCTGACCCCTGACGGCTTGGGCCCCAAGGCATTTGGGTCCCGCGTCATCAATGCCCTGTTCCCTTTGTGCTTCCGGCCTCCGACCACCGTCCAGAAGTACAATGGGGAGACAAACCCCAACGTATGGCTGGAGGACTACCGTCTGGCTTGCCGCACGGTTGGAGCCAAGGATGACCTCTTCATCATCCGCAACCTCCCCCTGTACCTTGCCGATTTAGCCCGGGCTTGGCTGGAACACTTGCCCACTAGGCGGATTGATAGCTGGTCCAACCTCCACAATGTCTTCATCAGCAACTTCCAGGGCACCTATGTTCACCCTAGGAACCCGTGGGACCTCCGCAACTACGCATAGAAGAAAGGCAAGAGTCTCCGTGACTACATTCGTAGCTTCTCCAAGCGGTGCAATGAGCTGCCCGGTGCCTCCGACTCCAAGGTCATCTCAGCATTCATGGCTGGCACCACCTACGAGACCCTCATCCATGAGCTAGGCTGTCGCCGGCCCAAGACCGCGAAGGAGCTCCTCGACCGCACCACCAATCATGCCAGCAGAGAGGAGGTCGTCGCAACAGTCCCCAACAATGCTAGCGTCAAGGAGAGAAGCACAGGCGATGGAGTCGGGGCTCTTCCTCTCGTCCGAAAAGGAAGGGCAAGAACAAGTACCGCCATGACTCCAACCTTGTGGCAGTGGTCGAGAAGAAGAAGAAGGGAGTTGGCAAACCGGTGAAGCCACATCCCTAGAAGGACCACTTCGAGAAGCTTCTCAAAGCCCCCTGCACCAACCACAAGGGCCCGATCAAGCACAAGCTCAGGGAGTGTAACCTCATGAAGAATTTCCTTTTAGGCACCTGGCAAGCCAAGGGCATGGACGATGGAGGGGACGATAGGTCAGGCAGCTAGGACGGCAACGGTGACAATGTCTATCTCCAGGACGGCGCCGTCATGATGATCTTCGGAGGCCCCACGGCATATGAGTCCAAGCCCCAGCGAAAGCTCATGCGCCGAGAGGTTCTCTTCACCGAGCATGCGGCACCCTCATACCTCATGTGGACGGAGGCACCGATCACTTTCAATAAGGCTTACCACCCCGACTACATCCCACAGCCAGGAAGGTTCCCCCTCGTCATCAACCCGATCATCGGCACCAAGCACCTTGGCAAGGTCCTCATGGACGGTGGCAGCGGCCTCAACCTCCTCTATGCCAACACCCTTGACACCATGGGGATCCCACAGGCTCGTCTACGACCTTCCTCAGCACCGATCCACAGGGTCATGCTAGGGAAATAGGCGGTTCCTCTTGGATAGATTGACCTCCCCATCAACTTTGGCACCCCGAGCAATTTCTGCAAGGAAACGCTCACCTTCGAGGTGCTCCCATACAAGGGGACCTACCACGCACTGCTGGGTCGGCCATGTTACATGAAGTTCATGGCCATTCCCAACAACACCTACCTCAAGCTTAAGATCCCAGGGCCAAAATGGGTCATCACCGTCAACTCCACCTTCAAACGCGTGCTCTGGTGTGACAGCGAGTGTGTACAGTATGCCACAGCTCTCGTCGAATCCAAGCAGCTGCTGCCCAAGCTCATCACCTGGGCCTAGGCAGATCACCCAAAAGGATACGGAAAAGGCTTTGGGCTCCTTCGAGCTGGAGAAGGACACCAAGGAGGTAGCGGTGGACGACAAGGGGCGCACCATGCGCATTGGGGCCTGGCTCTCCCCCAAATAGGAAGATGCACTCATCGACTTCCTCCACATGAATCTCGATGTATTTTCGTGTGGAAACCCTCGGACATGCTAGGCATTCCTAGGAAAGTCGCCAAGCACTCCTTGAACATCAAGCCTGGCTCTTGACCGATCAAGCAACGACTTTGCCATTTCAATGACGGCAGGCGGCAAGCGATTTCCGAAGAAATAAACAAGCTTTTGGCTGCCGGCTTCATCAAGGAGGTGTATCATCCTAAGTGGTTAGCTAATCCTATACTTGTAAAAAAGAAGAATGGAAAATGGAGAATGTGTGTTGACTATATAGGCCTCAACAAGGCATGTCCAAAGGATCCATTTCCTCTGCCACGCATCCATCAAATTGTTGATTCCACCTCTGGGTGTGAAATGCTCTATTTCCTTGATGCATACTCTGGCTACCACCAAATTGCGATGAACGAGCTTGATCAGCTCACCACCTCTTTCATCACTCCCTTCGGGTCATTCTATTATGTAACAATGCCCTTCGGTCTTAAAAACACCGGTGCCACCTTCCAAAGGTGCATGCAGAAGGTCTTCTACATGCTTCTCAGAAAGCACATCAAGGCCTATATCAATGACATCATAGTCAAGATAAAGCGCACTGGTGACCTCGTCCCCGACCTTAAGAAGGTCTTCGCCAAACTCAGAGAGTTCGAGGTTAAGCTTAACCCAGAAAAATGCGTTTTTGCGGTCCCAAGGGGCAAGCTCCTCGGCTTTGTCATGTCAGAACACAGCATTGAGGCGAACCCTGAAAACATCACCTCCATTATCAACATGGGGCTGATCAAAAACATCAAGGGCATACAATGGCTCACTAGGTGCCTCATAGCACTTAGTCGATTCATTGCATGGCTCGGGGAACGCAACCTCCCCTTGTACAGGTTACTAAAGAAGTCAGAGCGCTTCTCCTGGACTAGCGAGGCCTAGGAGGCTCTCAACTCACTTAAACAGGTCCTGGCCAACCCCCCAGTGCTAACCTCCCCGGCCGAGAACGAGCCCATGCAGCTCTATGTCTCGGCAACCACCCATGTGGTAAGCACAACGCTGGTCATCGAAAGAGAGGAGGAAGGGCACGCACTCCGTGTGCAACGCCCAGTTTACTTCATCAGTGAGGTCCTCTCCGACACTAAGAACCGGTACACATAGGTCTAGAAACTTGTGTACACCGTGCTGATCACTCGGCGCAAGCTCTGACATTATTTCGAGGCACATCTGATCACCATCATCTCCAAGTTCCCACTAGGCGAGATCATTCAGAGGCCCGAAGCCACAGGTCACATCGCCAAGTGGGCTGTCGAGCTAATGGGGGCCCAAATCACCTATGCCTTGAGAGATGCCATCAAGTCACAAGTCTTGTCCGACTTCATAACCGAGTGGAGGAAACCCAGTAGCCCCCAACGCCCGTCGACAAGGAATTTTGGGTCATGTATTTCAATGGCTCGGTAATGAAGACAGGGACAGGTGTCGGATTAGTGTTCGTCTCACCGCGCAGGGTGCACATGAGGTACTTAGTCCAGCTACACTTTCCCGCCTCCAACAATGTCACCGAATACAAAGCCTTGGTGAATGGCCTACGCATTGCGATCGAGCTGGGGATCCACCGGCTCGAGGTTAGGGGCGCCTCCATGCTCATCTGCAACTAGGTCATGAAGGAGTCTGACTGCGTGAATCCTAAGATGGCTGCGTACTGTCACGAGGTGCACAAGCTTGAAGACAAGTTCCACAGGCTCCAGCTTAATCACATCCTACGTCAGCACAACAGGGACGCCGACGTCCTCGCCAAAATTGTGTCAGGCCGGAAACCTGTCCCGCCCGGCGTCTTCGCTAATGACCAGGAATCACCCTCAATACGATTTGAGGGCGAGCCTTCGAGCCCACAGGAGGTCGCACTGGTGAACGACCCCTCCAAACCCCTGGTCCCACCCGCCGATGAGTCAAGTCTGGAGGACATGGAGGTCTGCATCATCTCCGAGCCCGAAGAACCAAGGCTCGATTGGCGGATTCCCCTCTAGGAATGGCTCGAACAGGGCAAGCTACCTCCGAGCAAAGAAGAAGCTCAGTGTATTGCACGCCGTGCCAAGTCGTTCGCCCTCATCGAGGGAGAACTATACCACCACGGCGCCTCTAGAATTCTCCAGCGCTGCATCCCCATCGTCCAAGGCCAAAAGCTCTTAAAGGACATCGATGCCGGAGTGTGCGGGCACTATGGAGCCCCACGAGCTCTAGTTAGAAAAGCCTTCCGACAGGGTTTCTATTGGCCAACTGCTGTAGCCAATGCCAAAAAGGTCATGTAGCACTGCAAGGGCTGTCAGTTCTTCGCTTGACAGATGCACCTCCTGGCACAGGCCCTCCAGACGATCCCGATCACTTGGCCCTTCGCGGTTTGGGGATTGGATCTCGTGGGTCCTCTTAAAAGAGCGCTTGGGGGCTTCACACACCTACTCATCACCATTGACAAATTTACCAAGTGGATTGAGGCATGGCTGATAGGTTAGATCTGCTCTGAAGAGGTAGTTAAGTTCTTTACGAACATCATCCACCGATTCGGAGTTCCTAACTCCATCATCACCGACAACGACACTTAGTTCACGGGGAAGAAATTCCTAAACTTTTGTGATGACAACAACATTAGAGTGGATTGTGGTCAGCAGTTAGTCACCCAAAGACGAACGGACAAGTTGAACGGGCAAATGGCATGATCCAACAGGGCCTTAAGCCATGCATCTTCAAGCGTCTAGAGAAATTTGGCTCAAAGTGGGCTGCCGAGCTCCCCTTAGTCCTATGGAGCCTGCGGACCACACAGAGCAGAGCCACAGGGTGCACGCCATTCTTTCTAGCGTACAGGTATGAGGCGGTGCTCCCGACCGATCTCGACTACGGCGCTCCAAGAGTCCGGGCCTACGACGACGATGGCAACCAGGCGTCGCTCAAGGATGCAGTCGACCAGCTTGACGAGGCATGCAACATTGCTCTTCTCCACTCGGCAAAGTGCCTGCAGTCCCTTCGGCGCTACCATGACCGTCACGTCAGAGATCGAGCTTTTAGCGTCGACGACCTGGTGCTCCGACGAGTACAAACCATGAAGGAATGCCACAAACTGTCGGCACCATGGGAAGGACCGTTCACTATCAACAAAGTACTGCAACCTGGCATGTACAAGATCAAGGGTGCTAACATCCGAGTTCTCTCCAATGCCTAGAACAATTAATAGCTACGTCGCTTTTACCTGTGAATGTACAAATTACATATTTGTTCGGTGCAACAAATTTGTGCAACCATTTGAAAGACTCCTCGGCTACTAAGCATTGGCCGACCTCTACTTCCACATGGTCGCCCCTTGCTCAGGGGCTACAGAGAACGGGGTGCACACCTGTTGATATTTCTAACACGATCCAAAGTAGGAAGGCGAAAGAAATATATATGGTATCTATCAGAACTTGTCAGCTTGGATGTGGAGTTAATCTCACGATCCAATAAAGGCGGAGTTCGACGGTGTTAGTTGTGGGGTGTAATCTCAGCACCATTATCCATAGTGGAGTTAATCTCACTAATGATATGTACACGAGGTGTACCACTCATTTCTAGGCATTATCTACATACTAGTCTGTCACCCTAGCAATAACGCTCTAAGAAATGCATGTATGGTATTCTTGATATGCCTTGATAAAAGATGAACATGATATATGCAAGCGCACAGATAGAAATACCATTGTAGCACTTCACCGGGAGTCTATCCAGGTATCGTATTTATATTTTACCACAGGGAAGGGGTAGTCTATGGAAAGTAAGAGAGATAGGTATGTCTATTGATAGTTTCACTTGAGATTCACTTGAGATTCACTTGCAGTTGTATAATGCAGAGTAGCCATATACAACTAACAATACTCATAACAGGATAAGTCTCATAATAAAGATAAATGATAAATAATAAATGATAACTGTCCAAGTCTAAGATCATGGTATGCCACTAGTATCATATGAGCTATTAACATGGTATAGAAAGAGTAGAAAGAATATTCCTAAGTTACTCATAATCATATGTCAATGAATACTACAATTAGTGCAATTACATCTAGCTATCATGGCAAGGTTGTAATATATCTACACATGGTAAGCATTACCAATGATGATCAAGAACGAAACAAGATCATCACCGTAATTATGGCTCAACTAGGCCAATCATTCGGGGGGTGGACTCCAAAGGACTCAACAGGACTGTCACTCCCGCGATCTACCACACGTCCCGGAATGTAGGGTGCAGTCACAGGTAAACGTTGTATAAACACCACGTTTACACATTGCTCACCACCCACTAAGTGATCATCTAAGTGGATGCTATACGACTTCATGCATAAAATATAAGACAAACTTACTAAACTAGATATATAATCATAGCAAGCATGGATACATATCACTAAGAATATAATCATAAAATAGAACAAAGTCATAGCAATTGTATTCCAACTAAGATACTTATAGATTGGATACAAGAGAGAAGCCACGAGAAGCTCGGCTCCCGCCACTTCTTGACTATCAGGAATCCAAGGCAAGCTTGACTTCCTCTAGATCTAACTAGGTAGCTAACTGCTTCAAATATGATGAACTAGGGCTTAGGATCTAGACTTGGTGGGATGAGAATGAGATGATCCGAGACTGAATTCGGAATGAATTAGGGTTTTGCCCTGGGGTCAGGGGGTCTTCTTATATAGCCCTTGGTGATGAACAGGGACCCTTGGATCAAACCGACCTTGAACAACGGTGTAGATACAACCCCAATGTCGGTGACAAACCGCCATAGAAAGGTGAGGTTGACAGGTGGGACCCACCTGGCGGTCGCCAGTGATGGGCACGGCGATCGCCAGGACTATGTGTCCTGGTGAGTTCTCCTTCCTCTTGGTGTCTTCTGGTGTCTTCTAGAATGTTTTAGTCCACTTTTCGGATTGAGTTGCCTCACAATCAAGTCTTGTCATCGTATGAGATGCAAACTTTGAGGGTTTTTCTTTGTTCTTATCCGCTTTTTGTGCATTCGGTCCCGCAAAGTCATGAAATACCAAAACTCATGGAAATATGTTAGTTGGACCCCTAGACTTATGTTGATATTCATTCTAAGCCCTTATTTCATGTTAGTTGGCTAATAAAATTATGCTATAAGGCATACCAACAAGCTCCCCCAAGCTTACCTCTTGCTAGTCCCTAGCAAGACTTATTTTATTATATTAACTACTTGGATCAGGAGTTGCTGCAATGCTTTCACACCTCAAGAATACACATGCCTTCAAACAAAATTTCTCTCCAGATAAGAATAAACTTTTCAACCTTCAACTTACCCATATTACCTTTTACCTTTGGGGCTTATAACCTTTTCTTCGATCTTGGGCAATTGAAAGATAGAATAGTCAAGTCAAGCACTATATCTCAAACTCTTTGTTCAACCGTCCTTCTGGAGTTTTTGCAAGTTTTCAGAATAAAACTCAAAGTTCCTTTGTATGACCCTCTCTAGTCTCTCATTTGTGGTATTTGTGGATCCTCTCTAAGGCAATAAGGTTGTTTTGCCTTCCTCTCATAATATGTGGTATTTTTGGCTAAGGCAGTAGCACACTATGCCTTCTTCTTTCTCACCCTATATCTAAAGCTTATATCTGGAGCTCATAGGTGGGAGAAACTAAATCTACTTACTAAGCATATCTTGTAAATTCAAGCAATGGATCCAAAGTCATGAGTCACACTGATCAAGTGGTGCATGTGTATGGTGGAAAGAATATAATGGTAAGGGATATAGTAAGGTGGAATGAATGAGGGGAAAGCCTAACTCTACTTTTGCTCCTTGAGGAATCATCTCTCTTTGGAATCTTTGTAAACTTTGGGAGAACTTGGGTTGCATCTCTTTCTTTATTTTTCTTTTATGGAGAGGCTAGCATCTAAGTACCCATTGTTTTCAGCGGACACTTGTCCATTTTTTTAACTCTCCTTTATTTTTCTTCTCTTTTTTTTAAACTACAACCCAAATCTCTTTTGCAATAACTTTTGAGAGATAGACAAAAGTAATGGAGCTTCTGTAAGACATTGGCTAGAAATGAATGGATGGGTATAGGGAATATTTTTGGTTGCTCTCTCCCAGAATAGGAGTAGAACATTTTTGGTGGCTATAGTGAATGGATAGTGGTGTAATGAGTATATATGGTGGATGCGTACTTCCAGGGTGGAAATAGCATATAGGTGAATAGAGTCGAGTGGAGTGGAAATGTAGCGAGATGGAATGAGGTGGAGTGTACATGATCAGCATGACAAGTTTCTAAGGGTCACAAAGATTGAAAAAACTCAATGCAAAGCAAGCAGCCTATATATATCTCAAAGGGTTTTCCTAATCTAGGGAGCATGTATATATGGCTTGTGGTAGGAGGTTCAACACTCTGTCACACAGGAACTTATCATGTGCATTATAAATTTTCAAAATAAATCTCCAGAAATCTAGTGTCACTAGGAGTAAGATCAATAGCAGCTCAGACTATCTTATATCATATCTGTCAATTACCTAGACTTTAGAGCAAGCATTTGCAACCCATAAGTTTCAGGTTTAGAGTAAATCTCAAGTCAAAGCAGTTTTGCATTTAGAGCTCAAGAGAAATTAAACTTGAAAACTAGGTACTAGAAAGGAATTACAGCGGAGCAACTATTCATCATCTCCATGTTGGCAGATTTTAGGGTTCATTTTAGTTGAGCAAAGCAAACTGGTGTACACTCTCTCTTGATCTTTTTATTCTCACACTCTAGCAAAAGACTCTTTAAACGACTAGACTTTATAAAACTAGACTCTTAGCAAACTCTATAGCAAACCAAATATTTGGCTAATAATAGTAGAGATACTTATCGGGATATCTGGGGGTGCACTCCCCCAAGCTGGATTGAAGTGTGGTTGTCAATGATGTAGAAGTTGAGGTAGATGGCGACAATGGTGGTGCCTACCATGTCTTTCCTCCTTTCAAAAATCTTGCTGAACTCGAATAGACAACAAAGCTAGTGGAACTTGATTAAGCATTAGGGGTTAGCCACATTGCTTTTAAGTTGCATGGGATATATATTTTTTTGTTTTTTTTTTCTATGCAAGAAAAGATAAAGTACTTATGCATTTTTATTTTATTTTTAAGCCACCACAGCAAATAGTCTAGAGGGTTAAACCTCGGGGTTACTCACATGGGGCTTTAAGGTTTTCACGAGAACAAAGCACAAAATATTTTTGTTGTTTTCGAATAATGCTAAAGATAAACATAAATATGCAATGCTGGGAATTTTAAATATGGATAAATACCGGGTTACCTTTCGGCGAGGGTTCGGCGATTAGAGTCCTCCGAACAGGACTTCTAGTTCTACTCTTTACTCCCAGGGTGCACTAATGATTCTGTTGTCTCTTCTGATGATGATTTGGGAGATGTCTTTTTCTTCCTCCACTTTAGCTTGGCTGGTGGACTCTTTTCTGGAGTGGTTGGTTCTTCTACTTTCTCCATGGATGGTTCAGGTGTAAGGGATTTTACCTCTTTACTTTCCTTCTCATCCGAAGTCTTTAATCCACTTTGCCTCCTTTGGCGACGAGCTGACTCGCTCTTCTGGGTTTCTCATAATCATTATAACTATTAAAATACACACGTACCTTTTCTGTAGGAAACTGAAAGTGAATCTCTCCTGTATGGATGTAGATGATGGCGCGTGTAGTGTTGAGGAATGGTCTCCCTAGCACTATTGGAGGATCTTGATCTTCCCCCATGTCCATGACTATAAAGTCGGTAGGGACATAGTGATCCATGATTTTGACTGGTACGTCTTTAGCAATTCCGTCTGGAAACCTATATGATTGGTCTGCCATCCGCTTTTTGCACAAATGTTGGTTGCAAGGGCAATTTCCCAAATAATAGTTCATATGTTACCTTTGCCATCAAGTTGATGCCGGACCCCGTATCGCAGAATGTATTGTTGAAGGTTAAATAATGAATGGAGCATGCGATGGTAGGAGTATCTGGATCATCTTGTTTGCGAAGCATTGGTGATTCAAGTAGATGGTCATTTTCAGAACTTACCTTGTTGATCACCATTACCTTTGTAGGCTGCGCCTTCTTGTATCTATCCTGATTCTTCTTTCTATTCTTGTTGATGGTCTTGATCTTTGGTTCAGGTATCGACAGATATGAATAGGACCATTGCGGGTGGGTAGGAGAGGTATGTGTCTTGTTCTTGAAGTTGAATTTCTCCTTTCTCCCTCTAATGTTGAAACAAATCTTCGCACTATCAGCGTAGATGATAGCTTTAGCTGTACTTTTCGGGGAATGGGCGACCAAGTATGATCGTTGATCTTTCGCTCCTCCTCTGTTTCCATGACAAATGAAGTCTGGCTGGTACATAGGAGCCTCTAACTCCCACACACACGTCTTCAAGTATCCCCTTGGGGTAGCATAGTGACTGATCTGCCAGCTGCAAGCACATGGTTGTATACAAAAGTGGTTCACCATGAATTTTCTCATATATTACCTTAGGCATGATGTTGACGCTTGAGCCGAAGTCACATAGCACATTGTCGAAGGTGTGCGGTCCTATCTGGATGGTAGTGACCGGAATTCCTGGATCTCCCTTCTTGGGTGGCATAGAGTCATCCAACCAGTTGCTTCCTGAGGTCTCTCTATAGTTGTGACCTGCATTTAAGATATCGACAAGATTTGTAGATTCTAATTCTTCCGGCTGGCCCGGAATCTTACCTGGTGTGGTTAGTGGAACAGAAGTTGCCAGCTGAGAAATCTGAGACTCTATCATCTTATTAAAGCTATGCTGATTTTTAATTGCAGAAGAAAAGCTTTCCATTCTAGTGTTGATAAGTTCTAGAGTTTTATCATTGGAAGCTATCTTCCTAGATAGATTCTCCATGGTTTTACCTTGGCTAAGAACTAGGTCTCTCAAAGAAGGTTGATTATAATTATTAAAGTTATTACCTTGATTATTACCTTGGTAGTTGCTTTGGTAGTTGCCTTGGTAGTTGGGCCTCTGTTGGTTCCAACCTTGATTCTATTGAGGATGATAGTTGTTGTTATTGATGAAGTTGATGTCCTCCACAATCTCTGAGCAAGTCCTGCCGGTGTGGCCTGTGTTACCACATTCTTCACATGTCATGCGGGAATCTTGAATTTGCATGACCGCCTTGGGTTGAGGATCTTTATCCTCGAGCTTTTTCATGATTAGGTCCATCTTGGCAGACAGCATATCTACCTCCTTGAGCTGGTGCATTCCTCTCTTGCGGGGTTGACGCTCTTCATTCCAACTTTGGTTGGAAGCCATCTTCTCCACAAGCTCTGTAGCATTGGTCAATGTAAGTGATAAGAAAGCACCTCCTGCTACAGCATCCATCATCTCACGAGCACTAGGGACAAGCCCGTGGTAGAAAGTCTGCATGAGCAGCCACTTCTCCATCCCATGATGTGGACATTCTGAAATGTATTCTTGGAAACGTTCCCACGCTTCCGGGACAGATTCATCGTGTTGTTGTTGGAAATTGGATATCTTCCCTCTTAAGGCATTTGTCTTGCCTATAGGAAAGAACTTGGCGAGAAAGGCTGTGGAGCATAGAGCCCAAGTTGTATTCATTTCCTTTGTAGCGTAGAACCATTGCTTAGCCTTCCCCAAGAGTGAGAATGGGAAGAGGCGTAGCAAGATGGCGTCTCTTGGTACGTCCTTCATAGTGAAAGTGCTGCAAATCTCCAGGAAGTGTTGGAGATGAGCACTCGCGTCTTCATGTGCCTTTCCGCAGAATTGGCTAGCTTGCACCATGTTGATGAGTCCAGGCTTGAGTTCGAAACCATTGTTTCCAACCTCTACCTTCGGCCTAGTGAGGATGTTGGCCATGTTAGGAGCTAAGAAGTCACGAAGTGTCTTGTCAGCCATAGCCTCAAAATCAGGTGATAAGCTTCGCCTAGCTTGATCAACGTCTGAATCAGAAGGTCTTGATGTCTATCTTTGGTGTTTGTCGCGTTTAGCTACGGCCTTTCGATTATGTCTTCAGGATTGTCAACATAATTATCCGGACGGTTGTTCCAATTCATACATTTACCCCGCATAAGATCAAAAACAAGTAGACAAACAAGGGTAAGCTTTGTTTGAGTATGTGATAATGGGTTCTCAATGCATTATGTGATGCAAGTGATCTCTCTTAATTCCATGTATGTGTGTTTAGGTTTTGGCTAGCACCCTTCCCCGGCAACGGTGTCAGAAATGCTTGTTCATATTTCTAACATGATCCAAAGTAGGAAGGCGAAAGAAATATATATGGTATCTATCAGAACTTGTCAGCTTGGATGTGGAGTTAATCTCACGATCCAATAAAGGCGGAGTTAGACAGTGTTAGTTGTGGGGTGTAATCTCAGCACCATTATCCATAGTGGAGTTAATCTCACTAAGGATTTGTACACGAGGTGTACCACTCATTTCTAGTCATTATCTACATACTAGTCTGTCACCCTAGCAATAACGCTCTAAGAAATGCGTGCATGGTATTCTTGATATGCCTTGATAAAAGATGAACATGATATCTGCAAGCGCACAGATAGAAATACTATTGTAGCACTTCACCGGGAGTCTATCTAGGTATCATATTTATATTTTACCACAGGGAAGGGGTAGTCTATGGAAAGTAAGAGAGCTAGGTATGTCTATTGATAGTTTAACTTGAGATTCACTTGAGATTCACTTGCAGTTGTATAATGCAGAGTAGCCATATGCATCTAACAATACTCATAACAGGATAAGTCTCATAATAAAGATAAATGATAACTGTCCAAGTCTAAGATCATAGTATGCCACTAGTATCATATGAGCTATTAACATGGTATAGAAAGAGTAGAAAGAATATTCCTAAGTTACTCATAATCATATGTCAATGAATACTACAATTAGTGCAATTACATCTAGCTATCATGGCAAGGTTGTAATATATCTACACATGGTAAGCATTACCAATGATGATCAAGAACGAAACAAGATCATCACCATAATTATGGCTCAACTAGGCCAATCATTTGGGGTGGACTCCAAAGGACTCAACAGATTTGTCACTCCCGCGATCTACCACACGTCAGGAATGTAGGGTGCGATCCGCAGGTAAACGTTGTATAAACACCACGTTTACACATTGCTCACCACCCACTAAGTGATCATCTAAGTGGATGCTATATGACTCCATGCATAAAATGTAAGATAAACATACTAAAATAGATATATAATCATAGCAAGCATGGATACATATCACTAAGAATATAATCATAAAATAGAACAAAGTCATAGCAATTGTATTCCAACTAAGATACTTACAGATTGGATACAAGAGAGAAGCCATGAGAAGCTTTCGGCCCCCGCTACTTCTTAACTACCAGGAATCCAAGGCAAGCTTGACTTCCTCTAGATCTAACTAGGTAGCTAACTGCTTCTAATATGATGAACTAGGGCTTAGGATCTAGACTTGGTAGGATGAGAATGAGATGATCCGAGACTGAATTCGGAATGAATTAGGGTTTTGCCCTGGGGTCAGGAGGTCTTCTTATATAGCCCTTGGCGATGAACAGGGACCCTTGGATCAAACCGACCTTGAACAACGGTGTAGACACAACCCCAATGTCGGTGACAAACCGCCATAGAAAGGTGAGGCTAATAGGTGGGACCCACCTGGCGGTCGCTAGTGATGGGCATAGCGATCGCCAGGACTCTGTGTCCTGGTGAGTTCTCCTTCCTCCTAGTGTCTTCTGGTGTCTTCTAGAATGTTTTAGTCCACTTTTCGGATTGAGTTGCCTCACGGTCAAGTCTTGTCATCGTATGAGATGCAAACTCTGAGGGTTTTCACTGTTCTTATATGCTTTTATCTGTTCAGTCTCTGCAAAGTCATGAAATACCAAAACTCATGGAAATATGTTAGTTGGACCCCTAGACTTATGTTGATATTCATTCTAAGCCCTTATTTCATGTTAGTTGGCTAATAAAATTATGCTATAAGGCATACCAACAACACCCCACATTTTTAAAACTTTTTTTGACACTCGATCCCCTCTCCGTTGTCTTTCCGCTTTTTTGACTTGTTTGGAACATCATTCAACTAAGAAGGAGGTCAAGGCTAAGGGCATGGCGCGAGTGCCTTCCGACCTCCTATGCCCTCGCGGCTACAGAGCAAAGGCCTGCCATCCACCCCACTAAGTTTCTGACTCTATACTTAGAACGCTCGATGAGCCTTTAAGAAAGAAAAGGGAACAAGCAACACATGTACTTAAACACTTAATATCATCCATTTGCCCTAGCGACGGGGACTTTGTCCTTTACAAACTAAGGAAACATCACCACGACTACATCTACTCCTATGGTGCAGGTGCATCCTTGGTCCCAGCGTCCTGATCTCCACCATCGGCAGCCTCCTCCGGGTCTTCGACGATCCCGAGCTCTACCGCCACATTGGTTGTCATCCTCTCGGCCAGCGGTAGCTCTGGCCTCGAAGTCATCGTAGGCCTTGTCCGGGAGACCGGGCGGCCACCATTCACCGACCACCTCCTAGTCCAATTTTGGATAGTGGGCGAGGATGACATGCAACACCTTCGGCGTGATACGCCGGGCCTGCTCCATGACCAGCTCCTTCACTTTCCAGGGGATAAAGAGGATCCGTCACGTCAGAAGGGTATGCCGGTGGGAGTTTTGTGACCCCTAGCCGGTCACATACCACACGAATGTCACTGACGAGCTCCCAACCTTCATGCTCCCGAGTTCGACCCACACCCTCGGCTTCCTTCATGCGCTTCCGGGCAGCGTTTAGGTCGCAGGTCATGGTCTGCAACTCCTTCTTCACATCTGTAGGCAAGAGCGCCATAAGCTCACATTCAACCTACATGACAAAGACAAGGCAAAGCTCAGGTCGACAGCTCACCCTCGAGTTTGATCTGAGATCCACGATGGAGTCCGTTAGCCTAGAGCTCTCCATGGCGATCCTCTCACGCTCGGTCTCCAAAGCTTGCCGGTCCACCTGCAGCTTGACAATCCGCCTGTCATACCCTGCTACACGACTGGCAAAAACACTCAACATGTAGGCCTGGATAGAGCAAGGTAAAAACGACCTCAGAGAGTACTCGCAGCGTAGCTCCGCCTCCCTGTCCTTCAGGGTCTGCTTCAGGCGCTTGTTCTCCGCCTCTAGCAGTGCCGCTTGCTGCTGGAAGCTAGAGCACATCCTCTGCTCCTCCTCTATTTGATGGCGGAGGGTGACAAGTCCCCGCTGTAACTCCTCATCTTTGTAGCCGGGCCGCCGTCTTCATGTCCTCCACCCTCTTGGCCGCCGCTTCCTCGGCCTCGCCAACTTGGGTGGCTGCGACAGCCCGAGCCTCACGGGTCGGCCGCGCCTCGACCTCCGCCACTTGCCTGACGGCCTCCTCCATGGCTCGCCTGGCTCAAGCCTGAGTGGCCTCGGCCCCGGTCTAGGCATCCCCGAGCAATGACCAGAAGAGGTCGGCCTCCACCCAAAGCCACCCCACCTCAGCTCGAGCGGCCGCTGCTTCCGGGCTCCTTCGATCAAGGACCGCTAATCCCTAACCAAGAAGAAGTCAGGGAGGTTAGGAAAACTTCTCAAAGCAAACAAGGCTTGAAAAAGTACACTCACCCCAAGTGCCGCTTGAAGGTGCTAACGCACCATATGGAACCGCTGGTCTTGGGTCCTCGGCAACGACCTCCTCCACGAACATCGGCCCTCGAGGCAGGACAAGGGCGTCGACATCGGCCAAGGCCAACTCCACCTCCTCGTCTCTGACCTCCCCTCATGGAGGCCGAAGTCAATGACCTCCAACGCAGCAGTCTCACATGAGGACAAGGGTCCGCGAAGGGCACCCAGCCATGTCAACGCCGCCGCCACCGACTCATCAAGATCTGCCATCCCAACCTCGACGAGCGCCGTAGGAATGAGATAGAATGCATTTAAGCGATGGCTACGGTGATGGTGCTCTCAACGCCTACTGCTACCTGCATTGGAATCCTATCGGCCACGGTCTCCACTCCGAGCACATCCTCGACAATGGCCGCTACGACATCAGTGATCCGCCCAAGGACCTCCTCCTCCCTAGACCCTTGCATGGCCAAGTCAGTCATGGGGGATCCTCTCTGCCGCCTGGGCAACGACCTCATCCTCCTCGGAAGGCAGGGCCTTCGTGGACTCCATAGTCATGGCCAGCCTCTCGATCCCCAATGATGGTGGAATGATTCCCGTCATCGCCGGGAGCTTGGGGGCTTGAGTCATCCCGCCCTCATTGCAACCCATCTCACAAGGAGATGGGGCACCTCCTGGATCCATCCGAGCGGTGGGTTCGGCCTGGTCATTCCCGAACACCGAGGAGTCATCCGGGGAAGAGATGGTGATGACTGGAGGTGTGGGAATCACGACAGAGGGCTGCGTCCGCAACCTCTTCTGTGGATTGGGCGCAAGCGGCATAGCGACCGACCTTCACACAAAGATCGGAGTGTTAGTTGAATTCAAAACAATGACAAACATGGAAAACGGCAAAACCCAAAATATTCATTGATCAAGCTCATCGAAAAACACCTCTTTAACCTTGTGACTAGGCCACTCAGGGCCCTCATGCTTATAGCGCCCTAGGATGGACCAGGTGCGCGCTCCCCAGAGGTCATCGACCCCCTAGATATCTATAACAAACCCTCACGAATCGCCGTGCTCCGGGAAGTGTCGGGCGGCGGACGCGACGAGGCGGGGTAGGTCAATCTGCCAATCTAGTGGAACTTGATTAAAGCGTTAGTGGATAGACATCAGGACAGAGCCAAAAATAGATCGAAGAACGGCCGGATAAGGAAAAAAGAATGGGGCGTGCTTACAAGTGTGCGTGTCTCCACTGAGGGTAGTGGCGTAGGCCCTTCTAGTAGAAATGAGAAGGTCCCCATCGTCAGGTACCGCAAAAGGCCCTCGACCTCTTCCTGGTTGGTGTAGCCCCCGAATAAGATAAAGGGCGATCACGGCTTTTCTATTAATTCCAATCAGGAGAGTGGTGTTTAGGCGCCCCATTTATGAGCATGCCATAATTAGGGAAAAGCGTGGATAAGTTTTTACCTCACGATGCCTTCGCTCACCTTTCGCTCCATTTGCTCCATAGGCCCATGCCTCCAGTTGAACATCAACTTCTGGATCGTCCGGCCTGTGAACGCCGGAAGATGGCACGAGAGGTTGTTCTTGATGTAGATCTAGGCAGAGTGGCACCCGCTGTGAGACAAGGGGAGGGGAAGCTCGGGGTACTCTGTGGCTCGGCCCGTCTTCATTTGGAGCATCGCGCAGCCAATGGAGGTAGGAATATTCTTGTTGTCGACCTTGGTGGAGTTGAGCTTGAGGCCAAAGTAATACTTGAAGAGCTCCCAATGCGGCTCAATCCCCAAGAATGCCTCGCACAGCACCACGAAGATGGCAATGTGTAGCATTCCATTCGGGGTGAGGTGCCGCAACTCGAGCCCATAGTAGTGGAGGAGGCCACAGATGAAACCACCGGCCAGAACAGAGAAGCCCCGCTCATGGAACGCCATGAGCGAGATGACATACCCAGCCGGTGGGTGAGGAAAATCCTCATCTTAGGGGACTAGCCACTCTTGGGCATCCATCAGCACGGGGAGCTCCCTCTCATCATTATCATTGAGCACCTCCTTAGGTCACCATCTCTCTCTGTGCTTTTCAGGAAAGGGGATTTGCTGAAGGAAGATGGGAAGCGCGGATTCGGCTCTCTCTCTCTCTCTCTCTCGTGTGCTTCTTTTGCCTAGGCGAGAAGAAGAAGAAGGCCTCAGGCTCAAGGGAGATGTGAATGAGGGTGAGTTGGAGGTAAGGGTTTTTTCCTCCTCCCCCTCCTCAAATATATCGCACACACTGGGGAAATGAACCGGCGCATTAATCACTGTTGGCGGTCAAAATCGATCACTTTATACCGCCAACTCAGGTCTAAAACATGAGAAACTAGCACACTCATGTCACATAAACCTTTGCTATTAACTTAGTTTCACTTGTATTCAAAGAAAATATGTTTTGCAGGTATAAATGTGGAAATAGGTAAAAGTGCACTAAATAAAGACAGAAAGCGCACCGCAGGATTGCGTTTTGACCAAGGGAGAGCAAGAAGGCCAAATCCATGATGAACTGGGCCATTTCACCACCAAGGACACGACCTACATTGGCCCAGGAGCCTACCAGCGAAAGTTTGGCATGAGGGGAGCCAGGGCTGGCACACCCGTGCCCAATTAATGGCGGTTCGCCCCGAAATTTGAACGGTGTCATGTCCCGAGGTTGCATGTGGCGGAACCCAAAATTAGGCACAAAACCGACCTCTCCCTTGTATAAATAGATGGGTAGAGTTCCTCTTCAAAACACACAATAGACAAGAGCCTCTCTCCCTCCACTAGTTCTTTTATCCTTTATTGGTTAGAATTAGGAGTTTGGCAAAATGTAGAAGATCAAGATTATCTCAGAGATACTTGGTATGATCAATATACTTTTCCTTATGTTGATCATTGTCTTGCTCTTCATATTGTTCTTGTTCTTATTTATCAATATAGCTATAAACTAGAGTATAGTTCTTATGATATGATCTCAGCATATGAACTAGTATATAGTTTTCATGTTATGATCTTGTCATATGGAACCTTATGCTTAATTCGTCATACATACATGTTTAGACCATGATGAGTTCTTCCTTAAGTTAGTCTTGGTCGCTTGTCGGTTTGCGGGTTCGTCGTTCATCCTTATGGCGGATGCTCTGGTAGAGGGCCTCGCACAGCGGGTCACCCTGATTAACGCTATAGTAGTAGTCATAGCGTAGACGTGGTGTTTATGCTAGAGGAAACCTTCGTTTGCCTCAAACTCGTACGGTCTGAGGGGTAGGCGGCAGGTGGTGATAGCCCTGTCCGTCCCTTGAACTTCCCCACGTCAGTGTTTGGCATAGAGCTGTAGGCCGGAGGTACCTGGCAGACTAGGTATAAGCCGGTGCCCGAAGTAAGCCAATGGTGACTGAGGTTATCCTAAGCTAGAATCTCTAACGGAATAAAGCATGTATGTATATCTGCTCCCTTAAACATAGCTATTTAGGATATGCCTTCTCCTTGTTAGGATTTACTCTTTATCCTTGAGATTGGTTCAAGTGTGTGTGTCAAGTTATCCTTTACTGTTACATCTCTGTTATGAATTTTGGTCTATTATACAGTCATGCTATCTTGTCCATGCTCATGTTAGAGACTTTTACACCATGCCTTCCTTTGGGAAAATATAAATGAACGATACCCGAATACTTCCGGGTGAAATGCTATGATGATAGATCCGTGCGCTTACGGATTGACCTTTGCAACATATGAATCCATCTATCACAGGCGTGTTTTGACATTGTCAATAAGGATATTATTTATCTTTTGTGGTGACGCTAAGAAATGTCAACAAGTATTTCTGGCACCGTTGACGGGGAAGGCGTTGGTTAAATGAATCTATTAGAACATGTTCATGATAATATGCATGTGTAGTAGTCATTGTTCATAATAGAATTATCTTAAAAAATCTTATTAATAAAAGCAAGGATATGTTTTCAAGCTAGTATGCACATTTGGGTATTCCTGTCATTAAACATTTCAAGGTTGAGATCAAGAAGAGCACGGGTTATATGATGCTTGGGAACGTGAAGCGACATCAACTAAAAACTTTAATGCTCTTGGTGATGGGACACACTGGGACACTGACTCGACACTTGACTTTTACACAAAAGTCCAAGTACGGGGAGGAAGGTGAGAAATCTTGAGTTCCACACACACCAAGGTAAAAAAAAAATTAAGGTCAGTTTTGTCTTGCTATAAAAAAGAGAAATAAAAGTTAAAAAAAACATGTGAGAAAACATATGTTTTTTTGAGATATATATAATAATATAAAAAGAAAGAAAATAATAATATATATATGGATATATTAAAAAAGAAGAAGAAGAGGAGGAGCCTCCACCTCTACACCTTTGCTACCCCTAAGGCCCAAGGTCCATGAACACTAGTGTATGAAAGCCTTGTGGCCCTTTGAGTTGGACAATCAAGCTATTTTTGTTTTAATCTTGCTTGTAACATAAAAAGGATGTGGAATTAGGGCCCTAAATGTTTAAAAAAACCATGTGGTTAAGCAAGGGTGGAAAATATAAGCCTTTTCTTGAGATATCATATAACCCTTTAATAAAAAAGAAAGTGTAAAATAATAATATATATATTTGGAGAGATATATTCAAAAGAAGAAGAAGAGGACATGGGTTCAGCCTCCACATCTACGGCCCTTTGCGTGTGCCCTAAGGCCCAAGGTCCGTCGAGTCCTTTGAGGGGGGTGTATGAACACCCGGCCCAATTTGGAGTGGCCCGGTAGGGGGGTATGACCTGCACATGTTTAGTACCACCTTCTTTGGTTAAGCAAGGGTGGCCAACTTATAAGCCTTTGCTTCTTGGCCATAACCTTCGGGTTAACCCTTTTAGGGCGAAAAGTGTAAGCAAAAAGTTTTAACGGGATGTACATATACACTTCGCGGCCACGGACGCGTGCGGGGGTATGCAATGGGGTTAATTTTTCCCCATCTCATTTTACTCACTTTTGTCTTCCTTTGAAAAAAAAAAGGATTCATGTTTGCCTTGTTCATGAAATATGGTTAAGCAAGGGTGGGTCAATTTATAAGTTTGATATCATTTACCCTTTTGCACGAAGCGAGGGCGAAAGTGTAAGCAAGGTGCATCCATAGGTCGGGGTGTTTTAAATTAATGCATGGTCACTTTTGTCTTCCAAAAAAAAAAAAAATGTTTCCCTTGTTCATGAAATATTCGGGTTTGGATCATTTAAATTTGTGCATCCAAGGTCTTTTAAATTAAATTTGAGTTAAAATGACCTTCTTTAATCAAAATTTGACAAGGCGTTGAAATTTGTAATGAACTCAGGGTTGATGTCATAAACAAGAGAACTATTTTATGATGGAGATAAAACAAGGCTAGACTTACATTGCATGGTTACCCTAGCCTTGCCACGAGTATGATAAGTTTGGTGAATAATAATAAATGGTGATAACAAAAAACATTATGTATACATAGATGATGAAGATTATATGTCCTCCCTAAAATGATAAAGTTTCAATGAAATTAAAAAAAAATCAACTAGCTCGATTAATTTCTACTTCTCGCATATGATTTGCAATGAGATAATCTTGAGGGATGGTAAGTCCCCTCGTGTTCTAGCATATCGTAACCATGCAGAAAAAGCCAGGAAGCAGGGGGTACAACCCCGATTCGATGGACTTTGAGCTAGCTTGGGGGAGGACCACAGCAAGGTAACATATATCTTGCACTTTCATCTCGTTTTGTTACCTTGCAAAAAGAAAAACAAATGATAAAAAAGGGTTGAAATAAAAATAAATAAACAAATAAAAATATGATCATTTTGTTCACCTGTCAATGTCTTCATCTCTGTAGGGTGAATCTTGTTATCTTTTCATGGCTCCTTTTTCTAGGCTAGTATGTTTTGGCTTGGAAATTTTGGTCATACATGTTGATCATACATCCATAGGCTTTTTGAATTAAGCATGGTGCTTAGGTTAAAATGTCTACCTTAATCAAATTAGACATGGAGTCGAGTTTGATTATTGAACCAAAATTGCTAGAATAGATTTCGGTCAATCATATGGACTAACCCCTGCAGAAGTTTATCAACTTTATGAGGGTAAGTCTTTGAGATGACAATGGAGATGGTAACATATTTGGTGAACAAAAAATAATAAAGAGTGTTAATAATAAACCTTTCTAACCCAAGTATTCTTGTCCTGTTATTTTGATGTCATCCAAAGATAAGCTTGGGGGGAGTCTCGTAGCGTGCTCAAGAGAGGCCACAAACCACAAATCAGGCTATGGCGTGCGCCAACTAGCGGTACTCCTGCGGAAGTAAAATATATATTTACATAAAATATATATATATATCCATCCTATATATACCATTGATATATAGATTAAATAAAACTATCTTTGAAAAAAATTAATAAAATAATGTAACTAATAAAATAAACTCTTATTACTGAAAATTTTCTATAAATAAAATATATAGAAAAATACTTATACATATTTATAAAAGCAAATAAAACTTAGGAAAATAAAAAATCAGGAAGCGGTCGGTCGAAACCGACCGTTGGCGCGAGCCCGCCAAAGCCGGGCGGCATCGGGCACGATGCAGGGTCGGCCGGACCCCCAGTGCGGGCCGCGCCCCGAGACCGTTCATTCACATGCGCCACCGCCGATAGCTCATAGCCGTTATCCCGCGCCCGAGTGTCGCGAGGGCAACACGCTATAAATACACGAGGTGTTTGGGAGAGCACTCCGGCCCTCTCAATCTCACAGTCTCACTCTCTCTCGCTTCGCCGCTCGCTCCAATTCTTGCGCTCTTCAAACTTTTCCAAGCTCTAGTACAAGAAACCTCTGCCAAGTTCTAGCCACAACTCGTCCACAAGAAAAGCTCACAAAGCAACGAGACGCTGTGGCAGAACCATGAGGTAGAGAAGGCCTTCTAGAGAGCAATGGGGTACAACCCCGATGCATAGGCCAGGAGCTAGCTTGGGGGAGGACCCCCGCAGAGGTATGTATTTTCCCGAGGTCATTTATTTCCTTTTTTTCTTTATTCAAAAAATAATGAATATGATAAAAACAATAAAAAATTTATTCCACTCCTATATGTGACTTAGGAATACTTAAGTTTCTCTAAAGTTGAAATGATAAATAGTTGCTCTGTCTATAATTCAGTTTGCACCTAGTTTATAACTTTGAATTCCTCAATGTTTAAGTTTGTTGGCTAATATTATCTTGTCCAAAAAACTTGATGAGTTGTTGGTTTGCTAACACATAATCCTTTTCTAAGTTATTGCCCGATAAGATATGGTATAAATGGATCCTACTATTCTTTCTAAGAGAAACTTAACGTCCAGGAGAATTTTATTTGCAAAATCAAAAATGCAAAAGTTCCTCAATGATCATAAATGCCTACTAGATCCATATGACATGCTTCATAGTCGAAACCTTAGTCATTTGCTACTTGATTGAACTTTGAGCTTTGTCAAATTATTTGTGACCTATGTTGAGAGACTTGTCATACTCCCATGATCAAGACACACATACACCCACCAAATAAAGCCAACTCTTACACTAAGAGTTGCGCACAACATGCACTTTTTTCCATCCACCAAGATTAATTACTCAATTGCATCATCATCATTATGACATCTCTATTCTCGATACATTTTCATATGCCAAAAGAGAGATATGGGCTATGATTAAAAAAAAATCCACGCCAAGTGGCGTGAGAAAAAAATGGACACGTGTCCAGTCAAATAAAAGATGACGTGCCAAAGAAGCCCGTCCAAAAAAGAGAGAGAGAGAAAGAGAAGATAGCCCATGTTCTTTCCCAAGGCATTACCACCTAAAAAGGAGAATCATGATGTAATAGAGTACCAAAAAAAAATTATACACTCATACTTCATATTCCACACACTTGCACATCTTGATGAAGGTTTATGACTTGTTTCTCCATGTGGTTCAGTTTTTGACTTAGCAATATAAGTGATACAAGTATGCCCTACTTTTACCTACCCAAAACTCCACTCAAATAACCTTGTAGTGGTAGGCCACCATAAAGTGAGGATATGCTCTGAAAAGTCCAAATACAAATTGAGTGATCAAGTGAAATCATTTGAGGAACTTGTTTTATTTTCAAAAACTTCACAAAAAAAACTCCGAATGAATGGTTGATCAAAGAAGAGATTACTAGTATTTCTGTTAAAACCATTCTATCTTGCAATCGCTCAAGAATTTGGAAAATGTTATAAGCCAACCACATGACTCAGGAAATACGGATACATGAAAATGCCAACTTATTTAAACAACGGAAGAATACTTTGTTATAAATAGGGTACACTCTGAATTATATTGGCATAGAAGCAACTCCCGATCAACAACCAAAACACTTAGCTATTTGCTCGGGACGAGCAAAGGTTAAGCTTGGGGGACTTGTTGGCGGTCAAAATCAATCACTTTATACCGCCAACTCAGGTCTAAAACATGAGAAACTAGCAACTTATATCGCATAAACCTTTGCTATTAACCTAGTTCCACTTGTATTCGAAGAAAATATGTTTTGCGGTATAAATGTGGAAATAGGTAAAAGTGCACTAAATAGAGACGGAAAGCGCACCGCAGGATTGCGTTTTGACCAAGGGAGAGCAAGAAGGCCAAATCCACAATGAAGTAGACCATTTCACCACCAAAGACACGACCTACATTGGCCCACGCCCCTAGCGCGCCCGCGCCCAAATAATGGCGCTTCCCCCAAAATTCGAACGGTGTCCTGTCCCGAGGTTCAAGCGGCGGTTGCATGCGGGGGAACCCAAAATTAGGCGCAAAACCGACCTCTCCCTTGTATAAATAGATGGGTAGAGTTCCTTTTCAAAACACACAACACACAAGAGCCTCTCTCCCTCCACTTGTTCTTTTATCCTTTATTGGTTAGAATTAGGAATTTAGCAAAATGTAGAAGATCAAGATCATCTCAGAGATACTTGGTATGATCAATATAATTTTCCTTATGTTGATCAATGTCTTGCTCTTCATATTGTTCTTGTTGTTATTTATCAATATAGCTATAAACTAGAGTATAGTTCTTATGATATGATCTTAGCATATGAACTAGTATATAGTTTTCATGTTATGATCTTGTCATATGGAACCTTATGCTTAATTCGTCATACATACATGTTTAGACCATTATGAGTTCTTCCTTAAGTTAGTTTTGGTTGCTTGTTGATTTGTAGGTTCGTCGTTTGTCCTTGTGGCGGATGCTCTGGTAGAGGGCCTCGCACAGCGGGTCACCCTGATCAACGCTAGAGTAGTAGTCATAGCGTAGATGTGGTGTTTATGCTAGAGGCTACCTTTGTTTGCCTCAAACTCGTACGGTCTGAGGGGTAGGCGGCAGGTGGTGACAGCCCTGTCCATCCCTTGAACTCCCTCACGTCAGTGTTCGGCGTAGAGTTGTAGGCCGGAGGTACCTGGCAGACCAGGTATAAGCCGGTGCCCGAAGTAAGCCAATGGTGACTGAGGTTATCCTAAGCTGGAATCTCTAACGGAATAAAGCATGTATGTATATATGCTCCCTTAAACATAGCTATTTAGGATATGCCTTCTCCTTGTTAGGATTTACTCTTTATCCTTGAGATTGGTTCAAGTGTGTGTGTCAAGTTATCCTTTACTGTTACATCTCTGTTATGAATTTTGGTCTATTATACAGTCATGCTATCTTGTCCATGTTCATGTTAGAGACTTTTACACCATGCCTTCCTTTGGGAAAATATAAATGAACGATACCCAAATACTTTCGGGTGAAATGCTACGATGATACTTCCGGGTGAAAATATAAATGAATTGACCATTGCAGCATATGAATCCATCTATCACTGGCATTTTTTGACGTTGTCAATAAGGATATTATTTATCTTTTGTGGTGACGCTAAGAAATGCCAACAATCTTGCCCGGCAACTGCCTACATTCGGCACGCCCAAGCAGTTACCCCTCCAACATGCCTGAAAAGGCATGCCCACGATCCCATCAATGGGGCGGCTATTGACGGTTGTTAACGTCAACTTTTTACCATAAATAAATAGAGCATTTAAGAACAAGAACACTAGAAGATAGGGTTATACTAATGAATTCCACGAGTTTTATTGTATATTTAGTTTTGCAGGAATAATCCAAATAATACTGGAAAAGAGCTGAAAAGAGAAGAAATAGAGAAACTGGAGAAAAGGACCAAAACAAGGTGATTCATATAAATTCCAGGGACCCAAAGGACGAAAGAAGACAACTCGCGCAGGCCGGGGCCCACCTATCAGGATATGGGGCCGCGCGGCCCAGGCCGCGTGGCCTGCCACCTAGGCGCCACATGTCCTGCTTCTGGAATCTTCCTCCACTGACATCATCAGAATCATAGCTAACTGTTGATTTAAGTCGGTTTGATCCAACGGTTCAGATTCATCTCTCAAGGCTATAAATAAAGAGGCAGACCACCCCATGGAAACCCTAATTCATTAGCTAATTCATTATTCTTTTCATTAGATCAAGAGAGGGGTCCCTTGAATGGATCTATCTCTTAGGTTTAGCTATCAAGAGAAGCTTAGTTCTTCATAGATCTAATCTTATACATAGAAATAGTGAGATAGAGAGTGAGGGATGAGTTGGGAGGAGTTGCCAGCCTGTCGGTGCTCTCTCTACGGCTTGTACTTTAGTGAATTCAAGTTCATCTTGTCTTCAAGATTTCTCTAGTAATTTACTTTTAATCTAAGTTTACTTTTGTATATTGTCTATCTAGTTTACGACTCTTTTGAGTGCTTTATTCCTGTTTCTAGAGGGAGTAGAGTGTTAATTCTTAGCGTAGGCATGGTGCTTAGGCTAGGGTTAATCGTAAATACCCCTTACTTTCCGGATTCAGGTGGTAGATTACAGGTGTGACACACTGTAGAGTCCTTTTGAAGTTCACCATCCCGTTAGTAAGTATTGGTAGTCTTATTGGTGCTAGTAGGGAAGAAACTCTATTTTGTTCTCTATTAGTTATCAGCCAAGATAGATCGGTAGGAGACATTGTTTACCCAAGTTAGAAGCTGAGGACCCTTAGTTATCCTCTTTATTTCCCTATTTATCCTAACCTTGTTGCTACTCCTAGTTACCATAAAACCTTCTAACTATCTTAAACCCTAACTTTATAGTTATCATAAACCCAAACTTAGTTATCTTTATTGTTGAGTTAGATTGTAGTTAGCCTCACATGTTTCCCTATGGATTCGATATTAAAACCCCCTGGGTGAAAGCTATAGTGGTATCTGTGTGCTTGTAGATCTTTCCTTACTTATTTTGTGTGCATTAAAAAAAACCAACAAGCTTTCTAGCGTCGTTCCCGGGGAAACGGTTGCTGAGTTAACTTCAAGCCTAGCTCAACTTTTTACTTTTATTCTTCTATCTTATCTCTTCATTCTACCTTTTATCTCACCTTTTCTTTTGCATTATGAATTCCACTCCTATCTATCTATATTCTCAACCCATGAGCCTAAGCCTAAAGCCACCAAAATCTAAAGAGCCTATCTTAACACCTGGTTTCAAGCTAAAGCCATCTTTTATACAATTACTTCGGGATGAATCCTTCTCAGGAGAAGGCGATGAAAACCCATACTCACACTTATTGGAGTTTTCATATATCTATAGATTGCTGCATTTTGCTGGCATGTTAGACCATACCTTAAAATGGAAAGCATTTTCGTTCTCTTTAACGGGAAAAACTAAACATTGTTATGGTCGAACCATAAAAAGTATGCAAGGAGATTGGGATAAGTTACGCTCTGAATTTTGTTGACATTTCTTTCCCGTCTCAAAAGGGGTCAGCCTTCGGAAGGAGATTCTAAACTTTGAACAACTAGAAGGAGAATCTCTTGGTGCATCATGGGATCATCTTTATGAAATCTTGGAAACTGGCCAGACCTTTGCATACCAGAATCAATGCTTCTTCAACATTTTTATATGGGACTTAGTAAAGATTCTGAGGATGCCCTTAATGCAACCACACGAGGATCTTTTCTTCATTTGCCTCCTAAGGAAGCAAGGGCTATGCTTTATAGAATTAGTGGAAATTTTAATTATGAACTTCATCTTATAGAAAAGAATTCCTCTCCCGAACAAAAAGAAGCCCAAGGTCTAGCTATCCATTCCATAGAGCCCCAAAATCTTCCAATAGAAGAAGGAAGTCCACCCACGGACATTCTAGTTAAATTAATGATAATCTCTTGATTAATTTTGGGAGCACAATAAATATTCATCCATATAAGAGACCTTTAAGAGAATATAATTCAAATCCCCTTAAGAAGGAGTCTCTTAGAAAACGTCCATATTCAGAATATCAGGAAGAACTCAAGGATGGCCCATCTAGCAATGTCATAGAAGGAGAGCAGACCTATTTAGAAAACACTCCTATCTTCTCCCCTTCTATGCCTACATTGAATGTCTTATCTGAACCCATCTCTAAAACCCTCCTTAATCCTAATATTCCCTCTTATCCTCTCTCTCCTAACTTTCATAATGACTCCATAAACACGTTAAAACAAGAGAGTTATGAAGACTACGAGGATAATGAGGAGTGTCTACAACAATGCATAGAACGGATGAAGAAGGCATCTGCCCTTATTGAAGAATGGATAGACAAGGACGAAGCCTTAAGAGAGACTAATATTAACAATATTAATCCATGGGAAATCCTAGAAGATGAAACATCCAATGAATGTCATATAGAGACATAGTCTTTGCCTATAGACATTCAAGAAGAAACGCCCTTGGAGTTTGAAGAAAGAGATAACATCAATGAGCATGGAAGCAACATCATTAACAAATCATCTTTAAATCCATGCTCATATGAGAAATCTCATAAACTTAATAGTCTCTACATTTCCACCTTCAATGACTTCAACCCCCTCAATCTCCCTGTTCCCATAAACTTTAAAAGAAGGGTTGTAGATGCTTATGTCTATCACAAATATTCTAGATCTCATTGACATGAATCACGAGATAGGTGGTGTTGAAAGGGAAACCACTTCACCAACTTGATTTGTAATTTAAAGGTTTCCCAAGGACGAGCTTGTGTCCTAAAACAAGAACTTTTTAACAAAAGCATTCATACAAGAGGATGGATAAAGTATTAGGCCACAAGAAACGTCGAGTTAGGTAAGTCAGTATTTATTTTATATTTATACCATATTTTTGTCTTAAGTAAAAAAAAGTTGGGCACTTGAAGGTCCAACTATTTCTCTCTCTCTCTCTATATATATATATTAAAAAATGTGAGCACATGAAGGCTCATATATATAAGTATACATCAAGGACTAGTTCCCTACGTGTATTTTTGTCACTAACCATTTCAGGTTTGAGCTAAAAAGGAATAAGGGATGACAACACAATGTATGTCCAACTAATCATTATGCAACATTAAGCTATATACAAAATTAATATGCAAAACATCTCTTGTCATGTTGCTACATTAACTTAGTTGTATATCTACCTTTAAGACATGCTCAACAATGATCATGCTTCGTTATCTTTGTTTGAGTAAATCTCTATAATGCTTTCATGCTACTTTTGTTTGCTATAGTATGCTTTGGTTTGAAAGTATTGTATACATGCTTTCAAAGGCTTTTAAATTAAGCATGATGCTTAAATTAAATAGTCTTTCTTAATTTAATTAGACATGGAGTCTAGTTTGGTTATTGAACTAATAATTGCTTGTGTAGACAATGGTATATTTTGTTGGACTAACCCCTACAGAAAAGAAGGAACTATCAAATAAGCCTTGGGGAGGTCCTGAGATGAACTCATACTAAGATGATGCAAGAGATCTAAAATTGCATAAGGAATATACACTCAAAGCATAATAAAGAAAACTTCTAACAAGAAGAAAAGGATCGCCACAAGATGTTATGGTACTGTTATGCTCTAATAATAAAGGTAACCTCTTGAGGACATACTTCAAGCAAAGCTTGGGGGAGACAATCCCTTGAGCCCTACAAGTAAAAAGTCTTGGATCTATGAACATATGCAAGATATAGCCAACTCCTACTACTAAAGCTTCACTTAGATCTTTGGACAATCAATGAACATGGTAAGAAGTCCTGATTCGGTGAATTTAAAACACCGAATCCTCGTAGAAAGGTAACTCGGTATTTATCCATATTTAATTTAAGTATTGCATTGTTACTTTACATCAATGCATAAGTAATTTTCCTTTAGCATGTTTACTTCATAGCATATGTCTGCATTAGAAAAAGAAAATAAATATGCTATGTGTGTCATTTATTATTTAAAAACTTAAAGCCCCATGTGGATAATTACGTGGCATAACACCTACGGGGAATATTTCTTTGTGGTGGCACAAAAATAAGTTTATATTCATTCTTTATAACTTTATGCATGCATTCTAAATAAGAAAATACAAAAATATTGGTTTGCTTAATTCTGTTGAAACTAAATCTTTAATATTGCTATAAAGAAGCTCTAGGCAATTAAAGCTTTAAATATCCAACCACTAACGCTTAACGAGTTCCACGAGCTTTGTTGTCTATTTGAGTTTCATCAATAGGAATTATGAGACATGATGACAGGAGGAGTAGGATTACTTGATAAAGCATCACATTCAATAATCAACATCATCAATGCTCCATCAAGAAAGAACGACATCACCTCCATTCGTCTACCTCATCTCAGCACCTACACATCAACCTAGCTTGGGGGAGACCACCCCAAGTTAGCAAGATAAGTATCTTCTTACTATCCTTATTATTACTAGTTTATATTTTTACTTTAAAAAGACATAAAAAGATGCATAACATACTAAAATAAATAAAGTTTGTCTTAGCTATATTTATATATTATGGTGTGGATAATAAGTTTGGAGTCAGAATAAATTTGCTTTGGAAATGATGAATAGTTGCTCTGCTCAAATTCCTTTTTAGTACCTTGATTTTAAATTGAAATTCCTCTGATGTTTTGGATATATTTGTTTTGATCTAAGATTTGCTCTAAACCTAAACTTGTGGGTAGCATATACTTGATCTAAGTCTATGTAATTGGGGGATATGATATGAGAAAGTTTGAGCTGCTATTTATCTTGTCCTTAGTGAAACTATATTTTTGGAGATTTGTTTTCAAAAATTTAAAATCCTTTCATGATGAGCTCTTGTTTAGCAGAGTGTTAAATTCCTACCAAAGCCATATATTTAATATTTAGATTAGGAAAACTTTCTAGTTGCATTTGCTGCTTGCTTTGGATTGAGTAGTTCAAGCTTTGTTGATACCTATGAGATTTCAGTCATGAAAAAATCAAGATTTATCCACACACCACCATACATACATATGCATTGTTCCTACACTAGGAATAATTGCAATATCATTCTTTTCCATCTAGATCCACTTAAAATTGTTTTATTCCTACACTGGGAATAACAATCCATAAACTATAGGAAGCCTTTGCTTATTTACTCCATATGTTCTTGTTGTTATCTCTCAAAAGTTTATCATTAGAAAGAGATTTGGGTCGCTGCTAAAAAAAAAAGAGAAGAGAGAGAGTAGAAAAAAGATAAGTGTCCATAATAAAACAATGGGTACTTAGATGCCCGCCTCTCTGATAAAAAGAAAAGAAAGAAAGAAAAGAAAAAGGAAAGTATGCAGCCCAAATTATCTCAAAATTCCAAGTTCCAAAAGAGAGATATATTCTTTGAAGGAGTAAAAGTAGAACTAGTTTTAGCCACCAAATATACACCTATCCACCATATTGCATACACATGCATCTCTTGTTTTGATTGGCTAAACTCTCTATGGATCCATTGTTTGAGCTACAATATATTCTTTACAAGTATGCTATATTATTTAAGAGTGTCACTCCTATGAGCTCCACATAAGCCTTATTTAGAGAGTGAGTGAGTAAAAGAGAGATAAGAGAAGGCTTAATATATTTAGCCTTGTTCCCCACAAATACTACATATTTAAATAGAGAAGGCATAACACTATTATTGCCTAGAGAGGATCCATAAATATCACATATTGAGAGATTGAGAGTGCCATTCAATACAAAGCTCTGAGTTTTATTTGAAATCCATAAAAACTCCAGAATATTGATTGATCGAAGACTTGAGACATAGTGCTTGACTTGATTGTTCTATCTTTCAATTACTCAAGACCCAAGTGAGAGTAAAGTTCCATAGTTTAAGGTAATATGGGTGAGTTTTGAGTCAGAATAATTGTTATCCGATCTGGAGTAGAGTTTCTATTTAAGAGCATGTGTACCTTTTATGAATGAAAGCATAATAGCAACTCTGATCCAAGTTTATCTTATAAATAAATTTTTTTGCTAAGGGACTAGCAAAAGGTAAGCTTAGGGGAGCTTGTTGATGGTTGTTAACGTCAACTTTTTACCATAAATAAATAGAGCATTTGAGAACAAGACCACTATAAGATAGGGCTATACTAATGAATTCCACGAGTTTTGTTGTATATTCAGTTTTGCAGGAATAATCCAGAAAATACCGAGAAAGAGCTGAAAAGAGGAGAAATAGAGAAACTGGAGAAAAGGACCAAAACAAGGTGATTAATATAAATTCTAGGGACCTAAAGGACAAAAGAAGACAGCTCGCATAGGCCGGGGCCCACCTATTAGAATGTGGAGCCGCACGGCCTGCCACCTAGGCGCCACATGTCCTGCTTCTGGAACCTTCCTCCACCGACCTATGACATCATCAGAATCATATCTAACTATTGATTTAAGTCGGTTTGATCCAATGGTTCAGATTCATCCCTCAAGGCTATAAATAAAGAGGCAGACCACCCCCCTGGAAACCCTAATTCATTATTCTTTTCATTCGATCAAGAGAGGGGTCCCTTGAATGGATCTATCTCTTAGGTTTAGCTATCAAGAGAAGATTAGTTCTTCATAGATCTAATCTTATACATAGAAATAGTGACATAGAGAGTGAGGGATGAGTTGGGAGGAGTTGACCCACCCATGGCCCCGCCACATGGCATTAGTGGGCCAACGCAGCCCCACCTTGTGGGCCCCACAAGGCCTATCGGTGCTCTCTCTATGGCTTGTACTCCAGTGGATTCAAGTTAGTCTTATCTTCAAGATTTTTCTAGTAATTTACTTTTAATCTAAGTTTACTTTGTTTATATTGTCTATCTAGTTTATGACTCTTTTGAGTGCTTTATTCTTATTTCTAGAGGGAGTAGAGTGTTAATTCTTAGCGTAGGCGTGGTGCTTAGGCTAGGGTTAATCGTAAATACCCCTTACTTTCTAGATTCAGGTGGTAGATTGCAGGTGTGACACACTGTAGAGTCCTTTTGAAGTCCACCATCCCGTTAGTAAGTACTGGTAGTCTTATTGGTGCTAGTAGGGAAACTCTATTTTGTTCTCTATTAGTTATCGGCCAAGATAGATCGGTAGAAGACATTATTTACCCAAGTTAGAAGCCGAGGACCCTTAGTTATCCTCTTTACTTCCCTATTTATCCTAACCTTGTTGCTACTCCTAGTTACCATAAAACCTTCTAACTATCTTAAACCCTGACTTTATAGTTATCATAAACCCAAACTTAGTTATCTTCATTGTTGAGTTAGATTGTAGTTAGCCTCACATGTTTCCCTGTGGATTTGATATTAAAACCTCCTGGGTGAAAGCTACAGCGGTATCTGTGCACTTGTAGATCCTTCCTTACTTATTTTGTGTGCGTTAAAAATACCAACAACGGCGGAAGCCGAGGTGACGTGAGCCGCAATGGCTCCACCCCGTCATGGGCTGGACGGAATCACATCCGCTCCATGTTTTGGGCCTAGGGTTTGAAGGTTGGCCCACTAAGGGTACCATGGCCGCCCAAGGCCACCCCAAGCGAGGGATAAGTTGATGGAGCGCCCCGAGCATCCTAAGCCTGTGTACACGAGTGTCACGGGGCTCCCCGACCTATGCTTGAGTCACCGGTGGTGAAAACTTGATCTTTGATTTTCTCCCCGATGAGGAGGCGTCGAGCCCTCGAGGTCCGCAAAAGACCTCAAGAACTATAAAGATCAAGCCATCAGAAAAGGAGGTCGGTCCACTAGCTGACTAGATGAACGGACCTACCGTGAAGGCAGGTCTGGGCCTCACTCAAGTCACCCACTTGCAGCTTGCCGAGCACCTCACCTCGGCCCTCGAGGCAAGGTGAGGCACGAGCTCTCCCCACCCCTCTCTGCATTGAAGAATGGGCAGCAAAAACACAAAACAAAGCACGACATGAGCCACAAACAGCCCGACACATCCACAACTTCAATAGCTCGGGCCTCACACTGACAAAAAACTCAAGCCTCTACGGGAGTCTACCACTCCCCTAGAGCCTCAAGGGCTACACCTGGCGGGTGCGCTCGTGCGTACCCACCAGGACAAACCATCTAGCATCCACGACCTCGGCTCCAAGTGCTTGGGGAGAACCTTTCTGCCCTAAATGCTCGGGGGCTACTGTCAGGTACCTATATCAGGGCACCCACCATAAACACAATTTCAAAACCAAAGCCCAGCAAAGCCTGGCTTGAGTGGCCTGGCCTAGCCACGACTTCTCTTCGTCCCGTACAACCTCTGGGTCCTGGTGACCTCTCTATGTACGACCTCTTGGCCCAGCCACGACATCTCTTTGTCCCGTACGACCTCTGGGTCCTGGCGACCTCTTAGACGACATGACCTATTCGTGAAACGTCTGACCTCTTAGCTCCCGCGACTTCTCTGTGACTCGTACGACCTCTAGGTCATCACGACTTGAGCTCATCCCACACACAGCTCGCCAACTCGTGGGGCCGGACTACTGTTTGTCCGACCTCTTCGGTCTTCTTCCAAGGTAAGGAACCGGAGAGCGAGTCAAACACACAGTGTCCAACCACTCCTGAATGGGCGCGGTCAGTCGAAGCACTGCAACCATCCCCTGGCAGAGCTTGCCGTGTCATCTGACGAAAGTAGTCACTGTGGCCTGTCCGTCAGCCATACCATCAAAACATGTGTTGTTCGATGCCTAGACATTGGGAATTCCCGAATCTAATCCAACCGAATATGTAACGTCTGGCTTTCATAAACCCTTGATGCGTCCAAGCTAGACAGATCCACATGCATGTAATACTTATTAAAGCATAACCATGTTAGCTAGAATAGCCGAATCGGGGTCCATGAAGCGTGAACAAACGCATCTAAACATGACTAGACCTTACATGGCTAAACAAATCGAGTAATCAAGCGGTTATCTATTAACCGTCCACCCTAATCATATCTAGATATATTCAAACTCGCAGCACATAACGATCTAGATTGATAGACTCTGGACAATAGGCGCATGAAAATGACCATCAATGGTGAAACTAAGCAAAACAAACATAGATACGATCATAATCAATATAAATCTACGGCCAAAGCACTTATCAATCTAGTCGGGCAAAAGGTGTGTTCATATGATAAACATAAACAAATCTGAGCATGAACATCATGGATAACTTAATGAATCTACTAGACTTAGCTAGATCTAATAGAGCCGATAACTCAATGCTAAGGCATCATTACCGATAATTTGAGGTCATCGACCTTAACAAAGCTACCTCGCCATCGATTACAAAGTCTGCCGGGCGACTAGGTAAGATATAATGAAGGTTGTCAGGACTTACGAGCGACGTGGAGCGGATCACGAGAAGCTGCAGAAGAACTCAACGACTCGACTAGGGGACTCGATAGGTGGCCGGAGCCGGTTGTTTGTTGTATTGAATATGTGATTGTTTTTTACAATGGCCGGGGCTTACATATTTATAGCCCAAGGCTTTACACGAGTCCTAGTAGAATACGGCTCTAAATTATATGGAAAATAAAACCCTAATCGAAGATAACTTGGCCTCCAATCGTTCCCTTCTATTTGGAGTCTATAATATCATTCCATCGCGGCCAATCGATCCATGTGATATCTTCATTCCTGATTCCGCTGATGTGTCAAGCTCTCCTTAGCCGATCCTGCTCCCTCTCGGGTTTAGCCGGTTCTCGATGATGTCACTTTAGCCGATGACTACTCCCTCTCTGGGCCGAATCCTTGCTGACCAAAATCTGGTGTCAACAGGTTGTTCTAATAAAGTGTGGCCAAATAAATGCTAACCTGCAGTTAAACTAGTGTCAGCTTTTCCTTGATAATAGCCTTGCATGTAATTTTTGCTGCATGTACTTGTTGAGTACGACATGTACTTACCCTTGCTATTTTCCCCCACACCCTAGTCTTTTAGGAAAAAGCTGCTTAGAGGAATCGATGAAGATACTGTGGAGTTTCCAGAAGACTGTTAGAAGTGCTTGGTGTGTGGAGCCCCAATCTCCGTCTCTGTGAAGAATGGAGTCTGAAGATAAGTTTAGCTACTGTTCCGTGATACTCTGATAGATGTAAGTGTTCAATAAGTATGTTTTCCATTATACAACATTATTTCTGTTATTTTCTACTTTGTTATTGTATGTGTGGACTTCCTAGGCACACATATAACGAGCTTGGTCTTCTTTGGAAAAACGGCGTGACAAGATTGCATTCTGATTAAAATCCATTACTAAGTGAATACGCAAGTGCCTGATGATTAGTTGATCAAAATGCATAAGCATTAATTTAATACAAACAGACTAGGTGTCACAACAAGACTTCGCACTAATCCTCTGACTGATTTTGTGAATCGCATGACCTAGTACGACTCCTGAGAAGACTAACCCCATGCCCAAGTTCAACCAGTCACAGAGGGGCTTGGGGGCTATACGGAAATGGTATGGATATTTATTCGACCTAATAATTATGCGGATATCTGAAATTTTTTCTAGATAAGGATACTTAAACGGATAGTTTACATGGACATCAAATACAAATGTAATATCGTCATTATCCGGCGGATACGGATAATCCGGGTAAAAAACGAATATATCCGCCCGGATACTATCCGTTTATAGCTACCTTCTTGCGCACTCCGCTCTGGGTGGCGATTGCATGTGTGTGTGTGGCAGCACTGGCCACGGGGAGGCCAGAGTGTAAGTGGAGTAGTGAAGGTGGTGCAACTCATAGGCAGATGGGGAAGGCCTAGCCTAGTAGTTCTGGGCTGAGCCCAAACTGATTTCATCAACAGATTTATTTGTTAAAAATCTATAGACTCATAGAGTGGTTTAATGGTTTGTACTCGATATTTTCTGAATCTGATTCATACCGTATTTGATACTCATTATTCGTATATGTATCTGATAACTATTCATGTTCAAATCCGAATTCGAGCAGAAACATGAAAACAAATATGGTATCAACGATATCCGTTCATATTCGATCTGTTTTCATCCCTAGCTATACCAATTGGGCACGCTCATGCGCTCCTGCTGGAGATAGTCAATTTTAGGCTAGACAGCTCCCCTACGACCAGTCAAAGGGCACTCCAACTAGGGGAGCCATGTCCACCTACACGGGCCGATCCCCAGGTCGGAGGTCCCGTGGAGGGGTCTAATCGGATGGCTGGGCGGTCAGAGTGCACCCCTCCACATCCCGAGGTAGGGGATGTTCCAATCAAAGCCATTTGCGTCAGGACCAGGCACAGGACGCATCATGCTTCGTACTGTGGCAGCTCTGAACCGGTGATGGTGATGACCCTATTGATGATGCGTGGGTAGACCACTGTGGCAAGCCTCTCCTCCTATCTGTAGATCTTTCGGAAGGATGGCCCCACGTTCTCTGCCACTCCTCTGAACAAGGCAATTATAATAGTAGGAAGGACCCACCGACGTCAGCAGATGACCCCACCATATTCGATCGACATGTAGGACCCAATGATATATGTAACCCCTACCACCTGGATATATAAGGTGAGGTAGGGTCTCCCTCTCTTCGACTTCAAAGCTCTCGACACCCTCTTGAACCCTTTGCTATATTCTACTTCCTTCAACCTTAGAAACCCTAGTTCCATCCATATATGTTTGTAACCCCTACTGCAAACTTTCAGCTCTTGGTGCTTAGGAACACGATCGAACCCCATACTGGATGTGGGGCATGTTGCTCGACTAGTATAAATCCTGAGTATCTCTCTGTTGTGTTTGGATCCCCACGGCTAAAATTTAGCTTGGGTCACATCGAATGTTTGGATGGCAATTAGGAGAACTAAACATGAGCCAATTATAAAACTAATTGCATAAGCCGTGGCTAATTCGTGAGATGAATTTAATGAGAGCCAAATTAATCCATGATTAGCAAACGTGATGCTACAGTAAACATGTGCTAATCATGGATTAATTAGGCTATTTAGATTCGTGTCGCGAATTAGCCACGGCTTATGCAATTAGTTCTGTAATTAGCTCATGTTTATTCCTCCTAATTGCCATCCAAACATTCGATGTGACCCAGGCTAAATTTTAGCCGTGGGAACTCTACGCGCGACGCTAAATTTACTAGTTGGCAGTATGAAACACCAACAATGTTTCACTAATGACTTAGTAAAAAGTGACCTGTATGCGCATCTGCACTCGTCATTTGTGACGTGTTTAGGATGATGGAGTGGGACTCATTATTATTGCAATTAACGCTCATTACTTTTAACCTGGTTTACCAAGCATTATTGTAATCTAACCTATTACCGGATACGTGAAATTCTTAGGCACGCTACGGAATCATTTTTTTTTTGGTGAAGACTTGCCATTGGCCCATCAGTACTATAAATATGGTGCTTGCTTATTGCTTTCTCTTACGATTCATTTCCAGCCTCCTATTCTCCGACATGGAACTTGAGCTTAGTCTAGGGGTTTCTCCAGCTCTAGCAATGGGCAGTGTCATGCATATGCTGACATGTACACGCGCAGGCGATGGAGAAGGCCTCGAGCCTGTGCTAGAACTAGGAGTACGGAGAGCCAAAGGAGACGGACTAGACAATCTGAAGACATCCATGCAACCAAAAGACGTGCAGGAAGAAGATCTTTACCAAGGCTACCATCTACCAACTGCCCCTGCAGAAACTGCAGGTATGAAAGAATTTTACATGTCCGAATCGGCGAGGTTAGCTAGGTACCTCTATGATGGATTGTGGCTTAAGCATCACATACTAAGAGCTAAGAGCCCAAGTTCTTGTTCTTCTTGGACGTACGGTGATATATCCTTGTCTGTACAGGGAGTGTGAACTCGTCCTTGCAGGTGGAAGTTCCTGTGCGCCAGGCCGCTAAAGACAACGGTAGGTTTGGTGGTAGAACCAAGAAAAAGTTGAGGCTGAGCAAGGAGCAGTATGGGTTCCTGGAGGACAGCTTCAAGGAGCACAGCATCCTGACGCCAGTAGGTGTTCTGTCAAAAAGAAATTGCATGTCCTGTCGTATTTTTGGAAAAGAGTACTGATGTGTTAAGATTTAAATACCGCACTTTTTTGTTTAGAAAAATGAAAACAACTCTGCCTAATCCGGCCAAAACTACCATAAGAAATTCTGAGTATGCAGCATATATCAGAAAGCCGTTGTAGAATGTAAGACATATCATTGACAAGGATTTTATTTTATTTTTCTTCTTATTTGAAGACAAAATAAGTAAAAAGTTAGAATATACATGCATGTCTCATTGAATTAAATTAATTTTGTTTTGTTTTGTTTTGTTCTGTTTTGTCTCGTTTTGGAAATGCTACAGAGACAGAATAGTGATTTAGCGAGCCGGCTCAACCTTGGACCACGGCAAGTGGGGATCTGGTTTCAAAACAGAAGAGCTCGGTATAGTCCATGTCATAGACCCTTTTTCTTATTGATGATGCATATATATGTTGGTATCTAGTAAAAGCTAGGGTGATTTAGTGTCAATGTCATCGACTTGTTTTATTTTCTCCTACCAAAAAGATCCTTTTACGTACGTAATTTATAATATATATATAGCGTCAAATCAATATCTCAGGACAAAGCTGCAGCAAACCAAGGAGGACTGCGAGAACCTGAAACGTGGCTGCGCGGAGCTAACACAGGAGAACCGAAGGCTCAAAGGAGAGGTCGCGGAACTGCGTGCCTTGCTCACCAACCCTGCTAGTTTCCGCTCTCCAAAGTGCTAGGGCGGCCCGATCGATGACACAGCAGCAGCCGTGTGCCATGGCACTGCCGGCCTGGCGTCCCACGGTTCCCCTTCGTCTTGTGAATAGAAAGAAGCCGGATGGTGACGTCTTCTGGAGTCTTGGTGACGGTGCTTAAAACTGATACAGAGGGTCATATCCCTTCTGCTGTGCTGTAATAACGCTTCATGGTCTATTGGCCTTGGTTAGTAAACTGAGGGCTATGCCTAGAATTAAAAAAAAAAAAAATTAACGTTTCAACGCGTGGCATGTTGTTAATGATTCATTTTGTACATTCGAATTTAACGAAACCTGGCGACAAACCTGCACGCTAATGAATTAATTTATTTATCCGACAACTAGAGTGATGAGCGCACCTGCAGGATGACTCACGCAAAACAACCAGTGCTTTATTTGTGGACTAGCGGCATATATTTAGATTTTTTCTGGTGAAACATGGTATCCGGCCGGGACAGTGACTACAACAATGCTTGTTGAGATAAGTAACGTTAAGCACTGGCCACTGACCCGGCCGGCATTACAAATGATTTACCTAGGCTATCACTTAGCTAGCGCTAGCTGTACGTATACCAGCGTGGAGGTACCGGCCGGCAAGATGGATGTGCAGGTAGGCAAGACGTATGCGCAGCGTGGAAAGGCCCCGGGGGGGTTGGCCGGCTGTTGCACCGGCACATGTGTATTAATTATTATTAAGAGCTTCTTGTTACCGTGTACTCTATGCATGTTTATGCAATAAATATACACTTGTAGTATGTTAAATATATATGTAGATCATCATATAGAGCGCTTTATTATGAGTTAAAGGCTTGCTCCGGTGTCCTTAGAAGGATATCATCCCGGCATGGTAAAGTATCTTTTTTTGATTTGTGGGCCAGCGGCATATATATTTAGTAATTTTCTAGTGAAACATCGTATCCGGCCGGGACAGCGACTACAACCATGCTTGTTGAGATAAGTAACGTTAAGCACTGGACACTGACCCGGTCTGCTTTACAAATCATTTACCTAGGCTATCACTTAGCTAGCGCTAGCTAACGTCAAACATCGTATCCTGCAAGCTTTACAAATCATTTACCTAGGCTAACCCTTATCTAGCTGTACGTGTACATCAAGCACTGGTACTTCTTGCGCGAGTCATCCACTCAACCTGGAGGTGTGCTCATTACTTTAGTTGTCGGATAAATTAATTAATCAGCGTGCAGGTTTGTCGCCAGATCTCATTAGATTCGAATGTACAAAATGAATCATTAACAACATGCCATGCGTTGAAACGTTAATTTTTTTTTTTTAAGAATTCTAGGGCATAGCCGCCGGTCTATTAACCAAGGCCAATAGACCATGAAGCGTTATTACAACACAGCAGAAGGGATATGACCCTCTGTATCAGTTTTAAGCACCGTCACCAAGACTCCAGAAGACTTCTCAGAAATATGGCTAACTACTACACCTAGGTTTCAATGAACTCACAAAAACTGGAGCAACTACAAACAGAACAGAAACGCCAGCTTCGATAAGAACTTGACACCAACATCCTCTGCACCGCAATGCCTTTCCACATGAACACTCCCTGGAGCTGATGATCAGTGTCCCCTGCAGCTCGGGGACTGTGCATGGGCTGCATGCATGATACTGTAGCTCACGGAAGGCTGTTTATCCGGATGTTTAGTATCACGTTGGAAACTAAGGATTTGCCGAACCAACTTAAATAGCCAGGCCAAGGACGCGTAGTAATCTTCGGTTAACCGTTTTGCATGAAACGAAGACGAAAGCATAAGCGGGTTGCTACGTAGGTGGGGCCTACTCTTTTGCAGAGTGGGCCTGGGCTGTGTGCTGGGTCTAGGGTGTTATAGCATCACACTAGCAGTCAAATCACCAGTAGTCATGTTAAATAAATCAGCATTTGCCCCTACCAAAATACCACCAGCAGACCCTCTGGCTCTTAGAGAACACCAATTAAACCTAGTATTACTAGTGAGAGACCTCAATATACCAGTTGAGTACTCTCCTTTTTTATTTCTACTATACCAACAAAATCAATATGATTCTCCCTAATTTTGTTAGCTAAAGCTGGAATTCTACCTATTTGGCCCAACCCTCTAATATTCCAAAAAAGGCCTTTCATTTTCTACTCTTCTTCTTTTTTCCTACCTACTCTAACTTTGATACCTTCCTAATCACTATCTTCAATGACTATGCTGCGCCACCGGTTCCTCCACACCGGTCCTCGGCATGGTATCCTCGCCCGAACCGGGTAGCTAGCCCGACCCGGTGGGGGTACTGACCCCTGCTCAGCCTGAGCCTGTAGGGTCACCTGCTCTGCCCCAACCAAGTCCTGCGTCACCACCCACTCGCGCTCGGCCCGTCTCTGCTTGGTACCCCGTTGAAGGGCGGCTTGGGCGGCAGCCACCCAATGAGCCTCGCGCCCTGTCTGTTCGACAGGCGAGGCCACCGACACCTTGAACACCTTGCTAGGTGCCAGAGTGGCCTCCTCCGCCCTTCTCTTCTTACTGGAAAGCAAGATCCCACAATCAATAAACGTAAAAGCATAGCCTCGGAGAAACCAGGCGCGACACGTACCTCGCCCGAGGGATGGAAAGCCTCGACCCCCTCGGCGCTTGTCGGGTCACTGGCGGAGGTGTTTGCTGCTCCCTCCCCCATGAGCTCGCCTCAGACGCTGAGGTTGCAGGCTCGGTGGAGCGTCGCGTCCTCGGCGTGGGCATCGCCGCCAAGGGCTGCGACGACGACCGCCTCGTGCTGCCCGAGGGGCGAGGTCCCCCTGGTCCGAGGGCTCCTATGGGCGCCGCACATCAGGGATATGTGCCAGCGTCTTCTCGGTGGCGTCGACGTTGTCCTCGCTGTCGCTGCCGATGCCGGAGAGCGACACCGACTCGGACTGCGAATCCTCCTCTAGAAGGCCTGCCTCTCGCTGGGCCTTGCGCCGCTTCTCCAACACCTTCCACGCGTCGGACTTGTCATCGCGCTTCTTCTTACGGGCATCTTTCGCCCGCTTAATCTGCTCAGCCTCGAGCCGGTTACGCTCCCGCCGTGCGGCGTCCTCAGGAACGGGAGGGAGGGACTCGTTGTAGCCTGTTAGCCCCTGCGTAGGGAAATATGGGGATTAGCCGAGGCCCAAATTAACAGAGATGACCAAGAATCACTCACCAGGGAAACGTATCCCTTGATCGGGCGCATCGGGGGCTTGATAAGAGCCATGACGTTGACATCTCCACCCGTCAGGTCTCTCACCCGCTGATGAATCTCCTCCGTAGTCAAGGACCGGGACGACATCCGACTGCCCTCGATCGGCGCATCAGAATACATCTGATCGAGGCGGAGCCGGCGCTCCATCAGTGGCAGCACCCTCCGTCGAGGAAAGTGAGCCGCAACCACGGCGGCTGTGAGGTTGTGGCGCCGCAGCCTCCTCAGGGCTTGCAGCAGCGGGTCAAGCCTTGGCTGATCAACCACGGCAGGACCTAGTGCCAGAGCGGAGGCCTCGCGGTCACCACCTTGCCGGTGTAAGGGGGAAGCCCCTCCCCGTCGTTGCGGAGGTAGAACCAGTCATCCTGCCAGCCCCTATGCGATGACTTGAGCTGGGACGGGATGTAGTCGCCAGACCGGCCCTGATGGAGCTGGAGCATGCATCCACCGACTCTCGCCGCCCTCCGGACGCCCTTCTCTCCCGACGATATGGTCGAAAGCTCGGACCGGAAAAGATAGAGCCAGAGATCCCAATGGGGAGTGATCCCCACGTATCCCTCACAGATGGCGACGAAGATTGCCGCCTGCGCGATTGAATTCGGGGTAAAGTTCTGAAGCTCCACCCCGTAATAGCGTAGAAGCGCGCGCATGAACCGACCCGCCAGCATCCCGAGCCCCAGCTTGTGGAACGCCGTGAAGCTCACCACGTACCCCAGCGGCAGCCTCGGTTCATCCTCATCCCCTGACGACATCCACTCCGGTGCGTTGTTGTCGGTGAGGGGCCGGAGCAGGCCATCGTGGGTGAGACTTTGCAGGGTCTCCACCATCACAGAGGAGCGCGGCCACGGGTCGGCCTCGAGAAAAGGAGGAGGATTGTCGGCCATCGGCTCCGTGGGAAAACGACGACGGGGACGAGGTGAGGATGATTTCGATCTCTCTCTCTGACGTCTTGTTCCTTTTTCCTCCTACCCTTGCTTCTCGGCCGTGGCCTTGAGATGAGTAAAGCAAAGGCAGAAGGTGAAGAGGCATGACCAAGGGAAGCAACCCACCCCCACTTAAGTAGGCGGATAGGCAAAGAGGAGAAAACCAAATCCAAGGGCATTTAATGCAAAAGATCTCCTACCCACTTTTCCCGATCACCGCGCATAGTAAAAACCGCAAGCCTTGAGCGCCACATCAAATCCAATGGCAGGCGCCTCTTCACCTTCTCGGGAAAGCTGCCTCAAAAGGCATGTCCAGATCTTTTTCCACCTCCCACATGGCAACAGTAAAAAAGATATTTTCTAGGGATTCCTTTCTCACGAAGTAAAAGGTAAGTATCCACCGAGGACCCCTCAGCGGAACGCGGGCTCCAAGCCCACTACGGTCCAGAGGTTTGATGGTTGGGCCCTCTGGGGTTTCGACAACCGCCTCAGGACACCGAGTCAGGGGTTTCTAAAGGTATGCCTATTACATGGCCTAGCCCCGAGCTATCAGACTCTCGGGATACCTTAAGACACATTCGAGACTAGCTGGGTAGCCTTGTGAGGGAATCCCATCAAGGGAGGTGTTGAGCCCTCGGATCCTATCGAATGGATCCTAGACCCACCGAGGCAAGCCTATGCGGTATCTTTGAAGCGCGTCTCCGAACCACGAGCCGACCCTTATCGAATAGGGCATGGGCCTCCCCTCGGATTCACCCAATAACAGCTGACCAAGGCATGTCGGACTCATCCAACGAGGGTAGCTCGACATGTCCACTCCCTCCTCCTCGCGGAGAGGAAGTCCGAGGGCCGAATCAAAATACGGGGCAGTCCCTGATCGGGTACCATAATTAGGGGTACCCAATGCACCTTGCTAACTGAAAGGCTCACCTCTAAAAACTGTGAGGTACAAAAACCACCATCACCTAATCCCTCGAGGCTCTACAGACCCCCTTTTTGATTTACGACTCGACCAAGGCTACCTCGGTCGGGCGGGCGAACTCCGACTCGCTCGAGGCCAGCTCGGGTGACCTCCCCTCGAGCGTTCTGCCCCGCCTGGCTGCTCCGACAAAGGGATCACGCGCATTAAATGCCCCCTAGTACCCCCGATTCCCGCTGACAATGCAGGATCCTTGCAGGTCTGACCCGACCGAGTCCAATCCTACTTTATCATCATTATGCCTCGGGAATGATCAACTAGCCCTATTTCCACCTCACCACTCACTATTCCAACCACTACGACCAAGACACCTCTGCAATGTCAACTCACATGCCCATGCAGCCAAGCCTCGGACAAGAGGACAACCCCGCCGAGTCACCCATGGGCACTGTTCCTATGAGCCTTGGACGCTGTCGCCATGACCCTTGGGCGGTATGGCTAGAGGCCCCCTGGGCCCCCGGGGAACGGCTCCCTAGGCTCGGCATGAACCTCGACAGTGCCGAGCCAGCCTCGGCTCTCTGCCGAGTCAAAGCTATAGAGTCTCAGTACCCTCCACGTGACAGCCACGTCGTAGACGAGAGCGGACATCCTCCTCTACGTCATCCAAGGACGAGAAGTACAGCGGCCATCCTTCCACCACGTCGCTACAGGGGAAGACCACAAGGCTCGGGCATGCCCCTCCCATCACGTATCCCATCACGTAGAAATGCATGTAACCAATGGCTCTCCCTTGACGCCTATAAAAGGGGAGCCCGGGATAGCTATAGAGAAGACAGAAGCACCCACTACTGAACTTCACACGATATTGGCATTAGCCTCAATCACCGCACCACCTCGCTGAGACCTGGGGCACGATCCCTCTCTCGTCTACTTGTAAACCCCTACTATGAGCACTTCGGTGCAGGATAATACAAGTCTCCTCCCCCCATTGGACGTAGGGCTTTCTCTTTGCCCGAACCAGTATAAACCCCTTATATTCTTCTTGCATCACCATCCAGAACAGGGACATGCAGCACTAATTCACTAGTTGGTTAGGTCCACGGATCAAAACACCGACACTAGGGTTAGCCATACATAGGCATATACCCAGGTATCTGGCATAGTTAATGTATGTATAAATGTTCTACTATTTTTGGTGATTGGGTGCGGATATGTATATTCGAGTATGTGTCATGGTGTATACACATACACGAGTATATGAGACTAGGTTAGCGGTGATTACAAGAGTTAGCCATGTGTAGGTTAACCCGATAGGTATATACATATGTATATTTGTGTATATATCTCTGTACGCATTTGTAATTTATATATATACCTACCATGCCTGCCTATACATGTGGACTACCTATGTGTGTACACTCAAGTATGATGTGATGTACATGCATTACACGAATATACCGGGCTAAACTAGGGTTGGCGGAAAGGGAATATATCTAGGGTTAGGGTTATCTACGGAGCGTTATTAATATATAAATATAAACAACAACAACAACAACAACAACAACAACAACAACAACAACAACAACAACATAGCCTTTTGTCCTAAGCTAGTTGGGGTAGGCTAGAGATGAAACCCAAAGGAAACAAGGGTACGAGAAACACAAAAAAAGGGCACAAGACAGAAGGTAGAGTTAGGGGTAAATAAAAAAAGAAATCACTGTTTAGGCACGTTGATTGCTAGTCTCCAGGCGTGTTGCTATCCATAGCTAATTCCTTGGAGATATTCCACTCCTTAAGGTCTCTCTTAACTGTCTCATCCCAAGTCAGCTTAGGTCGACCTCTACCTCTCTTTATATTATGGAGCCACTTTAAAACCCTACTACACACCGGCGCCTCGGGAGGCCTCCGTTGGACATGTCCAAACCATCTCAACCGATGTTGAATCAATCTCTCCTCAATTTGTGCCATCCCAACCCTATCCCAAATATCTTCATTGTGGACTCTATCCCTTCTTGTGTGCCCACAAAACCAATGCAACATACGCATCTTTGCTACACTCAGTTGCTGGACATGTCGCCTTTTTGTAGACCAACATTCAGCACCGTATAACATCGCTGGGTGAATTGCCGTCCTATAGAACTTACCTTTTAGATTCTGTGGCACCCTCTTGTCACAGAGGAAACCAGAAGCTTGACACCACTTCAACCAACTGGCTGAGATTCTATGCCTAACATCTTCATCAATGTTGCCATCCTTTTGTAGCATCGATCCTAAATACCGAAAAGTATCCTTCTTGGTCACCTCTTGTCCATTGAGGCTAACGTACCCATCCTCATGCCTAGTTGGGCTGAAGTTGCACATCATGTACTCAGTCTTGGTCCTACTAAGTCTGAACCCTTTTGACTCTAACATGTGCCTCCAAAGCTCTAGCTTCCTATTAACCCCTAGCCCTACTCTCATCAACTAGCACCACACCATTAGCAAAGAGCATACACCAAGGGATATCACCTTGTAT
>JADLZK010011323.1:0-263859 GCA_015847255.1 Hyparrhenia diplandra
CACACAGCGATGCGATGCGAGATTGCGAGCACGGAGCCGACGGCCGGGACTCTCCCGCGCTCTACACCTTTATACACGCCACCCTGATGAGGCTCCCTCGAACAAGTGCATTCCCCACAAACACATGGGCATACTTCGATCACACTCCATGCCAGCCCCGGCAAACAACCGGCCGGTAATAATCAACAACAACACAACCAAAAGCGCCTCCGAGATCCCATGCCAAGCAACAACAAAAAGATCTTTTAAAGGAAAAAAGACCATTGCTCTATCATTGGCACCTTTCCCCGTCGTGCCACCTGTTTCTCTCACTTTTAATTCGATCACAATTTGGAGGGCAAGTTTTCTTGATTAATTGCATATATATGCAAGCATGGATGTACCATTTTTTCCGCGAATGTGTAGCCCCTGTGAGGGAGGCCGTGGCACGTGCTTCGTTAAGTAGAAGTATAGTGTCAAAGGTTACATCATTCAACGGTGAAAGCCCGACACGAGCTGGGCTTTAATTTACACAACATATATAATTTTTGCGACAGATTAGCAAGCGCTAGCGGCAACAAGATGCGAATGTGATAATACGCCTGCCAAACTCCAAACATTGGCTTCGTCGACGATCGCTCTGAAAACCTCGTCCCCACTGCAGCTCGTGCCGTTGAACGTCCTTGATTTCCTCTCTTTCCAAAGTTACCATTTTTGGATGTAACCTATAGCCAGGCCGTTAATTCACAAGCTCTTTGTTTTGTGAATTTCACAGAGAAAAGTGTTCATCAATCACCATATTAGCTGGGCGCCAGCTGGCCAGTTGTTAACTCTAGATGAACTCACTAGTCTTCTTTGTCCTGCTGTGGCTACTACAGTCACAAAGCAAGTAGCTGAGCACGTTGGACACATACGGCACGTTAAGCACCGGACGAACCTAACACCGCCATGGCTACCACTACCGCTGCTGCTACTACACCTTTTTCTGCTGCCTCCGCCATAGTAGTAGCTCTTGAACTACCACCACCACCGTTACTAGCAGCTGCCGCTGCACCCGCCAAACTTCTTTGCAGTACTGATGATGATGATGAGGCCGACGGCCGGCGGCGTCGGCACTACCAAAGGCGGCGGCGGCGGCATCCTCCGCCACGGCCGTCGTAGCCGAGCCGACTGACCAGCTGCGCATCAGCGGAAACGGCGGGCAGCCGAACCTCCCCACAGACCGCGGCGCGCCCGTCGTCGTCGTGGCGGAGTTGACGCTGCTGCTGCGTGAGAACGGGGACGCCCACGACGAACCCGGCCGCCTGCTCTGCTGCTGGCACGCCTGCTGCTGCGCCTTGACACGGCAAGCCTGCTGTGGCTTGCACGGGGGTGGTGGGCTTCGGGCGGTGGGCGGCAGCGGCGGCATTGGGAGAAGCTTGCCGCCGGCGAAGAGGCGGTCGGCCGGGGCGACGTCGTCGGCGTCGGCACCCGCGGCGATGGCGTTGGCGAGTCGAACTCCGGCTCCGCCGGGAGGCGTGACGATGAGCGTGACACGAGCAGCGACGCGTCCGACCGCCGGCCGGCGAGGGATGCGGCGGCTGCAGGCGGTGGTGTCGCGATCGCGACGACGACTAAGGTCGTGCGAGAAGGAGATCCTAGGACTGATCAGCTCCGCCTCCGGGGCGTCTTCCATTATTTGGCGGCAGTGTCAGGAATGTCAGCGGGAGATCGATCAGAGGCCCGGCACGGAGGAGTTGGGAGGAAACGGATAAATAGAGTAGCTGAGCTGCCGAGACCGATCGATCGAGAGCCCCGCCGCGGCGGCGGTCCCAGACGGACGACAGGTTGGGACCGTGGTCTCCGTGGGGTACAAAATTTCGCACCCGAATTCGCGAGGTTGATTCGATCGCACTCGCGCCCGGTCCCTTGGTCGGTCACCTACCTACGCTACTACGCCAGTGGCAGCCACCGTTTTCTCGCCCAGGACGCCTCTGGATCAACGTGAAACTTTGGCGATCAACCGAGCATTTCTCGTCCAAGTCCAACGTCCATAGTTTGCTTTACGGTGCAGGCGTGTAACTGTCTCTGCCCACATACTGATGACTTACATACATGCATGTGGGACAGTGGGAGTATGTATGAAATCGTGCTGTTAGGGTCAAGAATTCGATCGATCCAAATCTTTTTGGCAACTCAATCAGATCAACTGCTTGAAGTACGCAACGGCGATGGGTGTGATGGGCGGCTCGGCACTGTACGGATTTCAGTTAGCTTGGACGCAAGATCAGAGTTCTTTTGAGCTGAGAAAAGAGAGAGGATTGCTGTGTCAGATAATCAGATTGCTTTCACATGTATATACCAGTATACCACTGTTTACGCTGTATGGCGAGACGTCGACAGGGATTCCGAGTTAAGCACTACTGTAGTTTAGTTTGGGATCAGAGCAGAATATGATGGGAGGGTCCTCTGTGGTCACTATCTCTCAAATTCGATGGATGGAACCAGCAAAAACACAGCGGGATGGGAATGGGAGCCCCATGTTATGTTTCGGCTCAATCTCTCTCACATGAACATTCGGATCAGCAGGGACCTCATCCAAATCATGGTATTCGTCAGACATACAGCCATGGCAGAATGTAAGAAGATCCAGAAAGGAAGCTGTACCCATTTCCCTTCAACTCCTTCCATTCCATGGACGAAAAGGATGGCAATTCAATGCAAGAGGAGCACTCAACTGGAGAGAATTCAGCAAGGACTTGTGATGAAATCAATGGAGGAGCTGCTACTTGTGTAACAGAGGCTCTTCATCTTTTTCTGAATGTGACGTGTCGTGAAAATGCGCAGCACATCATAGTTGCTGCCTCGTGGACACACACGCGCTCGCTCAATTATTCATAGTACAGTACGTGCCTTCCTTCGCTTTTCTGCAACGCTGGACCAGATCAATGGACTGCGAATTATTGTGCGCTGCAACTGTAATGCAGTGGATGCATGCAAAAAAATGATTCGGCCTAGTACCAGCTTGCATCGATGTCAGTAGCAACATTTTGCAGTCAGATCGAGAGAGTGTCATCTCACCGGTGGCTGGTGTAGTGTAAATTCAGGTGACTGATGTCGATCGGTCAGTGTTGCCTAGTTAGATAGTAGAGTTTCACCTGGTAGGCTGGTCACTAGCTCCATCATCTTCCTATATTAGCATCCTGAATTGCCCATGGAGACAAGCTCGGCTACCTAAGCAAGCTAGGGCAAAGGGACACCAAGCGGTAGCGATCCAGGACGAGTAGTAGGGGGCATCTGGAGCAGCGCCGTCCCTGAATTCCGGTCACTAGCGGCTAGGCCGGCCGGGGGAGCATATCATGCCATTAGCCCATCATGCATGATCTGAAGATCGAGATCAGCAGAAAATGGTTGGTCGTGTGGTGCATTCGTTAGGCTCGTAGGCAGGGACTGTTCCTCCTCAGTGTTGCTCACTGTTCTACCTGGCTGGCGTAGTATCTCGCCGCCGGCCCCTGATTGTGCTTGCGTGCTCTGTAGTTATGGGGTCCGGCCGGCCGGTTCCTGAATCCGTGGTGGCCTTTGGCACCTTGTACACAAATCTCTCACTGTTCCACTTCTTGTCACGGAAGAAACAAGGTAGGGGGCCGCGGATTGAGCGGTTGAATGGCAAATGATTCAACAGATAAGCTTTGGAGACCATCTGGACGTAGAAAATAAAAGTAAGAAAGACTTGTATTTTCTTACTAGATAATTCTGGCTCGGGTGGCCTCGTTTTGTTGAGTTTCTACTAGTCATGGCGTGTGGCATGCTCTTGGTCATGGGACGAGGCGCGCGCCTGGCGTTGTGTTGCCTCCCTACGGTGGTGTGACCGATCGATGATGGCTCATGATCAGTCGACACTGTCATGAACTCGACGTGGAATGGCTCCGAGGAGCAGCGGTGAGGAGAAAAGAACTGGATGTATTTAGTAGCATTGGGATCATATAATAATAAAGATTGTAGTAGTAATAGTGTTCGAGACAAACAGATTGAACCAACAATTCCTTTGCTGATGCTCCTATTTTTGAAATTAAAACTTTTAGTTTTGTCCTAAATCAAACTTAACTACACTTCGATCAAGTTTATATAAAATATATAAATATAAACATATACAATACAAGTAAATATCAATCTTTGTTTTATGTCTAGATAGGTTAACGTTGTTTGACATAGGAGCAAGGACAGATCTAAAATTACTTATAATTTGGAACAAAGGAAGTAGACGCAAATCCGCAGTCAGACAACAGCATAGCAGCCAAATGAGCTGAGACCATTCGTGTGATAAACCAGGCCATAACAGTTTGGAATTTCATCTTAAACTTTCATGTTCAGCGGGAAACAAAACAGTACTACTGTTTCTACCCAACTTACTAACATGTTGTCTGAGAAAAATGATTACAAGCGCTGTGTTTTCCTTGGCGAAATAATGATGTAAATGATTGAGAAGCCGACTGGAGATTGGATTAATGTAAGGCAGTGGAGAAAGATTCATGCATACCGCCGGCCAAGTCCAGACTGGATGACACAACAAAATTCGGTGTAGATGCTATGTGTGTAGGATCAACTGCAGCACGGTGTGGAAAATATGTACCTGGGGCTCAAAATTTTGGAAGCTCCTAATCGCGACCTATCTAAAGTGATTTCTACTACTGCTGGTGCTCTTTTTAGTACTAAATTTGTCTAACTAGCTGCTGTATATGTACTTTGTCATGCACTGGAGGATGGGCAGATGGCTTAGGACTTGAAGAGTGAGCAGAGTATAATCGTCTAGAACTCTTAAGATGATCAATCCCTTGTCTTCTAAGAGCATTTGGATTGACACCTGCCTTGTGGGCAGCAATGACTCCAATTGCTTCCCAGTAATTCCGGACATTCAGCTGAGGGGAAAACATTCAAAGTTATCAATAATTGCTTAGATCTATGAGCTTATCAAAAAGAGTCAAAGAAATGCGAAAGAAGATTATAGGCGTATATTGTGTGCCGCTTCTATGCGAACTTGTCTGGAGTATCATCAAGCACTGTCTCATTTTCCTGTACGGTAATGATTAAGGGCTGCAAAGAAGAAGATGATGAAGAAGAAATGAGTAATTTAGCTGACCTAGTTAATTATGGCTAACACTTTTTGCAATTAGCTCCAATCATGATTCTAACATAACTTGCATTTATGAACTTATCTAACACACTGTGCGGTCAAAGTGGATACATAATTCCATCTTTCATTAATAATTATACGGAAATTATACCTTGTTCTTTCTTGCAGCTCTAGCAAAAGCAAGTGTACCATCTCCTCCACAAGAGTCTTTGGGAAGAATAACACTGTCAACATCAGCAGCCACTATGCAACCTTTGTCCAAGCTTCCTTTGCTCATGACATACTGTGGAGCATTGCTTAACCCAGCAAGCACACAAGGCAGAAATGTATATCAATCTATTTGATAAACACATATTATGAATAGGCAAACAACATATAGAAGTAACAAGCAATCAGGTTAAAAGAAAAAGAAAAAAAAAAAGTATTGAGTTTGACATAGGACAGGATTCATCTCTCTATATATGACCAAAAAGAGGCAAAAAAAGGCAGCTGTTGTAACTAAAAACTGAACAATAGCACTAGTCTCATATAAGCCTTGTAATGGTAGTGTGATTGTGAAACATGTCACTAGTAAATTGATAATTACTTAACTAAGTTATGCACTGAGTACACATGGACATATACCTCTTCAGCAGCAGATCTAGGAGATACTAAAGGGCTGAGTGGTGGGGATAACACTGCAGGAGCATGGGCACAAGGGATTTTGAATTCTTTAACAATTAGATGACTGATAATTGCTTCAACTCCTGCCAATAGATCAACACCCTGCAATGAAATATCATTCAAGAACATAAATGATGAAAAATGCAAAAACTTTCACTACCTAGGAAATGCACAAAATGAAAGATACGCTTGCCAACAAATGATAACCTTAGTGTACTGTTAATTGTCATCAACTCAATAGAACTCAGAGTCTCAGACCCGTCAATATAAGATTCAGTGCAATAAAGGGGCAATGACCTCCATATTCTGTTCCATAATAATAATAATAATAATAAAAATAAAATCCCCTCCATATTCTAGGGGAATGGTGGCACTAGCTATCAGACTTCTAAAAATTGAATGTCTTGAAAGTTTAGAAGACACATTTTTGCCTCAATTCTCTATAAAAATGCTTGATGCAAATGTCAATGGTACAAGACATTGTACAAACAAAAATAAAACAAACTACTTGAGCAGACAAGAGTTTACCTTTCCTTCCGGTAACAATCTGAATCTTCTGGGTCATCATCTGGAAAGCGTGCGACAACTGCCACAGCATTCACGTCTGAATGTGTCACTAGTGCATCAACTGCTCTCAGAAGAGAATCAGAGTTACCAACACTCCCTGTCGACTTCCCACACCTGGGATCAAACCATGTCTTGATCTACACCAAAAATGGGCATGCCCGAAGTACACATCAAGATTATGCAAGCAGTTAATCATGCTTACAGCTACAACTATCAGTACTAGTATCAGAACACAATGTGCACCTTCAGAGGAGCATCTGTGACAATGTACTCCACTACAGGCAAGCCAAGAGAAGCCCTCGTAGCATCTGCAACCTGCAAGTGACGCAGCTGGAGGTCTTCCTCGATTCCAGAATCCAACACCAAGCCTACCTAGGTGTGATCAGTTACAATGTGTCATTGGCTCTCTTTTTCAGAAGCAATAATGTATAGCAGCACTATAGCCAATGTGGATGGGAGACAGTAGTAATCCCCACAGCGAGAGTCAATGCAACACTAACCTTGTTCTGGTGAACAGGTTGGAGCGCCCAGGATCCTTCTGCGAACCTGTCAAGGGCGTACCCTTCCACGTAAAGTGTATTGGGCATCGGCCAGTACAGCATCGCAGCGTTCAGCACCTGCAACATGAAATTCCATTCCATCTCCAAGTGAGCGACCAAATTCAAATGGAGAAACAGCAACAGAAGTACGGCGGCATAACATTCATGAAGGGTTCCTTGACGTTACGTTTGGGTGGGATATGACGCAGTCGGCGACGCCGGCGACGGCTCGCGCAACCGGAGGGCGTCGCCGGCGAATCCCCGACGGCCGCGCCGACGCCCGTGGGGACAATTAGGACGGACGTGTAGGGTCTCCTGAAGCACGCGGCCCGCGCATCGGCGGACGGGAGAAAGAGCGGGCCCGCGTGCGCCTGCGCGGGGCCGACTCCTGCGACGGCGTAAAGCGCGAGGTGAGGAACGGAGCAGAGAGACGGAGCGCCATTGCTTTGCCGGGGGCGGGGGCGGGGCAACGACAGCTGTGGGAACGAAAGCGGATAAGGCTACGCGCAGCTCCACAGGATCAGGGCTAGGCCCACATGAGTCGGCCCAACACGGTCCATATTTTTCTTGAGTGGGCTGGGCTGTCAGTTCTCATTCCTGGTCCTACCTGTCAGGCTCTCGGATTTACCCGACGACCCCCACGGCCCTCCGCAGCCACTGGGCAGGCAGACGAGGAGAAGCTTCGCGGACGGACGCCATGTCCTCGTCATCGCCGCTGTGCGCCGCCTCCTGCTCCACCGCTCTCCGCGCGCCGCCGCCTCTCCTTCGCTTCCGCCGCTCTTCCGCTCCGGTGTCCGCCTCCGTGGCGCGCGCGGCGCCGGCCGTCTCCGACGACCTCGTCCTCCGCATCGCCGAGCAGCTCGAGGACTCGGTGACCTCCACCTCCCGCTCCTCGACCCTCTCCGCTCCGCCTCCGCGCTCTCCCTCCTCTCCACGCCCTGGCCGACCCGCCGCTCCAGCGAGGCCTTCCGCTTCACTGACATCTCCTACCTCCGCTCCCTCCCCATCACCCTCCCTCCAGGGAGCCGACCTCGCGCTGCCGTCCTCGCCTTTCTCTTCGCACGTCCTCTTCTCGGATGGAATCCTCCTATCCTCCTCTGGTGCCCATGTCAGCACCCTGGCCGATCTTCCACCTGGCCGCGCCCGGGACCGCGCCGCCGCCGCGCTCGCCGCCTCCGCTGAATTCGCCCACAAGGACCTCTTCTACGACTTCAACGCCGTTGGGGCGAGGGACGTCGTTGTCGTGCACGTGCCTGGGGGTCAAGGTGGCTGACGACCCAATCCACATCCGGTTCGCCTATACCAATAGCGGTGCTGAGAGTCTGCTCATGTCAATCCAAGGGTTCTGGTCGTGGCCGAGAAGGCAGCAGAGGTGGCCATAGTGGAGGAGCACTTTGGGGCTGGAGAAGAAGGTGGTTGCTATTGGGCCAATCCAGTAGCAGAGATTATCATCGACGAGGGCGCAAGAGTGGTTCATTCATACATGCAACACCAATCATTTGCTGCAGCACATACTAAATGGACAGTCGTCAAGCAGGTCAGTCTGGATTTTAGATAAATAAATGCTGTAAGATACTTGTAATTTTAGTTATGATGAGTGTTATATTTTCATGAATGGGATAGGATAGTGATGATAAGAGAAGCAGCTCTGATCAAATTATGAATGAGAGATTTCTGGAATTACTCAGATTGATTCTGTGCTGGTGACATTTGTCATTCCAGGGTCTCATTGTTTGATCTACCTCATGACTCGAGCCAGTTGCCTCCAGTTTTCTAGTGCTAATAGAGTATAGTCTTTGTGGGTGTTAGGATTGATCAATGAAGCTTAGTTGAACAATGAAAATCAGTTTTATTTGTTCTGAAACTTCGTTTTTCTTTTCGCAGGATACAACTAGTAAATATGAGTTTGTTGAGGTCAGCACTGGAGCAAAATTGAACAGGCACAATCTCCATATCGAGCAATTAGGTCCTGAGACAGAGACAGAACTATCAACACTTCATTTAACATCTCAGAATAAGCAGATACATGATCTGCACAGCAGACTCATACTTGATCACCCTAGAGGTTTTTCACGACAGCTCCACAAATGCATTGCTTGTGGCACAGGAAATAGCATATTTGATGGCAATATTAAAGTCAACAGGTATACTTATCAGCTTTTTTTTTTTTTTGTTGTTTTGTTCTTCCAAGAGAAATGTTGTCCCAGCCATTTATCTGACCAGCATTGCTTAGATTTCTAGTTTCACGCCTGTGCCATACACACTTTTACTGCTCAATATTTCACAGTAGGTGAATATATGGCATCCTGATATTACATATTTGTTCAGGGTAGATTTAAGTTTTAACTGAAATGTGGAATATTAATGACATGTTTGATACTTTGATGTGTTCGTCGCATAAAAATATTTCAAGTTTCATGCCTGTGCGAGAATCCTTTTTATTGCTCGCATTTCACAGTAACTGAATATATCGCATCCTAAGATTCAATATTTGTTTAGGATAGATTTAAGTTAACTTGAAGTCTACAATATAGTATGACTACTTGTGTAAGGTGTTTGGTGTGTTTCATGACATAAAATAATTGAAAGAAAGTTATTACTTATTATAGAAAGCCGCACAAACATTACTTATTACCTTGTACTAAGCTGTTTTATCATCCTTCTGTACTTACGACCTATCAACTGTTGAATTTTGTTTCAACTATAGTTATATTCGCCAGGGAGGCGTCATATCTGTATATTTCTGGCTGATATATGGCGTGCTACAGATATCACCAAGTATCAGAAAAAACTATATAAAAAATCGATTGGTTTAGCTCGCCATACAGCGAGATACACTGCCTATACATGCCAGCCGAATAGTACCTCATTTTAAAGCCCAACGCAAGCCCAACAGTATGAGCCCATCCATTCTCAACCTCACCCCAAAACACTGCTTCCCATCTCTTGATTCTCGACACCTCCACCGACATGGAGTGAGCATTGCCACCTCTTGCGGAGCACATGCCCCTAGGATCTAGCGCCGCCACCTCACTAGGGCGCATGATGTCAGAAGCACAGTGACCTAGCTGGGAGCCAACGTTGCTACTGGGTGTGCCTGTGTCCGGTGTCCCTGTCAGTACCACCGCTTTGGATCTGAAGCTCTGGGACTTGGGAGATCATCTTCACAGCTGCTGAAGGTTCAGAGATAGGTGTGCTCTAGCTGTGGTGAGTCTGGTGACCGGTCAGTTCCTGCCTGCTTGTCCATTTAGATCCTCTCTTTCCCTTCGTATGTCTTGTTGAAATTGATTCAATCATTTAGATTCTCTCTCTGAGGGTATTAAATGCAATTATTTTAATTATAAATTTTATATATTGGGCGTGTTGGCTTATCTTTGTTTTTTTGGACAAACGCTGTATTGCGGTACTAGTACCCGTATTGTGTATCGGTGATGCATAGATGCAGTTATATAATTCCTAGGGCGTCTAGCATCTATGTACTCATGAATCATGACAAAGCTATGTCTGAAGCTGCAATCCTAGATCTGCATCCTAATATTGTGATGATCTTGATTCACAGGTATGCACAACAAACTGATGCGGGGCAAGAAACCAAGTGTCTTATCCTATCGCCAAAGGCGCTTTGTTAATGTCAAGCCAAACCTTCAGATTATTGCTGATGATGTGAAGTGTACTCATGGTGCCGCCATCAGTGGTGAACTTGATCCAAATGAGCTCTTCTACTTCCAGGCAAGGGGCATCAACACGGAAACTGCAACAGATGCCTTGTTATACTTCTTTGGAGCTCATGTGATAAAGCGCATACCATTTAAGCCTATAAGTGAGAAGGCATTAGCACAGTTCAAAGAGTTGCTTGCTTCATCCAGACAAAAACAGACGAGGCCCTTCATTCGTAATATTGTTTCAGTTAGTTTGACACATTTTGTTGAGATGAGGAAAATAGCAAAGGTTAGAACTATTTCTGCCAAACAAGGTTAGAACTACTCTAGCTTGCAAATGCAGTTTCAAACGGCTTGTCCATCCCTAGCAAGGGAAGATGCTGTGAACATCAGAGTAGACTATTGTTATCACGCATGTTACATTATATACTTGAGTCGAATCTGTACTTGAAAAAAATTCTGTAAAGAAATACCGCAAAGTGATGCAGCTCAGGGGAGCAAATAAGCTTTTTTCTCTACATGAGAATTTGTAAGTAAAGACATGGCAGCTACTTTTCTGTATTTTTTTTTCTGGTTGAACATGATGTTTAATTGTATTTGAGCTTCTGTGGGGGTGCTGACTGCTCGACAGTCAATACTATTATTATACACTGAGTCATTGATGCACACATGTGAACAGTACATATTCGAAACATAAAACAAAGTTGCTTTCGTGGCTCGGTTGAAACACAAAACAGAGTTGCTTTTCGTAGCTTGGTTGGAACATCCGTTTAGAACAGTACACATGAGAACAGTGAATACTCGAAACATAAATCAAAAGTTGCTTTCGTAGCTCAGTTGGTTAGAGCACCCGTTTAGTAAGCGGGAGGTCTTGAGTTCGACTCTCAACGAAAGCATATGCAGATAATTCATTTTTGTCTGTGGCCAATTTTTTTTTTTTTTCTTTCAAATTCATTCCGTAGCCTTTTTGTAAATTCATCGTGTAGCTGGATCTTTTTAATCTCTTCACTCATTGAGCCATTGATCCGTAATCAATTTTGTTCCTTTTTGCAAATTCATTTTATAGCCAAATTTTTAAATCTCTTCACGCATGAACCAATATATATTTTATTGATTTTTGATTTGTAGCCTGCCTGTTTTTTTTTCTTTTGTATTTTTTTTTTTTTTTTTGCAATTTCATTATGTAGATTTTTGAGATCTCTTCACTCGTTGAATCAATATATATTTTATTGATTTTTGACATCTAGACTCTAGATAGCCTTTCTAAATGCCACACGTTCTTTTTTGTGAATTCATTCCTTGTTGCAAATCCATTATGTAGCCAAACTTTTTAAATCTCTTCACTCACTGAACCAATATTTTCTTGATTTTTATCCATAGCCAGCCAAATAAAATGTTGCCTCTTGAGCCTTTTTATCTTTTTTGCGAATTGCAGCTATAATTCTCTTTTTGCGCATTCATTCTGTAGCTAATTTTTTTAAGGTCCGATTTATCGGCTTTCATTTATAGGAGATGAGGATAAATTGCAAAGCCATTAATCTGTAGCCAATTTTTAGTTTTTACAAATTCATTTGTAGCTAGACTTTTTAAATCTCTTCACTCATTGAATCAATAAATATTTTTTAATTTTTATTTGTAGCCAGCCTTTTTAAATGTCACAGGTTCACCCTTTTTCATGCGGATTTTGTAGCCAGTCTTTTAAATCTCACACGTACAATAATTGAACCAATATTTTATTTTTATATATTTGCAGCCAACCTTTTTTAAAATCTCATCAGATGTTCACCTGTTGAATATATCTGGCTTGATAAAACCTTTTCATTAAAACTATAATTACTACTCCCTCTAAAATATAGGGATTCCAAATTTGTCTCAACTCAAATTATGCAAAGTTTGACAAAATTTACGAAAAAAAGTGTATTAACAACTATCATACCAAATCAAATATATCAAATCTGAAAATATATTTCATAATGTATCCAATTTAGTATCATAGCTATTATTATTCTTTTCTCTAAGTTTTATCAAAATTAGCACAATTTAGCTTGTGACAAATTTTGATCCCTTATATTTTAGGATGGAGGGTGGAGCACTATGATCGGCACAAATAGCCTGGGTGGTTAGTAGTTTTAATACTACGTTGGTCGATCTTTTCTCCCATTCATCGGATAAAAGTTTCAGATACATCCGATTGAGCACTTGAATTTGTACATTCAGGAATTGCATTTTCTTTTGTCTCAAAAAAAATTGCTTTTCTTTCTTAAAAAACTAGTAATTAACATGCCAAACATATAGGAAACTGCAAGGCTTGTAATTTAAACACAAAGAAAATCACCTTCCTATCATTCTTAACAGCAGATGTACAGAAACTATACACTTATCAGCAATAACCATTCCTATGCTAAAAATATATATATATGCTCAACTCTGTTCCATTCCCCAATCCCCACATCAGCAAAAATCACTTCTACTACCTCCATTTCTTTTTATAAGGCGTTTTGGTTTGTGTTAGTAGTTAGCCTGAACGACTTATAAAAGGGAATTGAGGTAGTATTTTTACAGATTTCTAACACCACATGAACTGAAGGACCTTAGCTGTGCTTTTCAGGCTTCGTTGAACGCTGAAGCGGTACTATTCAGATCTCTCACTGAAGATCAACTGAAGCTGAAGTCGAACCATTCAGATCGCTCACTGAAGAACAGACATGCACGTCACAACCCAGAAGAAGCAGAAGATCAGCAATCGGTAATCACTCATCAGAACTCAGAAGCGAGACACTTACCTTATTCTGGTTCGTGTCGGGCAGTCCAGAGGCTGTCCTTTGACTGACGATGTAGAAGAGCACGCACGAGACCAAGCTGAGCGCCAGGGAAGCTCCAAGAATGGCCACGATGGCGAGAATCCTTGCGCTCCCGTCAGGCGGCCCTTCTGGACCGCCCCGTGACGCCGTCCTCGAGACATTGTTGCCGCGCTGCCCCTGGACGCCGACACTGTCTGCCGTGACATTCCTCACCCACTCCGGCCTCTGTTCCGGCGAGGTGCGGACCAGGTAAGCGAGGAACCTGTCGAGGACAACGTTACCCCGACGAGCCTTGGCACGGGCTGCGTCCCCGGCGTCTCCCTCGGGGTCGGAGATGCAGCGATCAGGGCGGCGCGGCTTCCTGCCGCGAGAAGGATGGCGGCATGACGACGATGCCCGCACCGTGGCCGCTTCCACCACATCCTTCGACTCGGTGTTGTGGTCGTCGGAGCATGACTTGTCAACCACAACGTCAATCTCTGGCAGACGCGTTCGATCAGAGGCATCAGAGTCTCAGAAAGACGTCAAAGAACGAATGCGCTAGTGCTATATACACCTTACCAGAGCGTCCGGCCGTCGAGACCATGGCTTCGTTCTTGGCGCCACGCTCGACATTGGCCATTGCAGAGACACCGGCGGTCGTCGCCGACGGTGAGCCGAGGCTGGCGGTGGGCAGTGGGACGCTTGCTGCTGCTTCTGACGTGCCAGGATCATGAGCACTGGCGATGCCAATGCCCGACGCCGCGTCGCCCGCGAAGATGAAGCGCGTCGGGATGTACTGCTTCCTGCTTCGGAGTGGCAGGCGGCGGTACGACGACGGCGGCATAGCGTGCGCAACTGCTCGCCTGGTCCGTCGAAACCCTCGAAGCTCTGAGTAATCCATGGTTGGTTAGAAACTCAGAAGGCAAACAAGAACAGGGGAGCACGTTGGGATGGGATGGAAGTCTTATCTTACCGAAGTAAATCGTCGCAGGCTCTTCGTTCCGGCCGTTCCCCGGCGCATCGCCACGAGCAGCATTCCCCACCGGAGCGTCCATTTCCAACTCCTCCGTCAAAGCTTCCTGTTACAGCGAACCAGAACGAAATCAAGAACGATGCCTTCCGAAATTCAGAATCGCTACTCGCCTCACCGAAGCAAAGACCGACTCAACATCATCATCATCCTCGTCGCTCTCTGATACAGCAGCGGCATGGCAACCGCCATTGCGCGCCTCCGAGACGCCCTCCTGCTCCGATGAAGCGGTCCCGCGCGCCAGGCCGCCCTCGGCACCGGCCACCCGCCCGGCACCGGAGCACCGCCTCCCTGGTCATGAGACTCATGCTCCTTCTCCTTCCCCTTGAGCAGGTCAGGGATCTCGCGCTTGTCTTGCTCCATGGCGATCGCGTTCTCGGATCGTGGGGTGGGTGGTGAGACACTGAGACGAGGAGGGAAGAGAGGAGTTCGAACGAAGCAGAGCAGGGATGGAGGAAGAAGTGGTGGTGGTGATGGAGGGACCGGGCGTGAGGCGAGCGGTTTTGGACTCTGAAGTCTGAAGCGGTTGGTTGCTGGCTTTGCTTGGTGCAGGGCAAAATTCATCAGGCGGTTGATGGATGATGGCTGCTGCGATGTATGGGGACTGGTAGGGCCCAGCTGACAGGATGAGATGGTGGGACCCCAGGTTTGATATGCTCTGAGATTCGTATAAAATGCATACGGAGTACCTGGGAAATCATTGTCCCGTAGCCGTAGTAGTAGCATCATCCTATTCCTATCCTATGTATACGATTGCATACGTTGGTAAATATGTTGATGAGAAACAGATTTGTCAAGTTGGCCGGTCATATAGCTATCTAAATTATACGGCCAGATCACATGATTTCAACCTCGATTTAGATCTGCCAAAAAGCATTTTGCCCTGTTTTTCTTTTGTGCGCGGTTGCAGCTGTTAGGTCCTACTCTAACTTGTCGACGTTGTAGGTTAGTCCCGATCTCTAGCGTCTTGCCAACAGGTGCCGAATAGCCGAAGTTTGTCGATGTTGTGTAACTTTAACATTTATCAATCCTCTTAATGAAAAACAGACAACAGAATGCTCTTGAAAAAACTTTTGGTCATGTTTTACTCTCTACAGATTGTTATATTTATTTCAAAAACCATTGTAATTCTTGCTAGAGACGTGTAATGATTGAAGTGTATAATAATTTCAGAAGAAAATGACTGAAATGTACTTATAAAACATACTGCACCTAAATCCTGTGAAACAGAGCACGATTCGTTACTGGTTTTTGTCTTTCAGCACCTACAAGTTGGTATCTTTATTTCTGGATTTGCTTTCAGGTAAACACATATTGTTTATTTGTCTAAGATGTGTTGCTCAATATTTCTGTCTCAATACACCACGTACTTCACTTTGCAGGTAAACACATATTGTTTATTTGTCGAAGACATGTTAGGTAGAGTCTAATCTAACCCTGAGCTGATCAATGTCCTACGCCCATTTGGTCGAAAATGTAGGAGCGGCTGCCAGAGCGAATGGACGGGGGGTGCCCAAAGTAGTTTAGTGGGCTTCAAAGCCTGTGGAGGTGCCTGGTATTGAGCTGTGGGGTGCCTGAAGGATCAACAATTGTTAAGCGCAGAGAAATTTTAGAATTCAGGGGGGTGCGGCTTAGTGGCTTAGTGGCTTCGCCCCTGCGGCTGCGGCTGCAGGATCAGCTCGGGCGACCGAGCGGGTGCTACCGCTGTCCAGGGCCATCGTAATTTTGCTTTGTGTTTTGTCGTCACAAGATGGTTCTACTGATATAGGTTTTCTCAATCAACACCTTTTCAGTTTATTTTTCAGATTTACAAAATCTTGGTGTACAACTGTTTTACCTGCCAAGATTTGTTCCTTTTGCATATGCCGGCATTTCTTTGAATTTTATGCAGCCCGTGGTCACAGGATCCTTCCGGGCTCATTGCCTGTGGTCACAGGATCCTTGTGAGCTCATTGCTTGTGTTGGACGACCCATTCTCCTTTCAACTTGGGAAACTCTAAATTTTTTTCCTCCCTGGTTGGTTGCAATGTGAGGGAAGAGTAGACTCCGGGCTGTGTAAGTGCAAGCATGTTGCTCTGAGCAAGTGGAGGCAGACCAATAGGCAATGTTGAATTGCAGGGGCAGGAGGGAGAGTGAGGTTGGGACGAGCGATATAAAGTGGATGAGGGAGGGGTGGCATGGCAAGCAGAGGGTATCCCCTATACCACGCTGCTATAGCTGCTGTGTAAAATGTTCAAACATTTTTTATGGTACCATTACCACGCTGCTATAGCTGCTGTTTTAAAATGTTGGAAATTATATTTGTGAAATTATGTTTGTTTCTATACATGGTCATATACAATTGTTTATATATACTAGTGATTTGCGTGGCGCCCATGCGTAGCGGAGAGCAATGGCCCTACAACAGTATTTGTAAAGAGAATGCACATAGATATTAGATGTCGGGATATGAGAGCTAAATATTATAATACCAAATGTTGAGACATGAAGCAAATATTACAATACGGATGCAACATAGATACGGATGTCTAAACATGAACTACATATTACAGAAAACATGATCTAAATATTACAGGGAGGCTAGGTAGATGTTCAGGTCAACACAATCGTACATTTGGAAGAGAATCACATAGATATTAGATACCATCTTGCGAGAATTGGGCCAGCCAAATATTTGGAAAGCTTATGGCAGATTATAGATACCAAATGTCAACATTCAGAAGTACACGGTGCCATTGTTCAAACCACAAATACTACTAAGCGATTCATTCTCTCGAAACATGTCGAGAATATATGCTACATCAGCATCACACATGGTCATTTGCTACATCAGCCGTTAGCAAAATAACATAGTGATTCATTATGCAAAACATGTTTTAACTTTTCGCAGTATGCGAGCAATATCTAAAGATAACACGCGTACAATGGTAAGAAAGAATCAAAACATTCAGGCATCTGAGCATCAGAACTTGAGCATATAGAGGAGCACATTCGAGCATATAGAGTAGCATAATCCGACGAGAATGAGAATACCAAAATCCTAGCATACTGAGTCTCAACAGCCCATTGGCATATAAATAGCATAAAGAAAGTTTCTTTGCTGCACTGAATAGTCTCGAGGGGGCGCACCCAAGCATCGGTCGGCACACCAAGCTAGATTGTATGTATAACTATCATACCTATATTTAGCATAGTTAATTCATACCCTAGATCATACTGTGATCTCTACACCAGCATCTGTAATCACATCATCATGATCTAGAACGAGCTTGCGGCAGAGGAAATGTGATTGTTGCTTTTGGACGGGTCCTTTGTGCATTAGTAGCGATTAGGCATGGATGAAAAGATCTGATCTAAATGTGTTAAGAGTTAGAGGTAATCTATTACCCTCTCTTGTGCTTCTTTGACAATTTGGTGTCTCAAGGCCATCAAGCTTGGGCGGTGGAGTCTGGGGAAAGAAGGGACATGAGCATCATACATGCAAACTCTTGAACAATTGTAGGAAACAAGGGACATGAGCAGTGAATAAGAGACATACATCTGAAAGGTCTGGTGAAGATAGAGTGCTAGCTGGTGTAGCAGTAGCTGATGGCTCAGGTGAGCATGCTTTTTTAGACATTATTGCTGAATCTGGAGGAACAGACAGACACGGCAACACACTAAGCATCATTATCGTAACACAAAATAATCTTTGAAATACAACGGCATCTATCAACCAATCCTAAAATTACTCTAAATCTCTGCACCTTTTCAGACATTATTTTGCTTATTGAGGCAGCGGAATTAGGCAAAACAAAAGACATGGTAAACCATAACCAAGATATAAGAAAGATATCAAAGCCCTACAGCATACACTATTATTATGCAAATTAACAGAGAATGTATTGCTTATTGAGAAACAGAGAATGTATTGCAAAATGATCAAGTGTTTACCTGCCCTACTCGGCTCAAAAAATCAGTGCATACTGACTTGTCATTGGACACCGCTTTGGAAATATGCAAATTAACACTCATTATTTTTCATTTTTCAACAACCAGTTGGTATGCTCTTCATATGAGTTTCATCTGCTCCAGGGTTCTATAAATGTTGTTGCCTGTATGTATCATGGTACAGCGTATCTTTGTACGTGTCTGTATTTGTACTTTGGTTTCCTTATCTGAAATACAGATACGTTTATCAAAAAAAAAAAAAAACATACTGAATTTAACAATGAAAATACAGGCCATTTCCAAGCTGTAGGGTAAAAATAACTTACTGAAATAAATTGACAGGGTGCATATGTTTTTTTGTATGAGTTAAAAGCTTGTGACAGATCAATGGGGATTAGATGGTAAACAAAAATTCTCTATATGGGAAGGAGGATATTTTCTGGCCCTTGATGTGGTCATCTAAGCTGACATGTCATTCAGAAGCATCACCATGAAAAGCAGAAAATTCTTCTTGCTTGGATTAGTTCATGACATTCTTTCCAACCGAAGAATACCACACTACACCGTGGGGACCCTGTCTAGTCTAAGATATAAGCTATCCCACCAACTTCATTTATAAAACCAGAATACATTTCAATGATAGCTATAATCTGTCTATAGACACAAAGCTTACCTTTTTTCACTGTATTGATATTTAGAATAAGCTAGAAAGTATCCATATTTCATTTCATTTTAGATTAACAGTCTTCTTTTGGACGGTCTCTGAATCACAGTGTAGAACTAAATTTTCCATTTCAGTGCAGAAGCAATGATACATCAATAGAAATTAGTGCATACAACAAAAACGAGCTAATATTAAAGACAATCAGGTAGGACTACATTATACCTTTTGGACGGTCTCTGAATCACAGTGCAGAACTAAAAAAGCTCATGCTTCTATAATCCAACATTATCACTGTACATTTGCTGCTCAGGTCATCTGACTGAGTATCTGACTTTATATCACTTATCACTTTATCAGTGCATTTTCTTAATGTTATGTACTCCCAGCAGGTGTTAAATGTTAAACTTGATAAATATATTTAGGTTTAGCTTCTTGAACTGCATCGCAAGAGATCTAGTGAGCTAAACAGGTGGACACAAGAGTCACTGCTAAGTTCACAAATCTAGAATGTAAACCTAACGGGGAGGCTCACGAAAGCTCAAGAGAATTGTTGCAATTTCTGTCAAGTACATTTCTCTTACACTTACACGGTGACATCAGAGTAAAGAAAATGCTAAACAGAACAAGAAGTAAATCCTGTTTAAATCACACAATCACTCAAGCCTAGAAATGGAAAGCAGACAACAATCCAGTCACCACATAAAGTGCAATAACACACATGGTTGCTAGAATAGACTGTGCTGGACTTTTCCTAATTTGGTATAGGATTCAAGTTATGTAATTCTGTGCTACAGAAACCGGAAATTTGGGTCGGACTTGCAGGATTTTTTCCCCAGCAATCAGCCTTACAGAGTAATAGATCCTATGCGCTAAAAAACCACAAGAACAGACAATTCTGAGCTAGTGAAACTGTGATAGGATGAAATCAGTGGCAACTAAAAGCTATGTATACCAGATTTTCTATAGCTACGAGTTAGATTGGAGCCGATATACGCGCAATCGTACCCCGAATCCGGTCTTAGAATGCGGATCTCCCGCAAGGAAAAAGAAGAGGTAGTATCTAAGGATTAAGGGCGAGAGGGGGTCGTACGGGCGGTATGACTTGGAAGATAACAACGTCGTGGGCGGAGGCGGTGGACTTCCACGAAAGATTTAGGCGAGGGCGACGGATCCGGAACGCGGCGAGGGCGATGAACGCGGCGGTGCCGCCGCTACCCCGATCCGCCGGCCCAGCATCGCCACCATCGTGATACCCGCCGCCCGGTGAGTCGAATCTTGGAGGATGGAAACAAGGAGATTTTTGGACAGAACCGAAGAAAACGCCGGTGAGGTCGAGTGGGGGGACGCGGCTGGCCCACGCCGCTGCCCTCGTGCCCGCCGCGGATCCTGTGCCGCCGCCTGGCCGCGCCGTGCCCGCGCTGCCGCCCTCAAGCCGCCCGCGCCGCGGCAACCCGCCCGCTGCCGGGCGCCGCTCGCCCGCACCAGCGCCGCCCGCTGGGGGCGCCCGCCGCGCCCTTCCGCTCCGCCCGCCGCGCTTCTGCCCGAACTGGGGCTGGCCGCCCACGCCCGCGCCACGCAGAGGGAGAGAGGGGAGAGGGAGGAGGCGGCTATGGCCGGGAGAGGCAGAGGCAGAGGCGAGGACTAGGTCTAGGGTTCCAGTGATGATGATATATATATATGAGGCGGGGAGGCAGCTCCACCGTTGGATTGAGAATCGAAGCGATCCAAAATAATCGAATGATGTGGATAGCCCGTGGTCGCGTTTTCTCCACACCAAATATAACTCTTTAATGAAGTCTGTAGCATTAGTCCAGGCATTATACTAGTAACAATAATATTGTGAACATTAGACGATCGCTTGGCCAACCTAGCGAACGACACAAACCTAAGACTTGATATTCGATGTGTTGCTCGTTGATGCCGATGCAAAGCATCCACGGACCACATGCACACACAGCACAACGCAAGCACCGAAGGCACGCAACACGGCAGCTTAACAACAGTACTGTTGGGTTTGTCGTAGACTCGCATCAGTCAGCACGCCGGTTGAAGTCCTGACCACGAACAGGTGCGGCCGAGAAATCAGCAGTCGCTCTGTCGCATCGCGAAAGCTTGTGCTCTGCGTCCCATGAGGTGGGCCCTCACATGGCAGCCGCGACCGACTGGCTGTGACAGCCACGCAGTCGCAACTCGCGAGGGCCGCTCGCTCGCCGCCGGGGCTCGAAGCGGAAGCGCCCGCGCCCTTGTGAATATTCGAACCAGAGACACTGGCTGGCTGAGACTTCTAGAGTCCAGACCAGCATGGCATGCATCATACACACTGACACGAGGGCCCTAATCCACGGACCCACGTGTCAGTGGATCATCCGCCGCGTCGTTCCGTTCCCGGCCCCCAAAACCGTTGCTCAGCAACCCGTTTCATGCAAGGCGTCCACGGACCACATGCATACAGCAGCATAACGCAGGCTAGCACCGAAGCACGCAAACACGGCAGCAAGCAGAGAAAAACACGCACGCCGGTTGAACAGTCCTGACCACGAACGAATCTCCAGGCAGGGCCTCTGGAAATCAGAGAAGAATCACCAGTCGCTCAGTCGCATCGCGAAAGCTCCACTCCCCGTGCTCTGCGTCGCATGAAGTGGGCCCCCACATGGCAGCCCGCGACCAGCATGGCAATTGGCACCATGCATCATGCACACTGACACGAGGGCCCTCAATCCTGGTCCTGGGCCCACGTGTCAGTGGCATCGCCCGCACGCCGCGTCGTTCCGTTCGTGGTGCCGCCGGTACAGGCCGAAACGGGTACGGGCGCTACGTACACTACCAACATGTGGTCCGTGCCAGGCAATGCGATTGTTTCCTTGGTCCCACGTGTCAGCCAGTTGGTTGGGGCACCCCGTCCGGAAGTGACGGCGTTATTAATAAACGTGAAGGTGGTTGTGCTTGTGTGCGGGGCGCGCGCGCGCTCGCAGATGCATCGATCCGCCGCTGCTCTGCTTGCGTTGCGTGTGGTGGCAGCAGACTGGCAGGGCACTTGCCAGGCAGCCAACTCAGCCCGCCGCGACGGCGAGCGCCACACCGCGCCGCGCCGGCCACTCGGCCGGAGCATAATAATAATCGGCTTGCCCCTTTTGCCCCCCTCTCTCAGACTGGGCTTCTTTGCGTACAAGACCACGGTGCTTTGCTAACAATCATCAAGGAATCCTCCCTCCCTCCTCGGGGGCATATCGCTTTCCGTGATCATACCAAGCACGCTCTCTTTTCGTTGCGTCCTCGATTCATCCAGGGCTTTAGCTAGTTGGTGTTACGAAAACAACCGGCCGTGCCGTGGCTCTAAATTCTTCATCTTGCAACTTACGCGGGGAAACCAGTACTAGTATGAATGGCACATGCAAGTACTGTACGTTATTACCCAGCTCTACCTCGACATAATAACCCGACTTGCTCGTCATCTTCTCATGACCTCCTAATGTTGTCGCATTGCTTCCCTTTAGTATCTTGTATATCTGCCTACCCTTCTTATCAAATCCTCTATTACTCGCGTCCCACGTTAATAATATACCACCAATGACGTGTTACACCTTAGCGTCACACCACACTCCACTATTATTGTTGTTAAGTAAACCTGGTTTCTTAGACTGTTTTCCTTATTTTGAAAAGATTCTATGACTTTAAAACCTAACCATCAAAATTAAAACCATCATTAGCAAAGTACAATGTTTTTAAGAAAAATTCGAAAATAAAGAATATAAAATAAAAAACGAACACGCAATACCACACGGGCGTTGCATGCCACTATAACCCAGCACTCCTTCGGTGCAGATGCGGCTGCTGAGTGTAACTCACCGTCCATCCAATGATCTAGTACGTCAACATCAACAGAGCACGCATCGCCTCTCATCTAAAATCTCAGAAGGAAAATAAAATCTTTTTTTTCTAGAAGAAAAAGAAAATCGACCACAACACTGAAATACGAAATGCCCGTCAAGCCCTCAACGCACACACACGCCCTCATCAATATTTATTCATCACCAACACCCACTATTCCATCTATTTTTCCTTTCGCCCACACTTTCATCGCCGAGGCCCGAGCACGCACCTCCCTCTCGTCTCCTCGACCCTCGCCTCCTCCCTTCCCACGCGCTCCTGTCTCAGTACGCCGCCGCCAAGAGCTGCTCCCGCATCCGAGCGCGTCGCAGCCACGTCGCCCACGGCTATGGTGATCTCGGCCGAGCCGCCACCGCCGCTTCCCCGGATCCCGTCGCCGACGCGGCGGTGGCGGTGGAGGCGGCGGCCGTGGCCGCGGCCACGACGAACGCCCGCCAGGCCGCTGCCGCCGCGTTCTCCTCGTTCCCGTCGCTCAAGACATGGGGAGCCACCGGGCCCTGCGCTGCGCCCACGTCAACCGCGCCGGCGACACCACCACCACCACCACCGGCAGGCGCTCGCGCTCCCCCGGGAAGCTCGCCGTGGTCGAGGAGAAGACGCTGATGAGGCATCTCCACGAGGTAGAAGCAGGGAGCAGCGACGCCGCCGACGCGGACCACGTGGTGGCGGCGGCAGAGGAGGAGGCCGCCGTTCCCGCCCCCGACTTGCCACCGTGGAAGCTGCGCACCAGGCGGCGCCCCAAGTCCAAGGTGGCGGCGTCGTCGGCGAGCATGTCGCCGCCGCCGCACGAGCGGAGGCCGTCGCGGGCCTGCGCGGAGGCCCTGGACCGGGCGCGGTTCTCCGTGACGCTCACGAGCGAGGAGATCGAGGAGGACATCTACGCCGTGACGGGCGCGCGGCCGCGCCGCCGCCCTAAGCGGCGGCCTCGCCCGATGCAGAAGCAGCTCGATGTGAGTCCCCTCCCTGGCCTCCTCCGTCCGTCCGTCCGTCTCCGTCCCTTTGCCCTGTTCCAGTTCCAGGGACCCGTTTGTGATTTCGTAAAACCTTGCGTCTCCAGATGCTATTCCCCGGCTCGTGGCTGTCGGAGATCACCGCCGAGACCTACCGGGTGCCTGACGACCGGTGAAGAGACTCGCGTCGCCGGCCCATGAATCAAGCACGTCGTCGTCCCGTCGACGAAGGGCGCAGGAACCTTGAAGAAAGGCAAATTGGCCAATCACAATTAATCCGGTGCTGTTCATTCTTTCTTTAACTCGTCTTCTGCTGGTGATGTTACCATGAGCTAATCAGCTACTAGTAGCTATCAGTAATTGTTATTATTATTAATTGATTGAATAGGATGCTAGTAGCAATCTCAAGAAGCAGCAAGTTACTGTAGTATATCAACTTGTTTATCATCTTTAGCAAAAGTACGTAAGGGATAGTTTGGTAACTTTTGTTTGGAGCGTGCTGCTGGTATTGGTATTACCCTCGATGTTACGGTACCTTTGTAGTTAGTACCAATTACCATCTGGATTCTAAAATGCTAATGCTAATCTTTCTCACACATCGCTGGTTCGTGCCCATGAAGTTGCAACGTTGCATGCGCAAAATTGGTGAAAGCTGACTCATGCTTGCTATATATGTTCATCAGTGATGTTGAGCCTCCTACATTGATTCGAAGATTTTTTTTTTCTGTAGTTTTGCTGGGGATGTGATTAATATGACACTGGCGGTTTTTTTGGTCACATACCGGGTGAGATTTTACCGGCAACGGCTAGGGTGGTATGGGTTACGTTACTGATGGGCCTTTGAGCACGAGGAGTTGACGGCCGTTCGCTGACACGCGGACCCGCCGACCGAACAGTTTGGAGAAAACCCTGCCGCCGCTCGCCCGGTGGGCAGGGCCTTTTCGTTGCCTGTTTTTAGCACCCGGGTAGGGGAGGGCCCGCGTTTCAGGGAGGCAGAAACATAGCAGCACTCCTGATCCGATCCATGGTGGTCCCGGCCGTGGACCGTCCGAGCCTCCCGGGTTTGTTCGCTTGCTCTCGTCCGTGCGGTGGCCTGGACGGTTCATGGGCCCGGTCCACGCGCCCCCCATGCGGTTGCCGGTTACGTCGTGCGGGCGGGACTGTCATGTGTTAAACGAGCTGTTATTAATAGTAAGATAAGGACTTGTTTTGGGGTGGGCGGGCGTCATTTTGTCAAGACAAAATAAGTTGTTTTTGGGTTGGGGGAGTGGACACGGTTTTGGACCGAAAACTGTTGGTGAACTTTGCTGATCACAGATGGTGATGAGTTCCATATCGACCCTCCGCCGCCGTCCGATCAGCGGTGCATTGCTCCGGTCGTAGTACGGTGCGCCTACCTTGTCTGAAAGGGAAGCTCTGGACCACTTGCACGCAGATGTGGTTGGATCCTTGGGACATCATGCCTGATGCCTAGGCGTATATAGAGGAGGAATCCATGTTACCCGCTCTGCACAGCAACCGCTTGCTCTCCCTTTCGGGCCGCCGCGAGTGCTGTGCGTCGCAAGCCTCCCTGCACTTGTGGCTTTCGCCAGAGTACGAACAGAAGTCTACCGGGCAGTCTGGCTGTCAGGTTTCCTCTCAGGCAAAGGCAATTTATTACAGCGGCGAATACCACAGTAGCAGTAGTACGTTCGCTGGGTGCGCGGTTGACTTTGACATCCTCTACTCTGTTTGCACGTTTATGTATACAGAAGACAGAAAAGTCTGCTTGTATGCAAACTCTTTGTTGTTGTACTAATCCATCTGAAGGAAAGGAAGGCCAAGATGGTTGAGCATGCACGGCAAAGTGCATATACATCTTTTTTGCAACCCAAATCTCTTGGTTTAATAATTGGCTTAGAGACAGACAGCCAGATCAGCGACCGAGACGACCGCAAGTATGGATTTGGATTTCGGAGACGACGGCACGTACTGCATAAACTCCGTCTCGTTCCATGTTGTACCGACGGTTCCGTGGCGGCGGGCTGACAGGATTTGTATATATTACTATTCCACGTTGATTGGAGAGAGCGTGAGTAATCAATCTAGCGGACATGGTCAACACGCTGGGGTCGGGTCTGGTCGGAGTGCAGGCATGCTCGCGTCGTCCTGTCGCTCGTCAGCTAGCCCCAGCCATGGTCCAACCGTCCAAGGCGAGACCGCGCGCGCGAGAGCTTCCGGGCCACTCGACTACTCCGCCGCGTGTGGGAATTTGGAAAATACCGGACCCAGGACAAGCACCGGCTGCTGTCCGGCCTCTCGTGTAGAGTATACTAGTACTAGTAGGTGCTGACTTTGTACTTTCCCTTCTCGGCCTGGCCGGCAGGGCCGCAGGGGTGTCATCGTGTCTATATATGGTGCTGGACGGTTGGGTCCATGAACGAACGATGAATACGTGCTGCGACGCATTTGCAGCTAACATGATCAAATCTACCATACGGGCTTCTGGCTTCATTGAATCGTCATATGGGATCGACTAATGTTGTACTCCTTGCTACGGAGTACGGAGGATTATGTAAATGGATCGGAGTACCGTCTTTTTTGCAATTTAGCCCTTTTTTTGAAAGATTTTCTCAAATCCACCCTTTTTAGTTTCCGTGTGTTATATGGACCCCTTGCTCGGCGCCATCAATCGCGGCGCCCGAGGTATAACGTGTTGGCGCACCGTCGGCGGGCCGAGCTTGAACTGGCCTTGATCGGACGAAAGCAGACGGCAGCGGCAGGTAGCTTCGGCGCCACGGATCACGGCGCCGAGCTCGGCGCCACCAGCCACGGCGCCGACCCCCATACCACGTAAAACAGATACCCCTTCGTATGGCCGAGCGTTCTTTCATTTGCAAGGAACTCTCTCGCGTTTCCTCTCCTCCCCACGTCGCCCTTGGTGTTGGATCGAGTTTTTTGCCCGGTAAAACTTGGATTTGGTCCATACATCTTCATTTGCAAGGTAATCTCTATCCCCTTGTCTATTTATAGCGCTTGATTTGATAGATTTCGGCCATATTTTGTAACCCTAGTTTTGACACTTTTAAAAAAATACGTTTGTATGTAATTGTAGGATGCCAAGGCGTGGCAAAGCTAAGAATGCTAGGTAAATTCTCGTCATCTTGTAGTTCTTATTTTATAGTTAGTATGCAAGAAATGTGAAACCCTAGCTTTATGGTAGAATTGTAACCCTAGTTGTATTTTCTAGAGGTAGCTATGCTCGTTTGCCGGAAGATCCCTATGTCCATAAGCCTCTCCCAGAGGGTGTTCCCGTGCCCAATTGCTATTGTGGTGATCCTTGCAAATGCGAATGGGATGATGAAGAGGAGACATTTAGGCGGAGGTATTGGATGTGTGCCAATTTTCAATGGGAGCCTACAGAGCAACAGCGCCGCAGTCGGATGTTTGTGAGTATATAGCTTTTTTCCTTTTTCATTTGTGGTTATATATTTGTTCTGAAACAATTTATTTGTTGCAGACCCCTCCACCGCTTTGTGATTTTGAGCAGTGGATCGACCTTGAGATCAGTGAGCTTAACAATGGTATCCTGCGATGCCACAAGGAGTTCGTTGCAGAGTGTCAACGGAGGCATGAGGTGAGGAAGAAGGAAGAGGCCGATGAGAAGGAGCGCAGGGAGCAAGAGCAAAGGAGGAGAGCTGCTGCTTTCGGAGGAAGGAGAGGGAGAGGAAGCTCGAGAATGTGCGCCGTGCCAAGGCTGAGTTGGCTAGAAAGGAGGCCCAAGATGTGGATGACGACGGTGACACTTCAAGATTGGACGAGCTCTTAGCCCTCGCTCAGGCTGACATGGCGCAAAACCCAGTCCTATGCAGATGTGGTGTTAAAGCTAATTGGGGCCTAACTCCTACAGGGTTTGGAATAGGGCACTGGTGTGGCCATATGGTGGATTATGATGAGATTGGTTATTGTTTTTCGTGCAACGACATCAAACATAATTTTTTGTAACTAATGTGTATGTTTTTTCTTGAACAGGACACTAGGAAATGTTTGTGGGAGGAATTTGTTGGACGCGATGAGTTCCTGGACACCATCAGGGCGAAGCAGAAGATTGGGTGTGAGATGGGTGTTGGGAATGAGCTTGTCAACGAGTACATCGACGTCCGTAGACGGGAGCAGCGTCAGCTTGCCATGGAGTTGCGTGTTACCCTCCCCACGGTTGCACAGTCAAACAAAGTTATTCCAATTTTCCGGAAGAAGCTAGAAGAGCAATATGCACTTAAGATGAAGAGTAAGGCGCGGATGAGGCGTGAGAAGGACCCTCTTGTGAGCCTTTGTAATGAAGCGACCGTTAGACGCCCTAACACATGAGCCTGTGCACGATGACAATGATAGTGACTTTTGGCTCGAGGCTACACACGTAGCGGAAGAAGTTGAAGGAGGCAAAGGTGTAGAAGTTGGGACTAGTCACAACAATGAGGTGTTGGTGGAGGATTGGGAATCGGACGATGATTTGCTTCGGGCTATGTTTAGGTTGAGGTCGCAAATGATTACGATGTTGAACTATTATGTTTATGTTAGTTGAACCATGTGTTGAACAATGTATTCATGTTTATGGTAGTTGAACCATGTGTTGAACAATGTATTGTTTCACTCGATATTAATCTTTAATAACCTCCTGATCAGTGCCAGATGTGAAATGGTACGCCACCACTTTTTATTGGACAATATTTTGGACTCACTAGAAAGAATCGAAGTAGTACTAAAACTAAATGGTACGCCACGACTTTTTTTTTGGCATTTGCATGAAAACAGGGGTACAACACAACATGTGAAATGGCATGTGAGAACCTATACCAAACAAGGGTATAGAGGATCAGGACTAAACACTACATGCCTTAGGTAATTAAAGCAACACTCAAGCAGACGAAATGGCGTGTCAGAACTCGTACCAAACTAGGGTACAACAGTTCCAAGCTAACCCTAACACGCCTTAGGTAATTTTAAAGAAACAACAATCATCCATAGGTGACCATAGAAAGAACTCTGCCTAGTAATGTGGCCACATAGCGTACTGGGTTGCGCCTTCTCCATAGTAAGCATCATGTGACGGTGCTGGTGGAGGCGGCGGTGGTGGCGGTGGCCCATTGTTCTTGTGACAAGGGCACAAGCAAGATGCGAATCGGTGCATGGTTCATCTTGTGAGTTCTCACTTTGTTGTAGTCTTCCTCCTCTTGGTCGCCTGTTCTTCCAAAGACGTGCCTCCATTTCGAGATCAATGATTCTTTCTTGCAACCACCAGATGTATTCCTGATGTGGTGGAAGTGGCCGAGGATCGATCCACCTAGTGAAGCCGCAGTGGTCGGGTGCCCTTGAACTCTGAAATAAGTGTAAGCATGTTAGAGATTGCTTAAGTGAGGATCCAGTATGCAATGATGATAAGTAATAGCACTTACATAAGCGTTTGGGCATTTCCAGAAACGGCGACCTCCTTCCGTCCCATCTGTCATCATCTGCACCAAACAATCCATACCATGCATACATTTTGGCCAGTCTTCCCTACGTTTGTCATAGGTCTTGAGAGGGTTCTCTCGATTGAAATCTCCCCTATTTTGGTCACGCCAACGATCTGGGTCGGGTTCATCAAACTCTTTAGGACCAACACCTCCCCCCCACACATCTGGATCTACTTCCCACGGGCTTGCATTTCCCTTCTTCACCCCTTCCCTCTCCCACCCGAAGAACCTCCGGACATTTCTACTAGTTTGCTTCTTCGTATGCCTTTGAATGGAGTTGGTAGTATATATAGACCGAGGCGTCACTAGCCGGTGCATTGTTCCGTTGGGGTACTATAGTAGTTTGGACCCATGCATTTTTTTTAAAAAAAAAACTAGCCCTGAAAAGCTAGACGATGGATTTGATGACTCACTGTAAAAGGAGCCTAGTTTTCTGAAAAGGCTAGTGTATGATCACTTCATGTAGGACTGAAAAGCCTACCACGATCACTTCACCGAAAAGCCTACCATGAAAAGTCAAGGCGATGGTTTCGTATCGGTGCATTTTGCTATTGTCGTACTTGAGTGATGGCAACCACGAAAAGCCTAGGCGATGGATTTGATTCATCACCGAAAAAAAGCCTACACGATGGATTTGATCACTCACTGAAACTAGAAACTTGTGCGGGCATATGAACACTTTAATTTGTGAGATGTAAACTTCATACGACGGGCGTTGGTATGTAGATGAGAGCGAGAGACCCTTTTTTACTAGAGAGTGAGAGACCCTGTGTCGTGTGAATGTGTATTTTTTACCAGAGAGTTGGTATGTTGCAATAGTTTTTGTACAACACTTCTCTAAAATTTTGGATATATATGTACCAAAAAGTTAGATTTGATTTGTGACAACTAAGGAAAAGAAGCCTAAACTATTTAAATTCCTTCCTAATAGCCTAAACTATTTAAATTCCTTCCTAATAGCCTAAACTCTAAAATTCTTCTAGTTTTATTTTTCTCAGTTACCTAAATAAATTCTATATTTATCATACCATCCGTAATTACATAAATAAATTTTGGAATATAGAACTTGTGCTTGGACCATCTATTGTAAAAAAAGATTCGCATACAAATTTCGCCAGAGTTTCCCCCTGTTTTTCAACATTCCACAATCACAACACATATATTAACATGATCCATAGATATAATGGTTCCATAGGAACATCGAGAACGGAAACAAGTCCATGCAAATATAGAAGTCAATACAGTTCAACAAAAGTCCATAATAATAAACTAGAGAGTCCATTACAGAAGTCAATATAGCTCAACATTAGTCTATCCATCTACCTCCTCCGAGGCTTAACCTTACCCTTGCCACCAAGAGCGTGGGTGCCAGGGAGTGTACTTATGCGGTGCATGACGCGGGCGTGGTCCAAGTGGCTGTGAAGGCTGTAACACCCCCTGGTGTTATTTCCACTAAAACGACATGTCATCATGATCATTGCAAAGCATCCATGATTAGCCCACCATGTGTTGCATTGAACTAAAATAAGTTTATTTTATGCTTGATTGTAATGTCGGTTTGAGAAAAAGACGGCGAGAGGAAACAGATTCTAGAAACTGTCCCCTTGCCGGAAACCCTAATTCCAAACCCTAGTTTGTTCCCTTTTACTTTATTCAAATTTTATCAAAAATGTGGGTATGGTTATTAAAGCATTTTTTGTAGAGTTTTCAAAACTGAACAAAGTTGGTATTTTGAGTTTTTAAAGTTTAGTTCAAAATTTTAAAGTTATTTTGAATTTCTTTCAAACCCTAATTACCCCCTTTTCTATAATTCAAAATTTATGCAAAATTTGAGAAAACTTTCAAAATTTAGTTTGTAGATCTTGTTGAGAGGAACAAAAGTCATGTACAAAGTTTTTCAAGTTGTTACATGATTTTAAAAGTAATTTTGAATTCAAATTTCAAAATTTTGAACTGCATTTCAAAAAGTCATATTTCTAGGCAGATTTTGAAAATGGTCCAATTATGAAAGTTGTAGATCTTGAAAAATTAAGGGGGTTACTTTTTGAAAATTTTTGAGTTCAGTTCAAAATTTGGGAGTAATTTGAAATTTTCAGAGTTAGGGTTGATGGTGAACAAGTAACCCGACCTATCCTACCCCGCCACCGCCCGGTGTCAAGGTTCAGCGCCCGCCGTCCACCGGCGATGTCGCGACGCCGCCCACACGGAAGCCTTCGCGACCCCTCCGGCTACCTCCTAGACCCCTCCATGCCTATAAATACGCCGTGGTCGCCGTCGTTTTACTCTTTTTCCAAAATCGCGCCGGCCGGTTTCGTCCTCCTCCGCGCCGTCGCGCACGCCGTCGTCGACTTTCTTGCCAAACCATCTTGCCCAGCAGCTCCAACCTCCTTGCGCCCCCACGAAACTAGCCACAGCCCGCCTCGTCGTCGGAATCGTTCAGTCGTCGTCTTCCTCATTTGCCGGCCGGGAGGCCACAAGACTCGACCTCGCCGTCGCCCGGCCTTTTCGGTGAGCCTTCCGTCCAACCCGGCTAGCTCTTTTGCGTCGTCTGGACATCGTGGTCATGGCGGCTCGATGGTTTTCACAGCCGAAGCCCGACGTGCCGGAACGCCGTCGCCGTATTTTCTTGCCGGCCGCCGCCGACAACCCCTCCGGTCTCACTCCGCCCGACCGCCCCCGTCCCTAGAACCGCGGTGAGCCCCGGCCACGTTTTTGAAGTTAGTTTTCCTTTTTCGAACCACGCCGGGCGCGGAACACGGCCCGCCGCCGGTGGCGATGAAGCGTAGCGCACCGTCGCCGGTGAGCATGCGCCTGCACGCGTGAGCAAATGTCGGGCGGATTAATCGTTCACACCGGGCCGGCCCAACCTTTGTTCCACTAAGGGCCGATCCGTTCTTGTTCCTTTGTGGGCCGTGAACAGCAGCAAGCTGGGCTGCACAAATAACAGGCCGAAATCGGCCCAGAACCCATTTTTCATTTATCAAATGATTTATCCAATTTCTTTATTTTGAATAGTGTCTCGATTTTCCAAATTTCATATAAATTCAAATATAGCTTTAAAAATTCTGAAAATTTTTGTGTAGCCTTCCCATGAGTATGTCTATCCATGAAAAATTTGAAACTTGAAATTTGAATACTTTTGGCATGATTTAAAAATACAAATTTTAATTGAAAAATGCATCTTCCTTGATTTTTAATAATTATTTTGTTTATCCAAAAATCATGAAAATTATTTTGGTACTGTTTTAGGACATGACCTACCTGTATAAAATTTTTGAGCTTGTTTTGAGAAAGTTAAAAATTTTATTATGTTATAACCTATCATTTCATGTGAAAAGAAAATTGTTTAATGCTTTCTAAATTAGGGTTTTGGGAAAATTTTGGGTTGTTTTGTGAACCCTAAACCACACCACTGTCAGATGGTCCTTGAGAACTCCGTAGGCAATGGTGATGATATCTCGTAGGGTAGTTCAACAAGTTGGTTTTGTTAGGTTGCAACTTTATCGTGAAGGAAAGTTGTACTCGAAGTTGTTTATCTTTCTATGCGCCCTTGCACCCCATGTTTTTATGCATGGCATCATATTAAGCATGCACTATTCTTTCGTATAGTGAACGAAGAAGATCGTGAAGTTCTTGATCAAGTCAGCGAAGAGGGCTTTTACGTTGATTCGAATTCGAGTATCGAGATCCGTCGTCCGAATCAAGCTTCTTCAGCGATCAAGGCAAGCCCCGGTTCATTTAAACCTTCCTTGTATTTTTACAAAGCTTTATATCACCTTTGCTTTATGCTTTGCATTAGGTGATAGGAGTTGAGTGACAACCTAATTGATGCATTACCATTCCTTGATTATTTCAATATCTACCTTGATAAAACTGTTTTGCTAAAATACTAGAACGCTTAGCCCGGCTTTATTAGTTAGACTTTTGAGTCAAAATGTGATGAGTCTCTTATGATAGCCCGAAGTGGCATTTGATGAGAAAGGATGCTATATGAGAAAACCATCTTTGGGATATGGTGTTGAAATTGAGACCGGTCGGGTAATTTGCATTGAGAATGGAGTCTCGGTGTAGTATTTCCGGCTTGTCGATTAAGGATTTGAAATGTGTAGGCACGTGGTAACCGAGGCGTGGGCATAATCCGCGCTGAAGTCGTTGGACTAATGGCACGTCTGTCATGGGTGTTACCCCATCACGATCGACCCTAGTTCAGGACACATACTCGGTAAGCGATGATCTGGGGTGTCAAATCGGAAACGTACAACCGCGCGCCTTTGGGAGTGGAGAGATGGCGGGAGTGCGTGTTACCCTCGTGGGTTAAAGTCCGGATTGGAGGTGTACGGTATTCTCGGGTGGCGTGGGACGCGGTTCCGTTTTTGAGTATCCAAGAAAGGGTTGATATATGCAAGCTTAAGTGCTACATATATCGTGTGGAAAGAACTCCAATTTGGGTTAATCGATTTCGAAATCGCCGTGCTTCTCGGATATGGAGACTTCGGTTTCCGACTTATATCATAGTTTAATTATGGAGCAGAGAAGAGAAGGAATAAGTCTTTGGAACTTCTACAAGTGTTTGTTTTAGTACAAGATCACCTAGAATAGGTGAGATACTAAATTGAGATTAAAACCTTGAAAGTAAGGACTCACTATTAGTAAGCTTTTACGCAAAAAAAAAGTCCTTGATACTTGCTAAAGCCTTACCTTGATTCCTATTACACCAACATTCACGAGTCTTCTCCTATTTTCTTTAGTCGGGTAAGACTTGTTGAGTACTCCCGTACTCGGGGTTTGTTGACCCATGTTGCGGGATGCGGGAGTCATGTTTGCCGGAGCGTCTTTGCATGATGAGTTCTTCGAGGGAGGAAGAAAGTGATGATGAGTGAGAGGTGAGACCCGTGGGCGGGGGTCTAGTAGTATCTTTTGTGTAATAAACTCTCCACTACTCCTACTTTTATTTTTTCTGAAACTTGTTTCAAATAAATGGTTGTAAAAGTATTGTAATATAAATCTTCATTTGTTTTACTCGATTATGTTTGAAAAGTGTTGTATCTTTGCAATGACCTTATAACGGATCACGGTTGGAATAGTTAATAGTGCTTTTCGGGTTATAGGTGAACATATGTGACTATTAAAGGTTGTTGAACCGATAATTAGTACATGTGGGCCTGTAATTTGGAAGGTTCTCATCACCGGTGGCATCGAGCCTCCGTTACCGGTGTTCTTGTAGCATTACTTTTTAAAACTTCAAAATGATTTGGGTCAAACTAATTTTTTATTTACTTTGGTCCAAATTGCTTATTCTCTTATCTTAATCTATTGAAAAACTTTCTTATCCGATTTCAAAAGGATATAAGTGGAGTAGCATTATATAAAGCCCTACTTATAAAATCTTTAATGCAAAAAGTCTTTATTGATTGTTACGTAGGTTCGATTCATGCATCATGTTTAAATCAATTGTTAATATTACCTTCCCCTTTAATGTGGTTTGGGTTAAGTAATATCAATCCCGTTCTTGCTAAACCTTTAGATCCTCCTACGAGCACTGGTAAATCGATCTTAACTATTCTGAGGATGGCCCGTACCAAATTGACCCCTAGGAAGAAGACGGGGACCAAAGGGCGTCCCGCATCATCACCTGCGGCAAGGAATGATCCTGAAGCAAGCACTAGTCATGTCAACACTCATGAAGGAAGCAAAGATAGCAAGACCAAGGAAGATCTTCAAAAAGAAATCGGCGCGACCGGGGACTTGGATGAAGGCTGCTAGAGATAGGCTCCGTGATGGAATTAAAATTGGAAGGCGCAAGTTGAGTTGAACCGAAGTGCTCAAAAATATGGGGAATGTAGTCAAGCAATCGATTGAGACGGTCCACGAGAAGATAACACTCCAACATCGGTGTGACCATCTCATTCAAGACAATCATCAAGCGGTGGCTTATGCAATTCGTTGGAAGCTCAAGAGGTCAATCGAACATGCAAATTCAGCATATGAACAATCTTCTCAACCCAAATCATCAACCTCAAGCAAGTACAAGAGGATTTGGGTGAAGTAATACAAGAGGATGTGGAAGCCGAGGAGAATCGGAAGAAGAGGAGCCTCACGTTAGTGATAATGAGTCGAGAATAACCCTTAAACTAGGAGTGAGGTTTTTTGTAGGATATGTAACATAACTTGTTTAATAGTAAGTTTCGTAGATGAGCCCGGGGTAGATGTAGAATGGAACCCCCTGTTTTTAAGAATAAGTTATATGTGTTGTTTTTTTGTTTTTTTTTTTTCTTTTGAAGTTCAATAAATGCGGTTGGGTGTTATATAGTTTTGTTTTAATAGCGGATGTCGCACAACAACGGCGCTTGGCTCTCGAATAGGGGTGACCTTCCAAACCCTCCACCGGTCCCAACAAACCTAAGCGATGCCATTGCGGCTCGGGTTCAAGCTACTCGAAAACTCTCGTCGATACGAGAAGTAGCTCGAGTCGGAACAATCGTCGTGACCACAAGGATCGACATGATGATGAGGAAGATGAAACTTCTTATCCAAAGTTCACGGGCACAAAACCTCCAATCTTTAGTAGAGTCGATGAGCCATTAGAGGCAAATGATTGGCTTCGTGCTATGGAGGAAAAGTTTGAGTTGATGACTTATGCGGATCATCGAAGCCCCTCTTTGCTTTGCACAACAACTTGAATACTGCTTGGGAGCTTGGTGGAATAATTTCAAAGCGGCGACTTCTTTGGACACCAAATCACAGGATGAATTCAAGCATGCCTTTCGTGCTCATTTCATTCCAGCGGGGGTTATGGCCAAGAAGCTAGATGAGTTCTTAGCTTTAAAGCAAGGAGAAGACTTCGGTACTTCAGTATGTGGGCAAGTTTAATCACTGTCACGGTATGCCCACGAGAACTTGTGAATTCGGATGGAAAGAAGAAGGAGTGGTTTATTCGAGGCCTTCATCCAAGACTTCATGCCATGATGAATGTAGGGATACTGATTCTTATCATGATGTGGTAAACATGGCCATATCCTGTGAAGAGAAGAATCGTGTTCTTATGGAATACGAGCGAGAAGGAAGACAAGAAAAAGAAAAATTTCTCCTCCTCGGATATTACGGTGGCAAACCAAAGCGTCGAAAAGTGATTTATCATCCCGTGAATCACTTCCGTCCTTCTTACCATCCACCCCCACGGCTTCAACCTAGGCGGCCGATCGTTTATTCGACTTCGCCGCAACTTTTCCTTATCCACGTCGGCGAATGCTCCTAGCATTCGTAATCCTTCCCCACAAAGCCATACACCCATCTGCTATAAGCGTGGAAAGCCACGGACATTATTCTCGTGAATGTCCCAGTCCTCGAAGATATAACCCAGGTTTTCAGGTTCCTTCTGGAAGTCAGTCTCAACCACAGAACAAGAATAATACCCAGAAGGATCAGAAGGGAAAGGGGGAAAAGAGAACTGGAAAAGTCTACTATACCAATGTGGAGGATATTCCTGCGGGGGAACCAATCATGATGGGTATGTTCCCTGTCGCACGACACCCTGCAGTAATATTATTTGATTCTGGTGCATCGCATACATTTGTCAGTAAAACATTTGTGGAGAAAAATGCGATAGCCATTGGGGAAATGAATGATGAGTTTATTATACACACTCACGGGGGACGTATGAGTACTAAAGAGGTGGTATATCGGATCCCCATAACCCTAGGTGGATATGATTTCCCCACCAATATGATAGTTCTAAGGGATCAAGATATAGACGTGATCCTTGGTATGAACTGGTTGTACCAATACGGTACTATTATAGATACCGTCAATAGAACTGTCAAGGTAAAGCCGCCTCGAGAAAGATTCGAACTCCTTATTCAACTTCCAATTGTGAAGAGGACGGTTGAAAAAGTTTGTGCAACTTGTGTGAAGGAAATCAAAGACATCAAGTAGTATGTGAGTTTCCGGATGTATTTCCGGATGATTTGCCGGATTACCACCGGAAAGAGATGTTGATTCGGCATAGAATTGAAACAGGGAACTGCTCCCATCTCTCGAAGAGCTTACGAGAATGGCACCCAAGGAATTAGCCGAATTGAAAGCTCGGTTACAAGGGTTACTAGACAAAGGATTTATTAGACCAAGCTCTTCACCTTGGGGATGTCCAAGCTATTTTTGTGAAGAAGAAAGATCAGGACTTTGAGGATGTGTATAGATTATCGTCCACTTAATGATGTGACGATTAAAAACAAGTATCCTACGCCCCGGATTGATTTACTTTTTGATCAATTAGCCGGAGCCAAAGTCTTTTCAAGATTGATCTCGAGGTCGGGGTATCATCAAATTAGGATTAGACACGAAGATATTAGAAGACCGCCTTCACCACCCGATACGGTCTTTATGAATATTTGGTTATGTCCTTTGGTTTAACAAACGCCCGGCTCATTTCATGTATTTGATGAATACAGGTGTTCATGTCGAATCTGGATAAGTTCGTGGTGGTGTTCATTGATGATATTCTTGTTTATTCCAAGAATGAAGAAGAGCATGCCGAGCATCTCAAAATAGTTTTAAAACGACTGAGGGATCATCACCTTTATGCTAAATTCAGCAAGTGTGCTTTTTGGCTGAAGGAAGTACAGTTCCTGGGTCATGTGCTATCATCTGAAGGAGTTGCCGTTGACCCGAGTAAAGTGAAAGATATCCTCAATTGGAAACCACCAACAACGGTTCATGAGGTCCGTAGTTTTTCGGGAATGGCGGGGATATTACCGTCGATTCATTCCGGATTTCTCAAGAGTGGCAAAGCCTATTACAGAGCTGTTAAAGAATCGAGACCAAGTTTGTATGGTCACGAGTGTGGCGTGCTTTTTCAGATTTTGAAGAAAGCACTAACCCTTTGCTCGATTTTTTAGCTCAACCGGATATTGAGAAACCATTTGACGTCTATTGTGACGCATCGGTATTGGTCTTGGTTGTGTGTTAATGCAAGAAGGCAAAGTTATTGCCTATGCATCACGCCAACTAAAGCGCCATGAAGAGCATTACCCAACCCATGATTTGGAGTTAGCAGCAGTGGTCCATGCACTAAAAATCTGGCGTCATTATCTGTTAGGTAACACTTGTCATGTATATACTGAGACCATAAAAGTCGAAATATATCTTTACCCAATCGGACTTGAATATGCTTGCAGAAGATGGCTAGAATTAATTAAGGATTACGACATAGAAGTGCATTATCATCCGGGAAAGGCAAATGTTGTTGCCGATGCACTTAGTCGGAATCCTCGGTGTAATTGTCTTATAGCCAATATAAGGGATAAAACCCTATGTCAAGAATTAGAAAAGTTGAATATTGGAATCGTTGAGCATGGCATGGTAACCAATGCCACAGCCAGAATCAACTATCAAGAATCAAATTATTGAGGCTCGAGAAGATTAGTAAGGGTATAGCACACATTAAGGAGAAAGTCGAAGCGGGAACCCTACATTTCAGAATTGATGAGTCTGATGTGCTATGGTTTAAAGATCGGTTAGTAGTACCAAAGAATCCTGAGTTACGTCAACAAATCCTGGATGAGGCCCATTTAACCAGATATTCTATTCATCCCGGAAGCACCAAGATGTATCGGGATTTAAAACGAGAGATTTTGGTGGACAAAAATGAAGATTGAGATTGCACGATATGTAGCCAGAGTGTGATACTTGTCGAGTAAAAGGCGCGGCACGGGAAAGCTGCAGTGGCAATTGCATCCTTTGCCCTGTCCCTTCTTGGAAGTGGGAAGAAATCAGTATGGATTTTATTGTTGGGTTACCTCGAACATCAAAAGGACTCAACTCCATCTGGGTTATCGTTGATCGACTTACCAAGATAGCTCATTTCCTGCCAGTGAAAGATGGATATAACGCAAAAGATTATGCTAAGCTATATGTCCATCGAATTTTCAGTCTACATGGAGCCCCTAAGCATATTGTAACAGATAGAGGTCCTTTGTTTATGTCCAAATTCTGGAAACAGATGCAAAAGTCACTTGGTACCAAATTAAATCATAGTTCGGGTTATCATCCCCAGACGGCAGGACAGACGGAAAGAGTGAATCAGATTTTGGAAGATATGTTGAGAGCGTATGTTCTTAATTATTCAGAAAAGTGGGATGAATGTTTACCCTTAGCAGAGTTTGCTTATAATAACAGTTATCAAGAAAGTATTCAAATGGCACCATTTGAAGCTTTATATGGTCGCAGATGTAGAACCCCACTGCATTGGTCAGAACCTGGAGAAAGATGGTTCTACGGAGTAGATTTGGTAAAGGAAGCTGAAGAAAAAGTGAGATTTGTGCAAGCCAAAATAAAAGAAGCACAATCTCGACAAAAGAGTTATGCCGATAAGAGGCGTAGATCCTTGGAATTTGAAGTAGGAGATTATGTATACTTGAAAGTGTCACCCATGAAAGGGGTGAATCGTTTTGGAGTCAAGGGTAAACTAGCACCTCGATATGTTGGTCCATTTCGAATCTTGGAAAAACAGGGACCAGTTGCATATCGACTTAGGTTGCCAGAAAGGTTATCAGCAGTACATGATGTGTTTCATGTATCTCAATTGAAGAAATGCTTACGAGTACCGGATCAGTGGTTGATTTCAAGACGTTAACTTAGAACCAGATTTGACCTACTACGAATATCCTATCCGGATCTTAGACCGTAAAGCTTCGAGTTACCCGAAGCAAAACTATCAAATGGTACAAGATCCAATGGAATCAACACTTTCGAGAAGAAGAAGCTACTTGGGAATCGGGAGGATTTCCTAACGGAAAATTTTCCCAAGTTTCCACTTTCTTAATCCTTGTAAATGTAAGACTCCTTTTTGTTTTATGAAATTGTTAGAAATGTGTTTTGTCTGACACATTTCCTTTGCCGCTATTAAACCCTAGAACTTTAAATCTCGGGACGAGATTTCTTTAAGGGAAGGGTCGTAACACCCCTGGTGTTATTTCCACTAAAACCTGACATGTCATCATGATCATTGCAAAGCATCCATGATTAGCCCACCATGTGTTGCATTGAACTAAAATAAGTTTATTTTATGCTTGATTGTAATGTCGGTCGAAAAGACGCGAGAGGAAACAGATTCTAGAAACTGTCCCCCTTAGGAAACCCTAATTCCAAACCCTAGTTTGTTCCCTTTTACTTTATTCAAATTTTATCAAAAATGTGGGTATGGTTATTAAAGCATTTTTGTAGAGTTTTCAAAACTGAACAAAGTTGGTATTTTGAGTTTTTAAAGTTTAGTTCAAAATTTTAAAGTTATTTTGAATTTCTTTCAAACCCTAATTACCCCCTTTTCTATAATTCAAAATTTATGCAAAATTTGAGAAAACTTTCAAAATTTAGTTTGTAGATCTTGTTGAGAGGAACAAAAGTCATGTACAAAGTTTTTCAAGTTGTTACATGATTTTAAAAGTAATTTTGAATTCAAATTTCAAAATTTTGAACTGCATTTCAAAAAGTCATATTTCTAGGCAGATTTTGAAAATGGTCCAATTATGAAAGTTGTAGATCTTGAAAAATTAAGGGGGGTTACTTTTTGAAAATTTTTGAGTTCAGTTCAAAATTTGGGAGTAATTTGAAATTTTCGAGTTAGGGTTGATGGTGAACAAGAAACCCGACCTATCCTACCCCGCCACCGCCGGTGTCAAGGTTCGCGCCGCCGTCCACCGGGCGATGTCGCATGACGCCGCCCACCTGGAAGCCTTCGCGACCCCTCCGGCTACCTCCTAGACCCCTCCATGCCTATAAAACGCCCGTGGTCGCCGTCGTTTTACTCTTTTTCCAAAATCGCCGCGGCCGGTTTCGTCCTCCTCCGGCGCACGTCGCACGCCGTCGTCGACTTTCTTGCCAAACCATCTTGCCCAGCAGCTCCGCAACCTCCTTGCGCCCCTCACGGAACCTAGCCACAGCCCGCCCCCGTCGTCGAATCGTTCGAAGTCGTCCGTCTTCCGCCGCCGCACGAGCGCCGCCGCGCCTCGACCTCGCCCGTCGCCCGACCTTTTCCGGTGAGCTTCCGTCCAACCAGCTAGCTCTTTTGCGTCGTGCGGACATCGTGGTCATGAGCGGCTCGATGGTTTTCAGCCGAAAGCCCCGACGTGCCGAACGCCGTCAGCGACGCGTATTCTTGCAGTTGCGCCGCCGACAACCCTCTCTCCGGCCTCACTCGCGCCCGACCAAGCCCCGATCCTAGAACCGCGGTGAGCCCTCGCCACGTTTTTGAAGTTAGTTTTCCTTTTCGAACCACGCCGGGCGCCGGAACACGGCGCGCCGCGCCCGTGATGCGCGCGCGCCGCGTCGCCGTCGTGAGCATGCGCTGGCACGTGAGCGATGTCGGGCGCCGACTTTGTTCACACCGGGCCGCCCAACATCGTTCCACTAAGGGCCGATCCGTTCTTGTTCCTTTGTGGGCCGTGAACAGCAACTGGGCTGCCGAAGAACAGGCGAAATCGGCCCAGAACCCATTTTTCATTTATCAAATGATTTATCCAATTTCTTTATTTTGAATAGTGTGCGATTTTCCAAATTTCATATAAATTCAAATATAGCTTTAAAAATTCTGAAAATTTTTGTGTAGCCTTCCCATGAGTATGTCTATCCATGAAAAATTTGAAACTTGAAATTTGAATACTTTTGGCATGATTTAAAAATACAAATTTTAATTGAAAAATGCATCTTCCTTGATTTTTAATAATTATTTTGTTTATCCAAAAATCATGAAAATTATTTTGGTACTGTTTTAGGACATGACCTACCTGTATAAAATTTTTTGAGCTTGTTTTGAGAAAGTTAAAAATTTTATTATGTTATAACCTATCATTTCATGTGAAAAGAAAATTGTTTAATGCTTTCTAAATTAGGGTTTTGGGAAAATTTTGGGTTGTTTTGTGAACCCTAAACCACACCACTTGTCGAGATGGTCCTTGAGAACTCCGTAGGCAATGGTGATGATATCTCGTAGGGTAGTTCAACAAGTTGGTTTTGTTAGGTTGCAACTTTTATCGTGAAGGAAAGTTGTACTCGAGTTGTTTATCTTTCTATGCGCCCCTTGCACCCCATGTTTTTATGCATGGCATCATATTAAGCATGCACTATTCTTTTCGTATAGTGAGCGAAGAAGATCGTGAAGTTCCGATCAAGTCACTTGAAGAGGGCTTTTCGTTGATTCGAATTCGAGTATCGAGATCCGTCGTCCGAATCAAGCTTCTTTCACCGATCAAGGCAAGCCCCGGTTCATTTAAACCTTCCTTGTATTTTTACAAAGCTTTATATCACCTTTGCTTTATGCTTTGCATTAGGTGATAGGAGTTGAGTGACAACCTAATTGATGCATTACCATTCCTTGATTATTTCAATATCTACCTTGATAAACTGTTTTGCTAAAATACTAGAACGCTTAGCCTCGGCTTTATTAGTTAGACTTTTTGAGTCAAAATGTGATGAGTCTCTTATGATAGCCCGAAGTGGCATTTGATGAGAAAGGATGCTATATGAGAAAACCATCTTTGGGATATGGTGTTGAAATTGAGACCGGTCGGGTAATTTGCATTGAGAATGGAGTCTCGGTGTAGTATTTCCGGCTTGTCGATTAAGGACCGGAAATGTGTAGGCTGTGTAACCGAGGCGTGGGAACGCACTGCGCTGAAGTCGTTGGACTAATGGCACGTCTGTCATGGGTGTTACCCCATCACGCGGTCGACCCTAGTTCGGACACATACTCGGTAAGCCGATCTTGGGGGTGTCAAATCGGAAACGCATACAACCGCGCCTTTGGGAGTGGAGAGATGGCGGAGTACGTGTTACCCTCGTGGGTTAAAGTCCCGGATTGGAGGTGTACGGTATTCTCGGGTGGCGTGGGGACGCGGTTCCGTTTGAGTATCCAAGAAAGGGTTGATATATGCAAGCTTAAGTGCTACATATATCGTGTGGAAAGAACTCCCAATTTGGGTTAATCGATTTCGAAATCGCCGTGCTTCTCGGATATGGAGACTCGGTTTCCCGACTTATATCATAGTTTAATTATGGAGCAGAGAAGAGAAGGAATAAGTCTTTGGAACTTCTACAAGTGTTTGTTTTAGTACAAGATCACCTAGAATAGGTGAGATACTAAATTGAGATTAAAACCTTGAAAGTAAGGACTCACTATTAGTAAGCTTTTCTCGCAAAAAAAAAAAAAGAGTCCTTGATACTTGCTAAAGCCTTACCTTGATTCCTATTACACCAACATTCCCCGAGTCTTCTCCTATTTTCTTTAGTCGGGTAAGACTTGTTGAGTACTCCCGTACTCGGGGTTTGTTGACCCATGTTGCGGGATCGGGAGTCATGTTTGCACGGAGCGTCTTTGCATGACGAGTTCTTCGGGAAGAAAGTGATGATGAGTGAGAGGTGAGACCCGTGGGGCGGGGTCTAGTAGTATCTTTTGTGTAATAAACTCTCCACTACTCCTACTTTTATTTTTTTCGAAACTTGTTTCAAATAAATGGTTGTAAAAGTATTGTAATATAAATCTTCATTTGTTTTACTCGATTATGTTTGAAAAGTGTTGTAATCTTGCAATGACCTTGTAACGGATCCCTGGTTGGAATAGTTAATAGTGCTTTTCGGGTTATAGGTGAACATATGTGACTATTAAAGGTTGTTGAACCGATAATTAGTACATGTGGGCCCCTGTAATTTGGAAGGTTCTGTCACAAAGGCTGTGTCAAAGGGGCATCTTCTAGCTGCGACATTCCAATCTCCTCATGTCCACTGTGCACATCTTGACCCGGTGAGAAGTAAGTGTCCGATGCGCCATGGGAGGAGCTTGCCCCCGCAGTGCCTATTTTACATGAGTACGGCCACTATAATTGTATGTATACAATCAAGACAAAGGACTATTCTAAACCATCCAGGCCCCCGAAGTGTTGAAGTTGCCTCCTCGTTGGACTTCTTCTTCCATTGTCCCGCTACCCCCGGCACCCACAACGAAGCCGCCGCGACGTATAACCGTTTTGCTAGCCTCTATGGAGTATAGATAATATTAGTTAGTTAGAACTAAAACTTTTTCGCCTAAATGTATGGCAACTACGATTTATGAAAACCTACTCCAAGGAAGTGTTCAACGCTGGCCTCGTCTCCCCTTGTCCTTCTAAACTCTTCAATTTCCAAGACAGATTGCCTAAGCGTGTTGCCCTGCAAATGAGGCACAAACTTTCAATTATGATGCAATTTACACACAATATGAACAAAGCTCTACAAAGGAAGGCATATTGTTACCACTCGGTGCAAGACAAGTGCGGTACCGCGCGGTTGTGCCCTCTTGTGCCGCCAAGTCGCGGGTTGTGTTTTCGTCACCCGATGAAGCAATGTCGGCATAGTCGTCATTGGTCCTTTGGGTCTTCAACCTCGTTCTAGTGACGCCTCGGTACCAAGCAAGGTAAGCACGGAACTTCGGCATCGGAGTGCGGCTCATCGTTGTCACTAACATTGTCATCGGCTTGTTCCCACGATTCAATGTGAGCTTTATGCGAGAACATCGAACTCTGGTCTTCTTCGTTTTTCGACGATCAATCCTGAAATTTAATTGTTAATTCTCACATCCACATTAACCTTACAATTTTATTGTACAAAGCGACATGTCTGAGACACTTACTTGTGCAGGTCTGCGACGTCGTGATCCGTCGAGCTGGCCACTCTGGACGCAAGCGGCGGCGGCGTGCAACTCGTGGGGGGAGGTGAAACTCACGGCCCCGAAGCAAATCAGCGGGCACCTCATCGCATGCGGATGTTCGCCCGGAAACAAATGCTACTAATTTGAACATCGTGACTTTACGGGAATTATACGGCTGCGGGTTACCTAAACGAGAGACTTAAAACGTTAGTTCGAATGAATAGCAAATAAAACAATCAATAGGGCACAAAGAAGGTATTAGCTTACCATAGAAGCAAATAAGATTGTCAAGCTCATTGCCGTACTTTCGAGGTATGCCTCGACCGGGAGTCACATTGGGCACATGTGCTTGGTCCCAAAGGTGTGCAACAGTGGGTCGAAGTCGAGGGTCGTTTCCGCGAACCACTCACGAGGGTTCTCCACGGCTATGGGCCGACCAAGCGGTAGGCGACTCCACATCCACAAATTTGGAGAAGGTACACACACCCTCCTATGTTGGGAGAATTGGAAGTGCGACGACATGCCTCACGAGAGGGTTGCGGTAGAGAAATGCAAGCATAGCCGATCCCCATTTGTAAAATCCCGCCAACTCCCAATCGGTGAGCAAGGGGATGAACATCCAAGAGGCGGAGTCTCAGTGGCGTCGGGAACAAGACGCACCCAAACAAGTGCATGACCCACGCCCTGCGGTAGTAGGTCACAACGGCGCGTGCAAATGTGGGACAATTGGCAAAGCTTTGCCTTAGCCAAGTAAGAGGCACCCCGAGCTTCGGCCCAAGTAAGCTCCTCCTGCATCTGGTCTCCCAAGAAAGGACTCCACTCTTTGTTTCCAACCTTCCGATCTGCAGTTGCGGTTACGACTTGGCCACTAACACCGAGGCCAAGGAACTTCGCGGCGTCCTCAAGCGTAATCGTCATCTCACCACAAGGTAGGTGGAAACTATGAGTTTCCTACCGCCACCTACATAAAACAAACAACATTGTTAGGTCACCAAATGTAGAGTAAACCCAAAAACCTCGATGGAAGTGTATATACTGTCAACCAAAGCTGAAATCGCCGCGGGATTTATGTCAGGAATCCCACGGCGACCCGGATGCGCCACGACATCTAGGCCCGCCTTCTTCAAGAGAGGCGTGCGTGTGTCGTCGCACCGCATCGGCTCGGACTTGTCATGGATTCGAGGACGAAGGAGGGTAGAACCTACAAACATTTCAAAAAATTTATTAGTACTTGTTAGATGCACAAAAAAAAAAAAAATGTTGTTTGCGTAAAAACAATTAGTACTGAGACCTCCCCTCCGCGGTCCGTCGTCCTCGGTGGTTCTCCTCGTAGTACTCCTCCGAGAAGGCTATGCTCGGCTCCATCCTCGCAAGAAAAAGAAAACATAAGTTATACGCTTCACATTTACGAAATCAAATAATATATTATTTACTCAATCTACTTAAGCGGACCACGACTAGGCCGCCAAGCGGCAAGTGCGTGAGTTGTGGCCGATGCGTCGCACTTGCCACACTCATCTTGCTTTCGGGGTCGAAGGGAAAGGCGTTGTTCGGCCACGCCTTGTTTTTCGAGGAATCGATCCATGACCATCTTATGTCTAATCCTCTTTCTCGAACCACGCTTTGTCCATCGGCGGGTTTCATCCATAATATATTTAGGCCCGGCATATGGAGGCCACTCCGTTGGGTCTCGAAAAAGGCACGAACCGTGGACTCCATGTGAGCACAAGCTTGTCCACACTTGTATTCGGCGGGTATCCCGTTCTCAAAACCGTAGTTGCGGTATCTAGCTGCCGCCACGTAATGAGAACATACAAAGTGATCTTGCCTTGGCTTACCACAAGTACATGTGAAAGCACGGAGATCCACAACATGTTTCCTAGTCTCTCTAGTCTCACCATCGGCCGTAGTACCACCTATGTGCTTTACCTCGCAAATGCCTCTATCTAGGTCAAAGCATACAACATCATGTGTCTCACCCTCGCCTTTGCTTTCTCAGTGCATATTTGGTTTTTTACGCCCATCTTCTATCTTGTGACCTCAAATGCATTGCATTAGCATATCTATCATTGAACCATGCCACAAGTTTATAAAATGTGAACTCAACTATTGCATTGACGGGCATACCACGTATTCCCTTAAGCAACTTGTTGAATGACTCGCCATGTTACTACATTGAAACTCCCACCTCCATCCGCCCATATCATGTGCTCTTGTCCACTTCTCGATTCTCTCATCAACCCACGCCAACCCTTTGTCTACCTTCGGCATTTGTAGCAGTTTTTGAGCTGCTCTAATTTGATCCAAAAATACGTCCTCAAGCATGCGAGCGAGCCTCCCGCAATAGGTCAAAGTTATCCTTCACACCATCCTTACGAAGTAGATTCTCGGCAAGGTGCAGTACACCACCTATGGTGCAACGGGGAAAACCCTCTATCTCCTCCCCGACGGCATTTAGAATGCCCCGGTGTCTCATCGGATATGACACCAACCTCTCGTCGGGACCAACAACATGTATCGGGACAAGTCGCAAGAACCAACCCCAACCTGTCATTGTTTTCCCTCTCAACCAACGCAAATGCCAAAGGAACAAGCTTGTTGTTTGCGTCACAAGAGATGGCAATCAGAAGAGTGCCCATGTACTTGCCAACCAAGAATGTCCCATCAATGGAAAACAAAGGGCGGCAATGCCTAAAGGCCTCAAGCAGCGAGGAAAACACCGAACGCACGGAAAAATACACATCGACCATTCATCGTGACGTTCGGTTTTGGGATATACTCATAATGCATGCACGGATTTCTTTGCCTTGATTGCATTGAAAAGTTACGGCGGTTTCTCATACGCATCCTCCCAAGCTGTCATAAATCATCTTCCACGCCCATTTGCTTAGCCCTCCAAGCTTTCCCATACTTTATTTTGTAACCTTTGAATGCGAGCTTAACACCCTCCATAATTGCGCTCACCTTCATGTTGGGTTCGACTTCAATAAGTCTAGGAGCGTTGTTGCAATAAGGGTAGATGTCAATTGCCGATGCTTTGTCTTTGAGGTCATGATTACCACAAGTGTGAGGCCCAACGACTTTGGTAATCTTCCAGTGACCAGATACCTTTTGCTTCCTTGCACAAACCCTCCATGGACAACGTTCCTTGTCGCAAACAACTGTGTAACGCCGCTCTACATATGAATGTAACACCACGAAAGGCCTATAGCGGACAACAAAGCATAATCTTTGCAACCACGTCTTCAATTCAACTAAGTCCTTGAAAACAGTCCCTTTACAATTCTCATGCTAGGACCAACCTCACGGGGCTTCGAGGCGCTCATCATCCCGTCCTTCTGCAAAAGCCATATCAAGAAAGTGACGGATCACTGAACTCTCCCACTCTTGGGTCCCGACCTGGGAAAATACGCTGAGTATCTCTACATCACTCTCCGTCAACTCTCCCACAGGGCGATCATCATCAGAATCAAGGGCCATCTGTGTCTCATACGGCTGCTCGTCGGGCTCAACTTCATTGGAGGCCCGGAATGCCTCTTCACATGCCGCATTTGAACCAACAGGAGGCAAAACTACATTATCAGTGTGGTCTCCTACAAGCATAGATATAAGGAAAGAATTAGAACTAACAGAAGAATAGAAGCATGAACAAAATGAAAGATGAGGACTAGGCTCTTACTAATAGGATTATTTTCACTCGAAGGGATCATCTGTGGAAGATTTCTTTGGCAAATCTCCCATTCGACAAGTGTCTCTTTGAACTTCCAACGTGCATCACATTAGGTGCAGATTGAGCATCGGGGACCAAAGGAGGAACCTCTGCATCCACAGCATGACCTTGCACAGGTGGGACAAAGTGTGCCTCCGCCTCCATCACCCGACGTACGACCACATCCAGACATTGCAACTGGCTCTTCATAGCTACCCTCAAATACTTCTCCCACTGATCCGCACAACCAATTGGAATCAACCTTCTGAATATATTGGGAGGGGAACCAATATGAAGAACACCCTCAATTTCAATGCCACCAAGACAGTGCACCTCCTCTCGAGCCTTTTCAACTAACTCACTAAATGATGGTCTTTCGTCAAATAGCACAGGCACACATTGCATCTCAACAAACTCAACATATCCATAGCGATCCTTTTCCACTGTGCCTCCATGATATATGGTAACTATGTTGTCCATCTAGTTCATACACAAATCGAAACTGTCTTCCTTTAGTCCAAAATAGAAACTTCACATCATCGATAAGTCACTAACTACAACTAATAATATGTTCGTAACTAATACTATGTTCTTCCTAACTAATAACTAATAATATGTTCCGAACTATGTTATTCCTAACTAATAACTAAACATATGTTCGTAACTATGTTCTTCCTAAATAATATGATAATATACTAACTACTACTAAATATGTTCCTAACTATGTTGTTCCTAACTAATAACTATGTTCTTAACTAATAGCGAATCTATCCATAACTAATATGTTCCTTTAGTCCAAAATAGCAAATGTTTACCAAAATAGAAACTATGCATAGCCGAGGAGCGGTTGACAAGCAAATGTACCTTGACGATGATGGGGGGAGCAGGGGCGCGGGGGCAACAGCAGCCGGGGGAGCGGGGTCGCGTGGAGAACCACCGCCTGCCGGAAGAGGAGGGGTGGCGCGGCGGCCAACCGCGCCCAAGGCCCGGCGACCATGCCGGAGGTCGCTTTGCTTTGCGCTGGCGGGCAAGAGCGGGCGGCGGCGTCCGGGACGGAGGGCGCGCCGGGCGGCGTCGGGGCGGGCGGGCGCGACGGCGGCGGCGTCAGCGAGCAAAGGCGGCTGGCAACCGGGTTCGACCGGCGGCGACGGAGGAAGAAAAGAAAGGGCGACCCGTTTATTTTTGGTCGGCGCCGTGGCTGGTGGCGCCCGGCTCGGCGCCGTGATCCGTGGCGCCGAGGTCGGCGCCGTGATCCGCGGGCGCTGAGCTACCGCCGCCGCCGTCTGTTTCGTCCCGTCGCGCCGTCAAGCTCAAGCTCGCCGACGGTGGCGCCAACACGTTATACCTCTGGCGCCGCGATTGATGGCGTAGAGCAAGGGGTCCATATAGCACACGGAAACTAAAAAGGGTGGATTTGAGAAAATCTTTCGAAAAAAGGGCTAAATTGCAAAAAAGACGGATCGGATACAGCTATTAAGGGAGTACTATATATTATGTGAACCTTAAGCGAGCTACTCCTTGCTATTGTTAAGAGAATTTTTATGGTGCTTGGAGGAACTATCGGTTCCTCCCGTTGATTTCTGTTAGCGGTTCCTCCCCTTTATTCTTCTAATTAAAGGGTAATTTAGTATTTTTCTAATCACAACTTCTAATTCCAGCCACGAACTCCCTTGCTTCCCCGTCACGGTTCCCACCACGCACTGGTGACGTAACCGTCGTTCTTGGCTCCTTATACCCGATGGCGGAGCCGGGATAAAAATTTAGCTATGGCGAACTAATTATTACCGATTTGTAAAAAATGCTTACATGCTAATAAACATAGATATATATGTATATATAAGTTCACTAGAGACAATTTGGAAGTCACAATTATTTGAATGAACATACCGTGCAAGCACTAAGTGCGGCGATGTGGGCGAGGAAGATTCATCCTTCGATGTTTCAAAGCTTGAAAGCGCTTCATGATTTTATCATTATCAAGGCTTTTAAATATCTCCTTCTCGGTATAACATATCATTAAATGATTAAGCCAATCATTGTCCATCTTATTGCGATGCACGGTCTTGATAATTTTCATAATCGAAAAGACTCTTTCCACAGATCTTTGTTGCCACTTTGGAAGGAGCGGTGCAAGCTCAATTAGACGATACACCAACTGAAATATCTCATGCATTTTAGTTTCAACCATCTTCACCGACAAACTCCCAAAATCATTGCAATCAGCAAAATCACCGACTCTTCTAACATGAAGAATAAAGGTTTCAAGTTGATCCCTGATATTCAAAAGATCATTAGTGGAGAAGTCTGCATCATAGATCCCCGCAAGCTTGACAAGTTTGTCCACATTGAACTTAGAGAAAGAGTCCCTTGGATCAAGACGGGGAGAAACATACAAGTAACTCGGAAGAAACTTCATTGAAGCGATGGTTCATCTCCGTGTTTATGACATCTACAGCAGCATAGAAGGTGTCAACACGATAATGGTGTTCTTCGGTGACCATTATCCTTTTTCTCTTGCCTTGAACGACCCCATCTTGGTCTTGGTGCATCCATAGATGGTATCTCAATTTTCTTTTCTTCACAAAATGCTTGAACTTCAATGAACAGTTTCTCCCAACCATTATTCCTCAGGTCAACTAGTCGTGCTTTCACATCAACAAGCAAAGACATGGCTTGTACAATATTTTGATCTCTCCGTTGCAAGCATTTTGACAACTCATTTGTAATGCGAAATAATTTCAGCAACTTCGATGTGGTGGTTCTCACTTCTCTCGGTGGATGGTTCGTGCCGGACTGCATGCCGTGATTATGGTCATTTGATATCTTGGAATTTCTGTGGTTCTGCAAACATGTGAATTGGTACATGGTCGTCATGTGTGCAGCAGAACCACTGGAGAACCTGCGATTCGTGCGGGCATGCACAGGACGCGCTGTTGGTGTCACAGTACAACTACATCCTCATCGGCGGCGGCACGGCGGGTTGCCCGCTGGCGGCGACGTCGGAGCACTCGCGCATGCTGCTCCTGTAGCGCGGGGGCCTGCCCTACCACAACATGTCCAACCAGCAGCGCTTCACAGACGCGTTGGCGGACACGTCGCAGCGGTTCATCTCCGAGGACGGCGTGGACGCGTGGTGAAGCGCTTCAGCCCCTCGTCAACGAGCCCAGCGTGCGCGCACTCCGAGAGCAGGCGAGGAACGTCACGTCGTTGGGCCGGAACCCATCCGCCGCCGGTTGAAGAGCGCCAGCGCCTCGGCGACGCGCCCCTGCTTTTAGGAGAAGCTGCTCCTCACTGCTCTTCAATACTAATTTTAATTCAGTTCCGATGCCACGCAAATAAATGATTCCGGCCTGCCACTATCTGGTTCCTCTAACGTTTTAGCCATTAGATTAGACGAAATGGAGGGCTTATATTAATCCCAAGTGTGTGGTAAGAACTATTATATACCACCATTTTAATCCACTGTCGTCGTTCCATTTGTTTTTTAAGTTTTTACATCTGAATTTGTTTGATTGAATAAACTTGAGTCGTCGAGTCAATCACCAAGAGAATGAAATAGAAACCTGACACACCCTACCGGCCTCTAATCGACAAGTTCCCTGATTCCCAAAGGCCCAAGGTTCACCATGCATATACCACGATTGCAGCCTTATGCCGTTATCCTGTCATTTCCGCCCCTTTTCATTACGTCGGCAAGAAGCTTTGCTCGAGTGACGATATCTGCGACTGCGTCACACGTTTCTCATTGAAGGAAAAGGAAGGCGTGAAAAAAAAAGTCGTATATCCGCGTTGCATCCAAAAACACAGCACAGGTCACAGACCATGTAGATCTCGAGCCAGGTGTGTTACTAGAAATAATTTAAAATATACTTCCTCAGTTCTAAATTATAGGTCGTTTTGACTTTTTTTTAGATGCATTTCTTTTGCTATGCATCTAAACATATTGTATAACTAGGTGCATGGCAAAATCAATTTATTTAGAAAAAATCAAAGTGAACTATAATTTAGGCGAGGGACTACTAGCAAGGTGAGCTCGATCTAGAGTTCTATACCCAATCGTAGGTGCTATACCTAAGCAAAACTAGCCCGGCCCGAACCCGACGGGTTTTGCCCCGCCCACGAACCTTACTGAATAGGGTCTGGGCAGAGATTTTGAAGCCCGGTAAATTTTTTTTCTTGGCCCGAACTTCGGTCCGAAATACATTTTTAGCTATTTTATAGTGTAAAATATGCGGGTAGCCCGTCCAAGCCCGGGCCCGGCCCGAAAAAGCTAGGCCCGACTTGCCCGGTGGGGACGTCATGGACAGGATTTTTTTGCCCCGAAATAAATGGGTTTTTTTTCGGCCCGGCCCGAAAAATGCTTAGGTATAGTAGGTGCTCGGCACTCGGCAGCCAAGTCGTGGTGCGCCTCGGCTCTTGGGTTCCATCGCGGACCATGACATTTGTCATGTAAATTTCATCTCAAATACTCCATTAACCAAAGAATGCAATTATGAATCCATGTTAGTCATACCAGCTCAAGTTTGACTAAATTTATAAAAAATAGTATTGACATTTATGTATAAAATTAAATTTATTATATAAATGTATTCTATATAGTTACTCTAACGGTACTTGTTTTGTATCATGAATGTTAATGTTTTTTACATAAAATTTAAATTTAGTTAAAGTTTAAAGTGTTATTCAAAAAAAGTGACAATTGCATTATTTTGTGGATGAAGGGAGTAAAAGGGAAGTAATTTCTAGGCCTGTTGCATCTTGTCGGACATGAGGATGACCTATTTTGCACCTTAGGGGCATGGCATGATACCGGTGGGATGCCTGTAGAGAAGTGTGTGGTCAAAACCAAACCCATTGACTTCTTTCATGTTTTAAACTAATGGGTACACAAGGATAGGATTAAATGTAGGTCCTCTTGCACTCCATCTACATGTCTTTCTTTCCCGATGACATGCCAAGGATAAGTGGATAATGAGTGATTGTTAAGTGGGATGACAGATTTTGGTTGAGTTGGTTCTAGCGTGAGTTGAACTAGCCAAGGCTTTTAGTTGGTGTGCTTTTGTAGGCAGATGTTGAGTGCGTGAAGATCGTTAATGATAAGCGCTAATAAGGTCAATAGATAGGAAGTCAAGTTCATCTTGATTCGATAGTCAAGAAGTAGCGATCGGGACGCCTCCCAAGTCTTCGGGCTTTTTTGAAAGCCCCGCGTCGCTCCCACGCGGGCGGCCAGGGTGGCCTCCCACCCTACTTGGCGCCGCCACCTCTCTTCCCTCCCTCATCTTTGCGCCACCGCCGGAGTGGGCCTCCGGCAAGGCCGCTGGGCTCACCGGGATGGCGGCGGCGGGGGGCCCTTCTTCCATGCGGATGGTGTGGTGGCGTGGATGCGGGCGTTCGGCGGGCGTGGTCGAGTTGGGCCGCGTGGGGCTCGATCCGCGTGTCTCAGACAACCTCTGCGGCGCCGGCCGGGGGCTCCCGGTGGATTGCGGCTTCACTCCTTGCACGGCGGCGATCTTGCTGTCGGGCGAGGTGGTGGAGAGGGCCGGGGGCGACGTTGGGGGGTCGATCCGTGACGTTTCGGGCCCCTCGGTTCCTGAGCGGCGCACGGGGGAGGCCGGCTTTAGGAGGTTCGTCCGGTGGTGCGGCGAAGATCCAATTTGAATCGGTTGGCGGAGACGGGGAGGTGCGAGGTGGAGGAGTCCGGACGACCGGCCGGAGGGCCGGATCCGAGGCTTCGGCGTGGGTGGGCTGCGATGGTGGCGGCCCTCGATGCTTGCCCCGATGATGGCCGTACCGGGTTACATGCGACGGATCTGGTCTCCTTGCCGGTTCCACGGGGGGGCGCTACGGCGCGGATGGCCGCGAAGTGGTGGCCGTTTTGGTATTTGCTTTCGGACCGAGGCCTTATGCGCATATGCACAAGATGGTGGTACATGTAACACCCGGTGTTACTTACCGATTAAGTCTGGATTGGACAAAATTAAGTTTATTTTATGTTTTTGATCCTAAGTGTGTTGTTGGATGAGGGTTGGATAGTATAGGTTGGGAATCTGAAATTTGAATCAAATTCAAGTTTGAATTGAACTCAGAAAACCCAAATTCCCATTCTTTCTTTTTACCCCCTTTTCTTTTATTCAAAAATTATAAAGAATTTGGGTATGGTTATTAAAGCAAATTTTGTAGAGTTTTCAAAGTTGAACAAAGTTGGTATTTTGAGTTTTCAAAGTTTAGTTCAAAAATTTAGAGTAATTTTGAAAATACCAAAATTAGGGTTTTGTCCCCTTTTATTTAAAAACCATATTTCAAAATCTAAGCAAATTTTGCAAAAACTTCCAAAAGCTAGTTTGTAGATCTTGTTGAGATGAACAAAAGTCATGTACAAAGTTTTTCAAGTTGTTACATGATTTTAAAAGTAATTTTGAATTTAAATTTCAAAATTTTGAACTGCATTTCAAAAAGTCATATTTAGAGGCTGAATTTGAAAATCTTCCAATTGAGAAAATTGTAGATCTTGAAAAATTAGGCCAAGTTACTTTGGAGTTTTTCGAGTTCAGTTCAATTTTTGGGAGAATTTGACAAAATTCGACAAGTTTGGGAAAAGTGCTACGGTGCTTTCGGCATGGGTGCCGTCCTTGCCGGCTGCTCGTCGGCTGGCGTCCGCCGTGGCCGCCGCCGCGCCTTCGCGCCCCCGGCCGCGTGTTTGGCCATCTGGACAAGTCGAGCAGCTCTGGCCGCCCCTCTTTTCCCCTCTCTCGGTTGCTTTCGCGCTCTCTCTCTCTTTCTTCCTTCACGATCCGACGACGACGGCTAGGGCACCGCCGCCGCCGTCGCGAGCGATTCACCACCACCAGTCCACCTCTCGCCCTATCATCTTGGTCGAAGCTCCGTAGCATTCTTGCGCCTCACCGAACCCCATCTTGTTGCCTATGGCCGCCGGAATCGGCCGGCGCGCCGCGCCGTCTTCTCCGTTGGCCCGACGGAAAGTGCCGCCGAGATCTCGCCGCCGTCGTTCGGTCACTCGGTGATGTCCTCGCCCTTTGATTCTGTTTAAGCTTCACCTTGAACACGTGATGCTCGTCGGCTTGATCGTTTCCCGGCCGAGCTCCGGACGCGGTGGAACAGCCGACCTTGCCGGCGGTCCTCGCCGCCATGCCCGCCGCCGTGGCGTGGCCACGCCTTGCGGGCTACGTCGGCAAGCCGCGGTCACCCTTGAGCGGGCGAGGCGCGGCCGGGTGCTTGTCTTCGCCTTTTCCCATCACCGTCGATGACCATCCCGTCGGGAACGATAAAGCCGAGCCACGCCGCTTGGTCGTTTCCCCTCTTCAAGCGCCGCCCTTGGACTTCGGGTTCGAGGAATAGGAAGAAGATTGGGGGGTTAGGTGAGAAACCTTGTGACTCATATAAATAGTGCTTTGTACTTTTTGTAATTACATTAAAGTTTGGGGGTCTTTTTCGCAAAAGTCGCCAAGCCAAAGCTTGGCCAGCCGCTGATGGGCGGGCATCGGGTTCATTCTCCCGTGGGCTTTGGCGTTATTCGCATTCTGTGGGCCGGCCTGTTTACACAGTGCCAGGCCAAGCACGAGATCGGCCACTTTGAGCCCGAGGGCGTTTTCTTTTTCATAAAAGTTTTATCAATTTCTTTACTTTTGAATAGTACCTGTTTTTTGTAAATTTCATATAAAATCAAGTTTAGCTTTAAAAATTCTGAAAATTTTGTAGAAGCTTCTTATGAGTATATGAATCCATGAAAAATTTGAAACTTTGATTTTGAGTAGTTTTTGTATGATTTAAAAATACAAATTTTAATTGAAAAATGCATCTTCCTTGATTTTTAATAATTATTTTATTTATCAAAAAAAATCATGAAATTTATTTTGGTACTGTTTTATGACATGACCTACCTGCACAAAATTTTTGAGCTTGTTTTGGGAAAGTTAAAATATTTATTATTTCATGCCCTATCTTTTTTATGTGGTTTAAAATTGTTTAGTGTTAAATAGATTAGGTTTTTTTGTGTGACTTTTGGGTTGTTTTGTGAAACTTGGATCATATCACAATCAAGTGGTCCTTGAGAACTCCTTAGGCAATGGTGATGATATCTTTAGAGTAGTTCAACAAGTTGGTTTTGTTGAGTTGCAACTTTATCGTGAAATAGAGTTATATTCCTATGTTTATCATTTCATGCATTCATCGAGCATCATGTTTATCATTCCATCATGCTAAAGCATGCATCATCATCTACGTGTAGAATATACGAGAGTGAGATGGTTCATGGTGGTCGAGCTTCGAAGAAGATTCTTTCACCCGAGGTGTCAGTGTCCAGTTTGACGTTGGCAATCCAACTTCGGAATCTGACTTTCCCTGCAATACAGGCAAGCCCCGGTGCATTTAAACCCTTCTCTATTTCATAAATGTTTTATTCACCTTAAGCCTAGTGCAATGTGCATTAAGTTAGTAGGAGTTGGTTGATACCGTTCTTTGCATGACTACCTTGAATTTTAGTTAATCCAATGTTATCTCACTAGTATGAGTAGGTCGTTTCTCTAAATGCTTAGTAATGCTTAGATGTCGGTAGAAGTCGAATGATGGCTTCATTGTTCGCGAGATATAGGTTTTATCTTTGTTCCTCGGCTATAGAAAAAGAGAACACCCCGATGGTGGTTCATGAGAATAAATATGGTAGTATTGAATTTGAGATCGGACGGGCGTAGGTTGAAAGCCGGCGGGATACCTAGTTGTGCTTGTCCCGTGTTGGTCGTATAAGGACCGTCCGTTGTTTGGATTGTTAAGTTCGGGACTTTTTGAACATAAGAAATGCGCTGAGGCCTTACGGCAAAGGCACGGGTGCCTGGTTGTCACCCGGTCGGTCGACCCTAACTAAGCCACATACCCGGTAAGCCGGATCTCGGTGGAGCCAAATCGGGAATGGCAACCACGCACCGGGAGTGGAGAGATGGCGGGAGTAGCGTGTACCCACCCTCTTTGGGTAAACTGCCATTGTCATTAGGGACCGACGGGGGTAGGGAGGTGGAGTACTTTGTACTCTCGGGTGGCGCAGGCCTCGTTCCCGCTTTTTGGACAAATCGAAAGAAGGTTGATATATGCAAGCTTAAGTGCTACATATGTCGTGTGGTTAGAGATCCCGGTTTGGGTATTAATCGATTCGCGGATCGTTGTTTCTTCGGTTATGGAGACCCGTTCTTCTGTCTTTTCATCGTAGTAATTGAAGAAACAAGGTTACTCATGGTTTTGAAAGGGAAAAGAGATGCAGAGATAAGTTGAGATGTGTTGCTTAAAAAGTGTTTGAGATAGAACAGGTGCAAATCTAGCTTAATTATGCTTCAACAAAATTGATGCTAAAAAGATTGAAAGTAAGGATCCACTTGTAGTAAGCTTTTCTGCAAACTCCCTTTTTCTAGCTCTACTTCCCTTAAGCCAGCATATCCTTGGAGTCTTTTCTTTTTGTCGGGTAAGTCTTTGCGGAGTACATTATGTACTCGGGGGTTTGTTAACCCTTGTTGCGTGTCTTGACTCGTGATGTTAACCAAGGTTATGTCGGTGGGCTCGACATGATCCGGTTTCTTCTAGTTTCCCTCGCCTTCCGCAAATTAAGTTAAGTTTACTCAAAAGTAACTTGCTCATATTTTGAAAAAAAATTATGTTATTATTCTTCCGCACTCGATCTATATTTTTTGTAACAAATGTTGTAATGTTGTAGCTACTCCTTTGTTGATCTGGTATGAGTGGTGTAATCGGGGTTTCCGATGACACCCGACGAGGCTTCTTAAGTTATTGGGTGCATCACGCACGGTCGGTCGAGGTCTTTGGGACAATGACAAAGTGTGGGCCCGGTAATTAGGAGGTTACATTTGCAGTACACCCCCAAGAGCTCCATTGATTTGGATCGGCTGCGATCTTCACCTGGCGGGCCACCGGGTAACGGCATGGCTCGATCGCGAGACATGGCGTGTTTAGACGGCGGTGGCGCCTGTGGGTGCCACTTCCTCGCTTTGGGCGTCGTCACTTCTCTCCAACAAGCCTCGGATGTCTTTCGAGATGAAAATCTAGCACCGGTATTTCCTGGCCGGGCGACGTTGGCGTATGCCATGCTCGTTGAGGCGTCGTTTTGAAAGTTCCCTCCTTGGTTTTAATTGTTGGTGTCGACCTAGTTTTTCTCTATTGATGTATTTTTGTTGGTGGTCTTTTGGCGGTGTTTTGACGCGAGATGACCTCTCGAGCTCCTAGAGGTTTTTAGCTTTTGTTTTTTCGGCCTTTGGCCTCAAGTTTGTAATAATTTGCCCGATTCTACCTTTTGGTAGATGAAGGGTATGAAATATTATCCATTATCTAAAAAAATAAGGTCAATAGATTGGTTCCGGTAGTTAGTTGATGGACGGCGGTTAAGGACGAACATAGAGGTCGGATCAAGGAGCTAGGCTTAAGGATGAATCATGAATATCTAGCACTTGGGTTAGTTTGGTCACTTCAGCCTCAAAACAGAGGACGACAGGTTTGCTAGTGTGGACCTCAAAACTAGAAAATGGTGACCAACTAACACAAGTTGAGAAGGTGCTATGTCTGTTAGATAAACTATCTAACGTGGAATAATTTAGATGACTGCCCATTAGTGATAGTCGTAGAAACCAAATTAAACTATCGCTTGCTTGTTATCTAGCGGCTACTCCAATCACAAATCACAAATACTACCTGTTTAAAAGATTACAGTACATATAGTTTCCTATTATTCTAAGTGTCCAGCTGAACCAAAACACGCACATACTATTTAGCTTTTTTTTTTTTTTTTTTTTTTGAGCAACACATATTATTTAGCTGTGGGTGAACAGGAACAAGTCAAGAATTCAGAGACCCACGGATAATCTACCTAGCAGTTTAGCCCACAAACCAAAATAATAACCCAACATGAATTTCCTTCCTTCAGGCCCATTTTGCGTAAGCCAATCTACCTCTGTGCTGATTCTCATCAGAAAAAAAAAACATACTTCTGTGCTCCAAGCCCACTGCTAGATATTTTTCCATCTTCCTCCTGGCCTCTGCGTTTCCTATCGTTTGGGTTCGGCGCCGGCGCCGTCACCGCCATCCTCTGGACCGCTCGTTCGCCCGCCCCTTCGCCATGTCGTTGCTCGGCACGGCCACTCCCACTACTTCCTCCCACTTCTCCGCACCCCTCCTCCCCTCCTTCCACATACAGCGCAGGAACATCACCGCCTCACTCCACCGCACCCGCCGTTTGCGGCTGCTGACCGTCGTCGCCTCCGTCCCCGACCCGCGGCGGGGCCGGTGGAATACACGCCTTGGCTCATCGCCGGCCTCGGCAACCCGGGCAACAAGTACTACGGCACGCGGCACAATGTTAGAACCGTTGCCACCCTTTTCGTTCGTATATATAATATATAATCCCATTTCCCGCAACTTCGATGTGGTGGTTCTCACTTCTCGCTCTCCGTTCCCTTGTGCTTGTGCGTGCTCGTGTCATTGATTAGGTGGGGTTTGAGATGGTGGATCGCATCGCGGGGGAGGAGGGGATCACGATGAATACAATCCAGTCCAAGTCACTGCTGGGAATTGGTAACTAAAACCCTTATCACCTGGATTGTGTGTGTGCTTAGGTTGTTCTATTCAAATAAAATGTTGGTCCAAGAGACAACAATCATTTTCTCCTGTTCATTGCCATTTGGTTTCCATTATTGTATTGTTCAATCCAGTGAGGATTCATGCAGTTTACTTAGAGCCTGTTTGGTTAGAGAGATTAGGGACTAGAGACTAATGGGGACTAAAAATTAGTCCCTAGCTCATCCCAAGAGTCTATTGGACTAGGGACTAGATGAGACTAAAAATTAGTCCTTAGTCCTCTTGTTGGGAAATTAGGAACTAAAATGGGACTAAAATTTAGTCCCTAGTCCTTGACCCAAAGGAACCAAACAGGGCCTTAGTCCTTATTGTACTTGCCAAGACCATCTCGGGAAATGCCCTGATGTACTGGTTGAAATTTAAAACTTGATCTGTCGACAATCCCATGAGAAAAGTACAATGTAGAGATTTTAGGTATGCATAATGGCGTATGTGTGGTGTATTCAAAATGAAATAAATCTATCTTCATAAGATGTATGTGCATGCCCGAACATTTTCATGTTGAAAGGATAAGTACTTTTTGCGAGATGATTGATATAAATTTCACAATTGTGTATTCATGTTATTAATTTGTTTAACCCATCATTGGGTTGAATTTTAGTGCAGGTTCTATTGGCGAGGTGCCAGTCTTGGTGGTAAAACCACAATCATACATGAACTACAGTGGAGAGGCAGTGAGTTATTCTGTCTTTATAGATGACATTCTTAGCTTGTGAAATGTAAGGGGCAACGATTTTTTTTTTTTTTTTTTTTTTTAGGGAGCAATGGTGTTTTAGTTACTTAAATAAATGCTTCTATGGAAGATTGATTACTTGTGGGGACAGTTGCATTCCTTACTTCTTAAACTTGCAATATATTTACATGCATTTCATTTTTTTTTTTTTGGTATTTGTAACCTTTGATAAAGTAGTGGATATAACACGAGCACAATTGTGAACTTGTTTTTATTTGGGGTAAAGGAGCAGACATTTGATGCCTGTTGATACGAAATACTGCCTGTTAGGAGTATTAATATGAAGCGCACAACAAGCAAATTGGCTCTTTATTATTCAATCAAAGTTGAGATTTAGCTTAATCCATTGTATGGATATATTATTCATTAATGAGAAACCATTTGTATCAAATGAGTATAGTCAGTTTGGTTGAATGCACAGTACAGCAAAAGCATGGCAATTATGTTAATAATCTTATGATTTCATCTTGACTTGCCTACACATACAATTTCTTGTTTCCCTCATTCCTGCAATCTTGCTAAAGCATCACACATCATGTCTTGCAATGTGCTACCAGAAATTGTCAAGACTAGTTGAAATCTGTTATCATTTATAATCAGTTCACTATCCTAACCTGACCTTGTTGTCATGTGAAGATTGGACCTCTCGCAGCCTATTATCAAGTACCATTGCGACACATCCTCTTGGTACTCATCATCAGTGTTCTTTTGATGGTCTTCAGCTTTCAGTTATTATCATATCAAAGTTGACTGCTGCAACTTTGTTTTTCAGATTTATGATGATATGAGTCTGCCCAATGGTGTACTACGGCTTCAAAAGAAAGGTGGTCATGGTCGCCACAACGGGTAGTCTTTAAATTTTCAAATCATTGGACCAATTCATATAGGCTACCTTATTAGTCAAAAATCAAAAGAAACATGCTGTTGTCATTCGCATACAGAAGACATAATATTTGGTCAGCCACGTCATTAGTGACACTCTTTGGTAAGAGACCAAGAAGAGCCAAATTGAGACATAGTTTAATGCACTAATAGTTGGCCTGATGTATTTGTCAAATTTAACTCATAGATTTACTTGTCAAATACTCAAATGTAAGCTGCAATAGTTATCTTAATATTAATATTGGAACCTGTATGATCTGATAGATAATTTGTGTACATATATTTGTTTGGACTCTGAAAAACTGATAATTCAGTATTGTATCAAACTCTGGTGCTTGAATATGTGGGTGCATCGCTTATGTAACAGTCTTGAGTCTCTCTACTCAAGATTAATTCAATTGATTGTCATGGAACCTCATAATCTTGCCATTTTGTGATTGCAATACTATAATCTACTTATGCACATAATACCTTTGATGTAGCTGTCTCTATGATCACCGAAGTATACATTCATTACCTTCACAAAAACATTTTTTCTTGAAACAGGCTACAGAATGTGATTGAGAATTTGGATGGTCGCAGAGAATTTCCTCGTTTATCTATAGGTACACTACTATATTCATGTCCTGACTCTTTTTTACTTGATGGAATGTTCATGCCATTTTGTTGCTGGCTTCTGGAGTATAGGCATTGGTAGCCCACCTGGAAAAATGGACCCACGAGCTTTTCTTCTGCAGAAGTTCAGTTCAGAGGAACGAGTCCAGGTATTGCCTTTGCTAAATTTTTGTTTATTCTAAAGAAGATAGGACAAAATTTAAAACCATCTTCTGTTTATTTTCACTCGGCTCTACGATTGATTGTCGGAAAAATGCAAAAGACTTTCCGCCATTTGGCTGAGCTATCGTAGTTGGTGCATATAAATGTTGGCTATAGGCAATGCTAAATGTTGGCAGTAAACATATCTTATTCTATACAGAGAACAAAGACATGGTTCCCATGTTGGATGGACTACACTGTTTGGAGTAGTGCTGCAAGTCATTAGCGCAGAGGACTATCCTAATTTACATATTGTGCCAACAATACCAGAAAAAACACCCGACCTACGGGGGTAAGAGTGTAAGACAGTGCCTGGGTATTATGCTAAGAAGACCCTCTCCATAGGTCAACAAAAACCCTGAACCCTGGCCCACCCATACACAGCGGCACCGTAGCCCATGCGAGAACAACCATGATGTTGGGCCGGACCTTATACCTGTGCTTTGGTGTGGGACAAACAAGGAGATTTTTTTTAACCCCTTCCTGTCGCTCGCACGGGGAGTCCAAACTAACCAAAGAGTGTACCTAGCAGGCCTGTCCGCTACTGGAGCCACCTAACCAACTCACCTAGAGGCCTGTCGCAAGAACAATACCAAATCAAACTGCTGTTAATAAGGGTGTGTGGAGGTGGGGTTTGAACCTGAAAAACAGCAGGGGAAGCCCCCACCGTTAGATTTTATTTGACACAAAACAAACACTGAGCTAAACAAATGGAAAAACACTTCAGCTAAGCCCTAGCAGGGCTAGAACAAGAAGAAAAATAAAGAACAAACACAAGAATTAACCCAGGAGAGGAAAACAGATTGCTTGTTTTCCGAAATCCTGTACGCTTGAAGTCAAGCTTCATCTTTGAGAAGGAAGGAGGTCCTCTCATAAAAATGAGGTTATTGCACTTCTTCCAGATTTGCCATGCAGAGATAATGAACACTTCCGAAGTTGGTTCTGGAAAAGAGCATATTAGGATTCAACTTTACTTCATCACCCTAAGATAAATGTTGTTTACTTAAGCCTCAAGTTACTCATTCTGTAGTGGTGCACCCTTTTCTAGTATGAACTATGTGATATAGCTGCTCTTGGATTGTTGATTTATACCCGCTTTATAATTTTGGTTGAAGATCGACGCTGCTCTGGAGCAAGGGGTGGACGCAGTTGGAACCCTTGTGCTTAAGGGTTTTAGTGGGAGTACTGAAAGATTCAACCTTGTGCAGAAGTACAAGTTCCACAAGGTCTGAATGCTTGAGGATCCGTGAAATGGTTGGGTTTACTTCTGCAAGAAACCCGATGCGCCCAAATATCATTTGAAGTGTTGGATGTGGTGATTTGCAGTTTTGAACTACACACAAGTGTACTTAGTTTCTTCCAAAAGGCTCCTGCAGTTTTCAGGATATTAAGTACTCATCAGTGTGTACATAAGGTAGTATTTTCTCCATATTTTTCCTAACGAGAACATGTGATTGACTGAAATTAGAATATATAGTAGGCTTATTGTGATCAGGGCCTGTAAAAATATTTATTTTTTAGTTAAGTTGATGATAAGGCATTTGAGTTTGATGTAAAATATGAAATATAGACCATTTTGATTCTCCCATTTGCTAACTCTGGTTTTATCCTTGGAAATACATACCATCTGTCCTTGTTGGTTCGGATAGTTTCCCTGCAAAGAGATCACGTATCTATATTTTATTTCAGTCCGTACAACTTGTTTTCATCAACTTGATGTGGTAAAGTTGTTTAGTAGTGTGCCATGTTATGGTTAGAGATGTCGAAACCTCTACGTTATCTCGTCCTTTAGAAAACTATTTTAGGAGATCCCCAGAACTTCTTTGATAAGGACATGAAAGTGAAATGTAATTATTATTTTCTTATTCTTATTCTGGTATGCCAGTCTGAACTTTTCTGGCAAAGGATTGAAAACTTGTTGTGTTACTATTTGAAAGGCAGTATGACTTCTTGCTTTTTGTTAACCTGTACTACCATCTAGAATAACCAGTGCGAAGTGCTGTGGTGATTAGCTTGAACATGTTTTCTCATTGTTAAACGCTACCTACGGCAATCTTCCAACCAATGTATAGATTAACTTTTTTTAAACTAGGCCTTGAATTGTCTTGATAATCTAAGGTGGTGAAATCTGTTAGTGTCCTCTGAAAGAATTGTTGGACTTCCTAGTTGATAGAGCAAATGGTGGAGATAATAATTGGATCACCTTTAGATCTCATGCCTGGTTTACCTATACCTAAACCTATGTATATGGCTGTGTGCTTATCTTCTATTAAATGCTTACAGACTGTACTGGAAATTAGTTGAGTAGCTCTTGACCTGGGACCATATACTTTTACTGTCATGAGTCATAAACAGGAACATGCTTAGGCGTGAATTAGCACATGATAAGTAGCGTGGAGCATACATAATACTAGGTTGTTTTTGTAGGGCATCTATTAATCATACCGTTTGGTCTGTATGTTAGATTGCAGGGTCTGATTTTCCTAGTGCTATGTTACCCATTTGAATAGCTTTATATTCTCTTCTAATTGTCACTTTGAATGCATCTTTTCTTAAACCTTCTGAAAGGAAATACGTGATTTGTCATTTCTGTACATGAACTTACAAGTTTGTCATTTCTGTACATTAACTTACAAATACAGACGTTCAGAAAGTAAAGATGTAAACTCTTTATTGATACTCGATACGGAGATGCAAAATATGTAACATGTTTGAATCGCTATTATATATTTCTTTGAAAGATCTGCTTTCAGCAACAGTTTGCAAGGTGTTTGTCCTGTTCCTCAATCTTCTCCCATACCGGGACTACTATGTATTCGTGGAAGAGCTGTCCATAGGACAACTTCACGAGGGAGGGAGGAGTTTGAGTAAATGCTCCACTGTGATCTCTACCCACTGAAGAGTTAACAAAATGAAATGCAAAGTAACTTACACTTGGACTCTGACCATTAAAGCTTTTCTACTAGACATCCCAGTGCAAATAAGGAAAACTAGTCTGAGTGCTTACTGATCCGTAAAAGCCAGAGATAACTTGTGCTGTAATATCCAAATAACAATAAGGTGGCTTGTCTGATACATCAAACCAGATGTGATGTTTGTCAAAGGCTTAGTTTTGACTTTAGTTTTAAGACCTAAAAACATCTAATAACCTCACTTCCACTACTTTTTGCTGTTAAAAAACTTGTGCCTAGTTCTTATGAAATTGTCAAGTGGTCTAAAGTTTTGAAGATTGCATTTATAAAGCTCTTCTTCCACCATCAAGTTATCTAAACTCTTCGCTAATCCCTTTCTTAAAGGCATAACACAACAAGGTCGTCAAGTAATCATATATCTCCATATGTTGATCACTAGCATAGAGGTGTAGTTTTTTTTCCAAGTATCACAATCGTAGCTTTATTAGCTTATTCAATGCTTTATACTGGATACCTGTGTTCTAAATTATTCTCTGTGCTATTTAGCTTTATACATTCTAGAAATGATTTTTGGTCTAGGTGTTTCTTTAATTAATCACTTGTTGCACAGTTAGTATACTGGCGAATCACTTCTCATGACTTTAAGTGAAATCCACCCAATCTCAAGTGCTTGTTTTTATGCAGTAGGTAATGTCACTTGGGCAATATAATATAGTTTATAGTCCTTGCCCACATTGCTTGGGTTTGTTAACTAGCTTTCAAACTTGTTCTGCAGGAAGACATCAGGCTCAATTATTAAGGCAGGCTATTGTTTATTATCCTGTGGTCTAAAAAAAGCACTTATGGAGAAAATATAGAGATATGGTTGCTGAATATTGTGCATATGTTTTTTCTTAGCGGTGAAATGGGTGAGGTCACCGTGGGGATTAAACTATGCTCTAAACTATAGTCATCATGAGCCAAAAAGAAGGATTTTCCTTTGACAGCACAATTTCATGCGGGCCCCTACTGGGATTTGGGTGATCTTAAATGCTGCCTACTTTGTGCTTGCAATCAACTAACAAAAATGTTGTGGATGTGACCAGGACCCTTTCTTGAGGGAATACAACAAACTCAACGCAAACTTGAGACCTTACTGAGGAGCCTAGCTTTTAACCAAAAATCCCAAGTGACATGCTCTTGTTGCTTATCAGACCTCCATCAAGGTTACTAAGTAGTTTTTTTTTTCCTGTTGTGATTTTATGGCCGGTCACATGTGTTATTGCATTAGGTACTTAAGGGTTCTGACTAAGAAGCTTTTTAAGTGCAACACTAAGTTAGTAACATGCTATCTATCTTCTTTTTATTTGTCTTACACACACTAAAAGCATCTGTGCTGTAGTTCCATCAGCATATTCAGAATTGGATCTTCAGAATCAGAACCAGTTTATTTGGTTTTTACATGATCACATAATCAATACGAGACATTTTGTTTTTTGAATTACAAGATGGTAACACATTGTGTCTAGGAAAAATAAAGTATACAATATAGCTATTTGCAGATAGAGTATTCTTGACATAAATCGTAGATATGCTGTGTACCTTTTGCTCTGAGCCTCTGAGGACTAAAGAATGTCTGGATGAGGTACACTGCTGCGCAAGGTGGAGACCATTGCAGCAAGGAAAAAGCTATTGACCTATGCAACGCCCAAATGAAGTTGTCCCTTGCAGTCTAGACCCTAATGTTTAATCAGGAGAACACTGGGATGGTTCACTGACCCTATGTTTGTTTTTGGTCATAGACTAGGTAGTGGCTAGTGGAAAGATACGAAAGGAAAACAGATGCACCTAGCATTTGATTCCTACATATTAGAATAGAATCATCATCAAGAAGGGGCATATATTTAGCAGCAGCATGGACAGAGAACTGCCTAGGAAGGACTCCATACTACTGGATGATGGATGCAACGTATAGGATCAAGCATAAATTGCCAATATCTAATCCTAAAGCTCCATGACTAACAAATAATAAAAGGCTAGTAATGGTGATTCATTCTTGTATTTGGAGTTAAATGTGTCATTTTATTTTTTAGCAATTTCTTATTACAGTGATTACTTGCATTTCTAAGGATAAAACAATAATAATTTGTATACGATTAGCTGGAAGCGTTATTACTTTTTTTTTACAGGAACTCGATTTTTTGGATTAGTACAGATTCTGTTTCCAGGGTACCCGTACCATTACTGAATCTATCATGTTGCAATGTTTCAAAATCCATAAAAAAGATCATGTATGTAGTACACATAGATTTAAATATATCTGCAATTAATTCAGTTTGAAATTTGACCTAGATGTTACAAAACAAATTGACAAGCAGTCAATCTTGCACTATTCGTATGTGTTATCAGTAACAACTTGTGTCTTTTTAAATGTCAATATCAGATATATTTGAGATTTGATTTTTGCTGTTTATTTAGCTTTATTTGTACAACACACATGATTGTGACAAGTTTTTGGAATTCACAACTTCTTGTGTTAACTATATGTTTGCTAAAGGGGATGCCCAAACCCCAAGGCATCAATGAATTATTGTTTTGGATTAGGACCATGTGCCTGTGTAGCTTGCTTCATGACAATTTAATTGGTATATCAGAATAGCCAAATGTTGATATAAATAGTTCAAGAAATTACTTTGCAAGTACATGTACTAGTTTTCGTTGCACTGATTCACTTCTTTTTAATATCTTTTAAAACATTTCTGTTAATATGCATGTGTTGGTTTTTAGTATTTGATGACTAATTATACTTGAAATTCAAAAGATAATGCTTGTATATATAATGCTGGCTGGTTGGAGTGCATGTTAGATTCCTGGTGGGAATAAACAATGAATAACTGTCCTTTAGAGTTTAGAACCTGTATATATATATCAAAATAAAAGACCATGTGCTTTGCTGCAAATTGCAGCCTGTGAGGAAAGCAATTGTGATCCCTTACCCGCCAACCACTCAAGCTTCTTTTAAGACAATTTCTCCTGGGATCAAAACAAAATAGTTTTTCCAAAAGAAGTTGGTATCTTTATGGGGTCCTAGAGTTGCTCATCCTATAAGGAAAGCTTAGAATTGGAAGAAAAGGACAAGTAGATGACGACTTTTGAAGTTAAAAGAGGACAAAGGTTCTTTATAGAACATAGCAACTTGGCTTCTCTACATGTTTTGTATTTTGATATAGCACAGGGTCACAACTAGCATGCGCGATGGGCTGGAACTGGGTTCTAACTAACCATTAGCTTCTGCCATGCATTACAGAGGATATGAGTGGATATGAGTTCTTGAACTTTTTTTACTAAGAAATAATTGTTTGGCTGATCACATGGAACATTGAATACTGTTACTGAATTAAAAGATAATTTGTTGTAATTCCCCTTATTTTATTGCACTAAAGGTTTCTATAACTTTTTTGCTACAATTTTACATTGGTGGAAATGCCATCTCTTTTAATTTGATATAAGCCAAATTGACTGACCCTATATGATTGGACATTTAATTGGGACCAAATCTTGCCAATATTTTTCCTTAGTAATCGAGTTGATTGACATCTTGCAGAGCTACTTACCCCATAGTGAGGAGTCATAAAATCACATGGGCTTGAGACTAGATATGACTATAAATATGAAAGAAACAACTCAACTGCTTTGTCAGGATATCCTAGTAGAGGAGATGGATCAAAATTTAGTTTTGTTAATAGTTGAAATCTGGCGTGTGTATATATATATATATATATGTAAGAGTGGAGTCTATCTCAATTGTAGCATGCATGTTGGTCATAGTTGTGGACAACTTTCCTTTATCAAATGATTGCTGTTCTGAAATTTGCATCAAATCATGTGATTATACAGACATGAAAAAATGTAGCAATAGACCAATAGTTAAACGTCAAATTCAAAAACCTTTTCAATTTTTTCCTGTTTCTCATGGGCGTGTCATAATTCACGTGTGGATCAAGCCTCAGTTACATAATAGCTACTCTCTTTGGTGACTGTGAGGGAGCATTTTTTTCAAAGCGACTGCTAATTCTGATACAGTAACTAATGGAGTGAAAGATTGTGCTCACTGTTTCATAAAAAAGGAAAAGAAAAGATTGTGCTCACTGACTGATGAATTTCAGACATGAAATTCTACAACTTCTATATTTTTAGGATACTGACTCCATCTGTTGAGAAACTTTAACCACAATTTAGACTTGTCTAATGTTAGTCTTTGTTGGTAAATACTAAATAGTCTTTGGGCACATGTACGCCTAAAACTATGCATGATCTTTCCTTGTCGGTAATAATTTGCTATAGTGGAATATTATACTCATAAACTTGTGGTTACTTTATCTGTGTCTAGAATCTAATACGTAGCACCGTCAAGAAAATAGATAAACAGGCCGGGGAGCAAGATTGATTCCGTGCATGTGAGTTCTTATCATTCTATCATGTGTCTACAAGTCTGTAGCTGTTGGTTTTCCTGTAATACTGTGCCATACATATGTATAATAATCTATCCTAGTTTCTGTTGTGATTTAGGGTTATAGAAAGATGTCAAAATCAGATGAAAGGTGGCTTCGTCGCATTGACACGGGGCTATCAGCAGGTTACGGGATCCAAAGCACCCACGGAAGCCTATTTAAATGATTCTTTGACTCTTGATTTGTTATGGATGTGGCATGTTTGGAGAATAATAAAGAGGTACGTAGTATAGGTCATATACTTTATGGCCACCAACAATGCAATCAAGTATTTGATCAACTTAGCTAACCTGAAACCATTATATTAGAATATATAAATGTCCATGATCTAAGCAATAGTTAAAAATTACAGGGTAAAAAAACTGTACTGGAATAAAGCCATCACATAGATGACAGCTATGTAACCACGTCTCCTCTAAGCAATAAACAAGTGATAATAGATCACTGAAGATATCATATAGTTTTTATATAGCCACAATAGCGTCTGGTAAGTCATGTTTTGTTATTTGAAAGGGATAGAAAGAGAGGAATAAATTGAGTGCAAGTTTAGGGGACAGGGTGGGCCTTGTTTGGAAGTTGGGGAAAGACTTGATAAAGAGCGAGGAGAAGGGAATTTTGGGTGAAAGACACACAAAGAAGCTTTTTCGTGGATGGTGGAGATGAGATTGCGTTAGGAAAAGCTGCGAAATTCCAGCTTTCTCTGGGGTTAGTAGGATTTGGGCAGATTTCTTTCCAACCGGGTTGAACCAAAAGTCTAACCAAAAGTTTGCTGATCTGAACTCATATAGATGCTGGAGACGACACTGGCTTTGATGTGCTGTGCTGCCCCAACTTGTTTAGCCATGTGAAAACGCACCGAAGGGGAGAGGGCCAGGTGATCTTTGCGCACTAGTTACAGCTGAGATCTGTAAAAGCTGGGCTCCAGCACCACTGATATTGCTGGACAATACCAAAGTTGCACGAACTGAAATTCTTGGTGGTTCCATTCTCCTTTTAACCTGAAGTCAAACATGATATTCTTCTGAGAAGGTATAATATAGTTAGTGCCAGTGATTCACTCAAAGCAGTGTGATGGCAAGTACAACGACAAGAAGACCATCACATTGCGTTGCCCAGAGGTTCTTAATTAACATGCATGCTTCCTTTTTTTTCTGGGTAGACACGACTGATATAGAGTAGAATTGCACAACAAGAATATCATCAGATGGCTCTGTCATCTGTCCTTGTTTATCTTATATATAAAATGATCTTAGGTGTGCAGCTCGGTGCTCACTAACTACCACTAGCTGATGTTCTACTCAAGTACAGAAGAAAGTCATAAAACATGATTGAGAAAATTGTCAGTCGGCACAACAATGGTTGTCAGTCGGCACAAATTCCGCTCCTTCCGTACTATAGACCGATTTCTTAACCAGTAGCTTCTGAGCAGCTGTTATATTTAGATCTTTCATTCATCGATCCCAGCTATCGCTGTTGATTAATTCCCACTTCTGGTAGCAGTACAGCAAGTGGAACTCTTTTCATATGAGTAGACTAACAATAATTAAGCACATCGTCGTCATGTTTCATTACTTGAATGACGTGAAATGTTGATATATATATAAAAGGTGACTGATTAATTAGTTAGTTTGGTAAGATATGTTTTTCATTTCTTAGGCTTTAGCTATTTCTTTTTGTAAAGTGTTACGCATCCCAAATATTGTGGCATATATACAAGAATGCACTAGTGTGCGTTGGAAATTGGTTGCAAATGAAAAGAATAAGACACCACCCAAATGAAATCGTAAGAACCGTATCATTCACTGATTGTCGCTACAAAAAAGGTTTTTATCTCCAAAGACTCATTCCTTTGCCAAGGTGACTCTTGACTCGCAATTAATCTTTATTTAGCGCCCGCGAGGACAACGTCGTATGGTGCTCGCCCACCCATCAGTTGTGTGGCCTTGAAGGAAGATTGTGGCCATGTTCCTATCCCGAAGGAGAGAGCTAGAAAAGTGCACTAGAAGCGGGGTGCCAGCGGCCAACAACTTCTCAGTTCTCACTAGTGAAGATATGATGATGGACGTTGGCCAGAGTGTAGAAGTAGAACATCCAGTGGTGATCCGCTACATTGGGGTTCATGCCCAAATGAGGCGGATATGGCAAGAAAGAACCTCCAAATCGGTACGCTACGGTGGGGGTTCAGGCCCAAATTAAATGAGGCGGATATGGCGAGAGAGAACCTCCATCACTGCACTGCACTCTGGCTGATGACACTACTTGGTGTTTCATGCCAATTGGTGATCATGCACTACTACTAATTAAGCAATGTTGGTGATAACCTATAGGATTTGAGCTTCTTATTAAATTTTACAATAAATGTTTTTCGTTTTTAGCTAAATCTTTCTAGTGAATCATTTCTCTGCATGAAATTAGTTAAGGATATTTTGCTTTGTTAATTAGGGCAAACCTTTAATAGATACTTTATTTCTTTATTAATCCCATATCATAGGGATTTTGCTAGATCAACAATCAATTCAACACGTCCCATGGGTTTCCTTTCGAACTTAACGTGTTTTATGTGACAAATTATCATCATAACTTCTCATTATATTTTTTTTTGTACATTTGTGATCATAAGATTCAATTAGATCTGAAGAAGAGAAATTGTGAAAGAAGAGAGAAAAATGGTGAAAAAGAGGAAAATACATAACACGCTATTTTATACTATACAAGTATACAACTAATAGTATTGAATACATATATCATATATGGTAATGTAAAATAGAAATGTTGTGAAAGGGCTTCTAGCTTAGTGGTTAGTGCATCTTAGTAGCATCCAACAGACCTCGGTTTAACTCTTCGTAGGAGCGAATTTAAGCAAGTCTCTAATAAATAAAATTAAAAATAGGCTAGGTTTTCTCTGCCGACTTAGGTAAAAAAAAAATGTAAAAATACATATGTATTGTATGAAAAATAAAGAGGTAAAGGGAAAATAGTATAGAAAAATAAAAAGACAAAAAGATGATTTTGTGTATTTTTACCGTATTTTGCTGTAAAAGTAGTAACTAGTCTTAACTATTCGCAGTGTGTGTGAAAAAGGAATTCATATTCCACGTCTTACCGATGATATCTCCAAAGATATTCTGGCATGATTGGAATCATTAACTGAGCACTACACCGCTATTATGGATTGACCATAGAGAGAGGTCTTTCCACTGACAGTAGTATGCATATGGTTTATTCCTTCGGTCTATATAGTTATACTAGTTGTACGCTATAACTTTTGCCGTACACATGAATGCGAATGTGTATTTATATACATCATACATGCAAATTACTTAATTAGTATAAAAATACATATATAGGAGGAGGCGCGTGCTGCTGGTCCATATATTCTGTTTTTGTATTTTTAAAAAATTGTTCTGTTCTAGGGTTCTTTTCTTGCTGAAGTATATAAGAATTCTGCATTGCAAGAACACAATAATGGTTCCAGTGATGGGACTACTACAAAGCGATTCTTTGCCGAGGTCATGCATGTCGCTCCATCATGATGACAGGAATAGGAAAGCCCCACGCCACACACAAGGGAACAAAATGGGCACATATGCACATACGTATACATTCCAACATACACTTTGATAAGGACAAATACACAACCAATTTTGTATAGATGAGAGAACTTTAGTATATGTAGTGTATATATAATATATAGTGTCTCATGAACTTCTGCATCTCCCACATGATCTTTGCAACTTTACACTGTACTAGAAAATAATTACAACTAAGCTACTCTAATCAAGAACAAGTGAGTGGGTGGCACTTAGCTCCTGCACATGCCTGCATATGGTCCCCCTAGCTCGTCTCTTTCTACATAGTACATGAACAATGCCACTATAATCGATCCGATCAGGCTATAATACATAGACATATACATAAACATATGTATAGTTATATAATCTATACATCTATCTATATAACACCAAAGGAGCCTGTATTATTAATTGTAATGCCTTGCCTCATCTCTACACAACACCACGACGCTGTCAGGAAAAAACTATATCGCGTTACGTACGTACGCGCGCATATATGATAAATAAAAACTAGCTGCAACTGAGCATCCATATCCTGCGGCAATCAGTCCGACTAAACTAATGGCGTCCCTAGTACATATTAGTTGGCCACTTAATCAGTCTACCTAGCTCCTCACCAATCTAGCTAGCTATCCATCTAAAAAATTTAGTATAAACCCCCGGTGGTGCGCGTGTCGATCGTCAGAAACCAACGAGGTGGCCACGTCCTTAGAATACTCGGCAACATGGAGCCCGGACACCAGCGCAATCTAGACCTCAACGCTGTCTTTTGTGAAGAGAATTGTTTCTCCTATTCACAGTCACAGCTACTCTCTCTCCTCTCTTTGCAGAATTGCAGATGCAGTTGCACCGATCGATCGTCCTTCTCTCTCTAAAGTGCAGCCGAGGCAACTAAAGAATTCGAGCAAGAAAGGTGCTAGCACTACTGGTACTGGACCGCAATGGTTATAATATCTGGAGCCCCTGTTCATGCAACTCAAATGACAGAGCTGATTATATCCACTCGGGGTTTGCTGTGTGTGTGTCTTGAGCAAGCTCCAGGCTCCAGGTCTTATATATACTGCCCCTTCTCACCTGACACAGCTCCCTCTAACCCATGCATCTCCTCCAGCTTTGACAGACACCTCTCTCCATCATCTCTCCTGCTGCAAGTACTACCAGGGAGCTAGTAGCTGAGCTGAGCAGTCATGAACATGACTAGCCCCAGGCTAAAGCTCTTCGGCTTCCACGTCTCCGAGGAGGAGCGGCATCACGAGCTGGCGGGCCCGGAGATGGAGGCGGAAGCCGAGCCGGAGGAGGCGCCGGCCGCGTGCGGTAACGGTGGCGGCGGCGGAGGGTCCGACTCGTCGTCCTCGTCTACCACCACGACCACGGCCACGGCCACGGCGGCCGGCGGCGACGGGCGGAGGTACGAGTGCCAGTACTGCTGCCGCGAGTTCGCCAACTCGCAGGCGCTGGGCGGACACCAGAACGCGCACAAGAAGGAGCGGCAGCAGCTCAAGCGCGCGCAGCTGCAGGCCGCGGCCGCCGCCGCTGGACGCGTCGCGGGCGGCGCCGCGGCGCTCTACCCGCGCGCCAACCCGATGGTGTCCGCGTTCGTGCCGCCGCCGCACCTCCTCGGCGGTGGTGGAGGCGGAGGAGGCGGCGACGCGCCGCCCACGAGCTGGGTCTACTTCTCCCCGCGCGCCGCAGCCGTGGCCGGGGGCCCGCAGGGCCAGCAGTTCCACGTCTCCCACAACTGCGTGTTCCCGTCGCGCGCCACCCCGGCCGCGTCGCCGGCCGTGTTCTCCTACACCCCGGCACCCTCCGCCGCCTCGGCGCCCTACGTGACCGACGACCACAGCGGGCGGAGGGTCCACGTGAGCCCGGCCGCCGCTCTCGGGAGATACCCCGGCATGGCAGCTGGCCCTGGGATGGCGGAGCCGGTGGTCACCGGGCCGGAGGACGCGCTGGGGCTGGACCTGCAGCTCAGCCTTGCGCCCGCCGGCTTGTGAGACTTGGCCGGTCGTCGTCTGTCGTCGATGGAGATCGCGCGCGCGCGCGAGCGAGAGCTACCCTGCCACGTACGCGCTGTCGATCAATCACCTTGGTAAAGAGAATTGATCGCCTACTAGTACTACTGCTGTCGTTGCTACTACTAAAAAGTCTGTACTACTAAGATCGATCGATCGTCGTTGGCTAGGTAAATGGTAATTAGCACTAGTAATTATGTTTAGTTGCTGGGATGATTTGGAGAGCTAGCTGCTTGCATGTAAGCCACCTGTAAGATTCCGGTTCTAGCTAGCTAATTGATGTGCATGGTGATGATGATCTCAAGCTAAGGATCGGAGGAGGATGGCTATGCTGGGCAGACCCTGTAATTTTTGGTTGATCAGACTCAATCCATCAATCAATCTCTCTCGATCTGCCATTTTCTTCAGTACACTATTATGCCGCCCATTTTTTCTTCTTCGATCTTTGGTTGCTGCTGTGTTGTGTTGTGTATTAACCCGGCCAGCTTGCTACGACTGCTAATAATATTATAAAATCTATTTACTAGTTAAAAACCAGTGATGAATGAGGTCGTGTTTGATTTGGTTTGCTGATCTTGGATGTGATGGGAATGAAAGTTATTTTTGTATATAGGTTGAAGTTGAACATATATATGCAGGTCCAGGCCAGCTGCTGCTAGTTTTAGTGCTCCATGAGTCATTTTCCTCTTGCCTTTGTGATGCCACCGTATATAGACTTTGTCACTTTATCTGTTTCCTTCAACTAGTTAACTAAGCGCCAAGCCTATTTTAACCCTCCAAATTCAACATGCATCAACGCATGTTACCAAAAAGGAGATCACACGCCCCCCCTCCTCCCAACCATTTTCTTCTCTGCCAATTAATTAACTACTCCTGCAAAGCTGCTGCTTGCTTTTCTACTGATGGTTACCCCTGGGGTTAAATTAGCTACCTGTACTGTACCTGGTGATAGACGCACCCTTTGTGCTTAGCTGCCTCCTTGAGTGAGTCAGATCAGCACGCTGTATATACTATGTGATGTGCAACACATGCCGGATTGCTACCCCCGGGTCGTTCTCGTGCGTGCGCCCGCGTGATTTGGGTTCGGATTTGGACGCGCGCGGCGTGCAGCACCTGGCAGTGGCACGGGCGCACGCACGGCGATCGGCGGCGGCGTCTCGTCTCGTCGGAGCGAGTGCATGCGCGCACCAAAAAGTCATCAGTGATGGGTGGTGTTCCCGGCTGGTCCGGCTCCGGCGGGTACTCGTCGTCGTCGTCGATCGGGACCAGAAAAGCATGCTCCACTGTGTCGTGTACTTGCCTTGCAGAGATGGATCCAAGTGACAGGCATGCTGTGTGTACTGTGCTTTGTGCTCGATCGGTGTTGCAGCTTGCAGCATGTCCCTTCACTGTTGGGGCTTACGTGTCGACAACCCGGAACTACATGTCCCTTCACTGCATCACTGTAGACGACCATGCACGAGCCTTGATCCATCGGTTCTTGCCCACTTTATTTTACCAGGCACTATGCATCGAGCTTGAAAACTACGAGCTAGATAATTAACAGATAATCAACGAGTACTATGAGTACTTACTGGTACGTAAAAACAGTGCCGTGAACACAAGTGACAGAATTTTCTTTTTATGGTAATGTCCGGCGAATCCCTGCATCGAGATCGCGCTGGGGCCCATCCCCACGGCGGTCCGGCCACGTAGGCTCCGCATGCATCCAAAACCGGGCGTCCACGTTTCGTGCCTCGGTTGGACGGGCCCAGCCAACGGGGTCTCAACACGTGGCCTGCACACCCATTGGCTCCATCGTCGTGCATGCCAATAGGATCCGCCTGCGCTTTACGCTAGGGGGTTTTATACTAGAGCTACATGGGAGGCTGATAACTTTTGTTAATCCCTGGAACCGTACCTAAATTAACAAGGATTAGCGAGTCAACATGTGCACAGTGGAGTGACCACCCCTACATACCTATAGCTCATCAGGAGGGAGGGGAGGGTGGATGATGATAGATAGATCATCCTAAGATTCGTATCACATATAGTATTAAGCGGGGGGATTAGTGAGTTTTCTATTCGCCCCACTAGGTGGCGGCATGCGCGTCGGTATGTATCTTTTCCACCCCGTTCCCCGCCCCTGGAGACCGTATTATAAGCCACACTTGTCGGTGATAAAAATTGTGTGTTGTTCCAGTCCAGACATAGGTTAATCATCGGTGGTTACGTGCGCATAACATTGGCCGGCTTTCCTTATTGAATTATTCCTATAGTACAAGTATATATGTATTTATACGTACACGCCATCCCATCAACGACAACTTGACCGTTGCATAACTTATTGTTTGTACAAAGCAAGCCCAGAAAGAACTGAATTAATGTATGGTGTATATCTCTAACTCCTCGCTCTAACTAATACCAGATCGCGTCGACGACGGGCTGTAGCTTATCAAACTCGCATCGCATTCAGATCATATCCAAGTGGATTAGACTAGGTTAGCTACGAACTGGGGTTAACCCTAGTCGAAGCTAATAATAAAATTATATTTTTGCCCTACATAGGTCATTATGGAGTCACTTCATTTGGCAAAGCATCAGGTAGTATAAAATAATGCATGATTGTACGGGGGGCATGTAGAAAGGATTTGATAGGATGTCTCCAGACAAGCAACTAGCTTTAGTTTAATATGGAGATTAACCTAATCGTCAATGTCATGTGGCTGCATGTACACCCCCGCGCAGCACCCAGCTCAGTTGATCTAGTCGACAAGCCGATAGCTGACAAAACTACAGATGCACGTCGTCTGACTTTTTCCATCTCCATCTTTTTAGTTTATTTCTTATTAATTCCTGTTGAATTATTCATCATTAAGCAGTAGTACATACAGTATATATATATGATTCAAATCATCATCAGCCTATATATTGTCAACAGTTTAATTGTGATTTCATCATCTTTTCTCAAAGATTAGTAGTTGTGCCTTTGCATGAGGCGATTCTTCAAATCTAGGCTTGCGTCATCTTCGGATCATGTGTTGCTTGTAGGATTACTTAATTGGTGGCTTCAGTACACGTAGGCATATAAGTCTTTTAATAAAAGGACAAGTAGGTGACGCATGGCGAGACCTGTCTAGTGTAGAGTATATATTTTGTGGAAGCTTAGACCAAGCTATAGCAGTGGGTTAATTAACTTGATTAGAGCCGGCCAATTTCAGTTGGCTTTATTTGTTTGGTGATCGACTAGAAATAGAGATAAGGAACGGGTAGTATTAGAATATTTGTTGATGCGACTTGGTGCGTTGGCGGCACAGGTGGAAGATTCTGAGCTGGAGCCGTAACGCGGTCGCTTCCTTCACCCACCCTCGTCACGCATTAGTTTAACTTTTAGTACAACCGTACTACACCACCGTTTGAGCCGGTGATTCTTATCTGTGTGCTTTCGTCGCTTCGGCCAATTGTTTTGGCTACAGTGTGCGACGTGTAAAACTCTATTTTCGCTTAATGCAACACGTGCCAATGGTACGCTTTCGAAAAAAAGAATATTTGTTGATTGGCACAAGATTGGAGATGGAGAATTTTCTAGCTACGGGGGAGCATGCAAGAGATTGCTGAAAGGGATGGCCAAACACTTCATCAACTTTTTTAATCAGAAACTAGTCACCTTCTAGAATGTGTGGGGTTGACACCCTTCATATGGTTCGATTAGCCAAATTCTTGTGTTGCTGATGTGATATGAAAGGTGATGTAAAGCTACGAATTTTGATAAATAATTTTGTGTCGGTAGGTTTCTCTATGATCGTGGTGGAAACTTGGACTTGTCCCTAGCTAGCTTTTCTGTCTTCAATTTTATATGCATGCACGCAGTTGAATGTTGCACTGAGAATATTTATTTGATACGAGTTTATTTCAGTACGTGATCAGTAATAATAATTCACCCGCTGTAATTAACTCCGATCCTCTAATAAAAGTATATATATAGTCTTAAGATACTGTAGTAAAATAGTTATCCTAAGACCTAAGCTAAGTATTTGATCCCTATATTCTAGTTATAGGGATCACTTGTATCATGCTTGTCAGTTGTCGTCATATATTTACTAACTCCAATTTGGTACTACTACTAAACATTCCTTAATTTGTGAACCAGGCCGACACTCAACAGACGACGAGTACAATTATTCTTTTTTTATTTGTTGTCCAGTTCTGTCGTTGCATCATCTTTTCTTTGACAAAATGGTACGAAATGTTAAGGTAGTGCGTTTCCTTTCCTGTCTACTACTACAGGCACTATACTAATTGTATATGTCTTGTTCTACTAAATACTCCATTCGTTTATATATATGACAAAGCTGTTCAAAATCACCATCCGGAATGGAAAGTGTATATTTTGACTGCTGATATTTTGATCGCGGCTATGTGAAACATACAGTATTCGCCTATTTTGAAAAGGTGCTTGCTTTTGAAAGAAGGTGACATAACAAACTGAATGACTACCGAACAGCATTCTGTCCACAAAAGGTTTTCTTAAACCACACTTGTTAAGTAGGACACCCAACCACTAGAAGCAATGAACTGATGAAGCATCATATTTCCCAACAAACTATAGCTAGCTCAGTTGATACCCTTACCACATGGCATCTAGAAATTTTTCTAGGTTACCCCCTAGATAGATAGTAAAGGCTAATGCTAAGCTATAAAACCTTTGGCCTGAGGCCCGGCCATGTGAGTCACCATCACCAAGATGTCCCAACTACAAACAAGATCTTAAAGGGGAGATTTGAAAACACTTTTTGCTATGATCTCACTTGAGTCCTTGATGTTGTTTTATGTCAAGAAACCTTATCCCAAATGGAACGTGATTAGATTGTGGGCCACAGGCTGCCCCTTGTTTGTTTGCAAGGTTCCTCAACTTGATTATGCGCCGAAAGATGTCAGCTTGTGTGTTTTGGAGAACTCCAATATGCTATAAGCATACATATATATTTTTATGTGGTCCAAAAAGAATATACCAATTTTGGGCAAGCATGCGAGTTGGCATGCACCCTCTTAGTGGAACCAGGACACGATAATACACATCAAATTAGTGCTTTAGAAAACTTGGAACCCTATTTATGATTGTCCATCCAAGGAGTGTCCAACACGAAAGCTCATTTTAGTCATAATCCTCGCCATTTTAATTAACTAGTGTTATTCTATTACAGTAACGTCCAGAGAAAAGGTAGAATATTTTCAGGAAATTTTTTTCTCTGTGCAAAGTATATTGAAGAACTACTATCATTGGGAAAATTTCACCCTATGTACCATGTATTTTTTTACAACTGCAAACTGAGCGTAGCTCAGCTTTTTACCGCTTGTTCCAGTTCTTGACTTCATGTGACTGCTCATATTTTTTTTCTTCTAAAATTTCAGGTTTTAACAGCGCTATTCTTTTTCGTGGTAGGTCGACAACAAGACATTTGCGGTGACTTCATCAACAGCGACCAAAGCTGAGGCGCGCGCATATCGCCTGTCTCCATTAACACCCCTTAGGAGAAGTGAATGCATTGCGGCCAAGCCAAAGGCGCCTAATGCTACTGTGGCAGGCCCGGATGGTGTTGCTAAAAGAAGTTGGGAACACAAGTGAGCGAGGATGCCCGGACAAGGAGATTGGCGCCAATTTCATTCAGGCATTCGGAGGTGACATGTCCTTGAAGCGAGAACGTGCTCGGTGTTGCTCAATGAGAATTCAACCCGGCGGCTCACGAACCTCAACATAACTAGCCTGGGTGATGGCATGGCGTGAGTTGTGCCTAAGCGACTGCCCAAGTCCCCAAAGCGGTGGGTCTAGCGGTTCGGGAGGAACTTGAAGGCTGGTGCGTCGCGGGGTTCGCTCAAGGCCAATGCGGCGATGCACACGTGTCTCTCTGCTAGTGATGGTTGTTATGTAATCTTCTTCTTGGTAGTTATTCATCGGTTTTCGGGGTTCGGTACTCATGCGACTACTGTCTCTCCTCTTTGTGTACCAAAACTCTATTCTGCTTAATGAAAAATACATCTAGGCGTTATCACGAAAAAAAAGAATTCATCAACCTCGAGGTCTATCAGCTCATTTTTCGGAGGTGCGAATAGGGAGAGTTTACATATGTACATTTATAGGAGTACTGAGTGCACATTTTTGTGGGCATTTGCGTCTAGAAGTCTAATTCACAATAAGAATATTGTTTTACTATCGATGCAACATAATAATTGTTGTAAAGTTGGCATGCATAGTGGCATAGTTCAAAAAGAAAGGGAGGCAATCATTTATTAGTAGTAGGTGACTGTGCCTGCTAATGGAGAGGCGTCCATGGTTAGAGCTGGACAAAATACTCATGACTTGTAAGCTCGGTCAGCTTGATGCTGGCTCGTTGATCGAACTTGGCATAGCTCATTTCTCTCTCCTTTTTTTAATTAGAGTCTGGTTAACATTTTAGCTCTTCAAGTTAATGAGCTAGCTCACAAGACAACTCGTGAGCTAAACAAGCCAAGCATTACATAGTTCAAAACCTAAACGAATAATAATTAGGCTTGATGTTATGTTCTATGCATCAGACTAAAGTCTAAACTGATAAGAATAATGCTATGCATTGTACTTATTGTTTTCGGCTTGATGTTTGCATGGAACTAATTAGTAGGTATTGATATATGCATTGTTTAGTTGAAGCTAATTAACAAACTGGCTTGCCTGGAACTAATAATTAGTTGTTGATATATCCTAACGAGGTAAGCTAGTTTATTATCCAACCATAACTATTATAACTTTAGTCTGTGAAAGGTGCTCATAGGGTAGCGGGTGCATGCATACATATATAGAATGGAGTGTGCTTGCGCCATATGTACCCTGTTTCGCAAAAAAATTTAACTATACCAAAAAAATCAACAAACTACTACATCCATTCCAGAAAAAAAGAAGGTAACTCTAGTATAGTTCGAAGCCTTATTTGGATAAACTAAACTAAGTTGCTAGCCGTTAAAAAAATCTCTAATTGATCCAAACAACTTAGCTTATAGTCCATCTTATAACTTATTTTGAACTATTCAACAGCCTATAAACAGCTATTAGTGGGTTCCCTCCGGCTATTGCAGCTTATAAAAAGTTTAGTTGTCCAAACAGGGCCTAAAGTAAAATTATATAAAATCTGACCAAATTTATATAAAACTTATACATGTTTTTAAACTTTTTTTTTTTTTTGCGGAACAAATTTAGATAAACTTAAGACAGTATGACGTAGATCAAACCTAAAGTTGTATCCTTTTTTTTTAGATGAATGTAGCAATGACCTTTGCACTGTGTGTGAGACAAGCTGAGACTTAACCATATATATTGCAAAATGGTTATTTTGCCTATCACTGATCGAGTGTTTGAGCTAAAACATTCAATGGAATTGTAAGTTACATATACACATGAAGCAATATAGTACTAATCTAAGCATTGCCCTTTTTGTCAAACTGAAACGGTTGGAACTAGTACACAGTATAGGGAAATCCGCAGCGTGCTCATGTCTCAAGCCCCAATAAACCTTTAGTCTTTTTGTCTAAAAGAACATTGTTGCATGCACTAGCACGGATTTGATTAGAGAAGCAAACAGCTTTGCTTCTTGTTCAGGAGTTCATCAATCCCCTTCTTTTAGGGGGCCCTAGTCTAGAAGTGAAGCAATGGAGTCAATGTCTCCTTTGGAATCATTGACAAGCCTAGGGCATTATGTTGAAATGCTGCTCCTGAGTTTCCTGGGGGTGGGTCTCACCCCTGTGGCACCAACCAACCAGTCACAGATCAACAAGTAGAGCCAAGATTGTAGTAGCCCTAGGAGTGAGTGCTATGATTACAAAAGAAGATGCCATGCTCAAGCTGACACATTGGCATAGGGGTGAGGAAAGATGAGGGATAAAAAGTGCACTCTGGTGGACTGCTGATCATTTGGTCTGATGAAAGCTTGCCCACTTTATTGGTATCTGTACTTCGCCTTTCACTTGGCTTGCCAATTTTCTTTTCTTTGCCACAGGCCACAGCTGCTGCTATTCTTGTTTGCCACATGGCTTCGTTCAACTACTGATGACTTGATGAGCTCTGATTGGATGATAAGATAAGAGTGAGCACTTGCATATAGTAGGGTAGATCATGTTGGTGCTGTGTGAACTGTGGTGACTAGTGAAGTGTGAATTAATTTTCTTTTCTCCATAAATTCAGTTACAGAAGCACTTTCACAGTGGCCTCCACCTAATCAGCACATTCAGAAGTTTACAGCTGGTGGATTGATTTCCAATCTGATCCAAGATTAGAGCTCAATCCCCAAAATTGTTTTAAAAGCATCTAGACACTGAATAGGCACGGTGTTCTATATTATCTGATAGATAGTCAGGCCAAAATCCTTTTAAGTGTACCACATGCTAAGCGCATTAGGTCTCAGGCTCGATCGATTAGAGGGGTCCAAACACTAGCTTAGCTTCTTAAGCATCATCGTTGGTATCTCATAATTGAGCTACCTAGTAATATTTTACTGTAGTGTGAGCCAGAACGGCACCATGCATGCGCTCTAGCTGCGTAGGTTTGTTAGTGATGAAATGTACAGCTCTTTGTAGCCGGCCAGGCATCTAAATTCTAAAGTGGTTGTCGGAGCTAGCTGGCCGTTCATGAAGGTTGAGTTACTTGCAAGGCAGAGGAATAGCGGTGACGTGAGAAAGTGGAATCAAATGCTGAGAGAGATCTCTTGCTTCAACACAACACGAATAGGTAACCACAATAGAAAAAGAAAGAGTTGATTTTTCAGAAGACAGAGAAAATAATGGACCACAAACAAAAGATGATTCTTTGCTGGAAGACTGCAGAGTTTTGTCAGAGCAAATGAAAGATCAAATAATGTACAGATTGCTTCTTTTTTTTTTGAGAAATGTACATATGTATAATCTTGTTTTTTTAGATTAGTTACCCGTATCTAACTATTACTAATAGAAGCTCTTTTGGATGGGTATCTTTGATAATCAAAGGCTTTTGGTTGGCTAATAGAAGCTCTTTTGCTTGGTTCTTTTAGATTAGTTACTCTTATCTAACTATTACTAACAGGAATTTCTGCACCTTTGAAACTGTGAATTTCTGCACCTTTGAAACTGTGAATTTCTGCACCTTTGATGATCTACCTAAAGGCTAGCATGATAGTCACAAGCCTGGCCAAAACACAACAGCATCATATATCGAGGTTTGATGGATCAAGAAGAGCAACTCTCTGAAGTTTTGACTGACAAAAAATGTACATACTTGACGTTTTTGCGAGGCCGACTTGCATATGGAACTATAGAAGTTTTTTTGCTCGGTTCTCTGATGAAGAAAATTTGTTCCATTTTCTTCAACAGCAATTAAAAATGTGCAATTATTGATGACCTTTGTAGTTTCCATATACTCCACTCTGACGTCTGAATGACAAAAACACAAACAGAAGAAAACCTCAAAGAGAATCAAAGACCTCCAAAAAGATAGATGCTTAGACATTATTCATTGAGTCACAAACCAAACGGCGATATATAAAAAAAGTTTTTAATCTCCTGCATAGTTGCATATTATTCAGGAGTTTCAATAAAAAGTAAAAGCATTGGCCACTCTGTTCTAGTGCTAAATTTGTTGCTCTACTTAAAAGTGCCGAATTTCTGTTCATGTATGAGCTGTGAAGTAATTATTGTAGATTTGTAGCTGATAATTAGACGTAGTATATTTTGGAGGAACTGAAACATACTTTGCATTCATATTTCAGTTCGTAAACCAAAATGGGTATTTAAAAAAATGTAAGCCTTCTGCATATTAGATTATAAAATTCAATAAAACCATGGACTCGTCATAAAATTCAATAAAACCATGGGTTAGCCATGATTTCTGGTCGACTCGGTCGAACCTGGTCGACCAGGAAAACTAATCGCCTACGGGTCGAGCCCTGGTCGTCCCACCTGGTCGTCCCGGGGTATTTTAGGATGCATACTATATATAACTATATATTTAGCTCTTAATATACACTGGTTGGATCTTCCCACCACCCAAACTTCCATCCAGGGTCTTGTGATCTTGCCTTCCTCTTCTTGACCACAGATTGGGCTTGTAGATCTAGAGGTAGCTTTGCTATAGCAATGTCAATGAGGGATTGCACATCTGTAGCATCCGACCCAACAGATTGTCGGTCCACATCCGCAAAGCAAGTGCAAAGTGAGGGGAAAGGGGTGGGGGAGGATTGAAGAAAGCAATTCGAAGAAGGCAAGATAGAGAGGGGAAACGCCGGCACGTACCGTAGTCGGAGTAGCTCATCCTGCAGACCGGCGGCAAGCACCTCACAGGCACCTGCAGCTCCCGTCCCTGCTGCTCAGCACTTCACTAGTGTAGTGACTGACAGAGAGAGGCATGAGAGAGAGAGGAAAGGCGCGCGGGGGTGGGGAAATCCCGTGGCGGGAAGGGAGTAATCCTGCACGGGAAGAGAGAAAGCTCGCGCGCGTGTGACTGGACTGCCGTGAAAATCTTGCCGTGAAAATCACGAGTGAATTGCGGCGGCAGGGGAGAGTTGGGTGCCTCCTTTGTCCCCTAAACCCTAACAGGCCAAGCCAAAGCCCAACAGCCCACATGCAAAACAGGCCCAAAAACAGAAACCTGGTCGTCCAAATTGGCTGGTCGAGCGATTAATCGCGACTAGTCGACAACTAATCGGACGACCAGGTTTCTGGTTTGAGTGGTCGGGTCGAGGGCGCCCTAATCGAGCCCCGTGACCGACCAGGACGACTAATCGCGATTAATCGGGCGACCAGAAATCAGGGTGGGTTAGTGCCGAAATTTTCTTCCAGTGATATGCAATGATGTAAATTTTGCCAGCCGAAGATAGAACAATACTGTTCGTGCACAAGTCCAACCATCTGAGGCTACAAGGATATCACAACATGGTCTGATAAACATGAATGATCAAAAATTGCTAAGTACCAAAAATATCAGTTAAGGAAATTTATCAGGACAGACTGCATTATGTGGAAAAATTTGGTATGAGCCTTGTACTGCACGACTGCCTGACCAAATACAAGGAACAACGATACTGCTTAGCATGCTTAAGATCTATCCAGCAGAGTCACAGGATCTAAGTAAATCAATTTGTCTCATACAAAAAGATTGCTCTTCTAATCTCTCACGCTATAATCTCAATTCACAGACCTGCCTCAAATCAGCGGATCATCAAGCCTTGCATCCCTTGTGTCCCTTCTTCAGTGACTTTGTTAGCTTGTATTGTGTTGATAGCACTGGCAATGTTTCCCTGGATCATAGTTTTCCAAGAAATCTCAATCAGAAGAACAGTATACATTACCAGGCCAAAGCACCATAGTAGGCTCTGTAGATTACAAGCCTAAATCAAGTAGTAAACTCAATGTGAATCAAGAGGTTACCCTCCAAACTCAAGCTTTGTGCGCAAACCATGCCACTGTGCCATTCGAAGATCCTCTCCGTATGCCGACTAAAATTTACATGGCACAACATAAATTAACCAAAATAACAACATACAACCAAACCAACAAATAAACTTGATCTACTGCTAAAAGACAAAGATGTATTAATTATAATCATGTACACGCGCATGTAACTGGGAATTGCAAGACTGATCTTCTCAAGGAAGGGGTCATCTTTCTACAGATGTATTTGTTGACATAGCTGAGGAAACATGGCATGCTAATCTCAATGTAGTCGGCGCATTTGCTCGGTAATGATACTGCTTTTATTATTTCTGTTTACCATAGTTTTATTATCGAATTATCTCTGCTTAACAGAAAATGATATTGAAAGTTTAGTTTCTGTGTTGAAAAGGAGTTCTCGTGTGCAGCTGTCTGAAAGAATTTTAGAAATACCTATTGTTTGGCACAAAGGAAGAGCTACGGTGAGGTACTTTGCTAAGCATGATCTCTTACATGTCCTTTTTTGCACTGCTTGCATTGTTACATGTTCTTATTTTTTTAAAACAAGTGGAGATGTGACTTCTCACATGCTCTGCATGAGTGGTTGAACTTAATGGGGTTTACTGTTAGCCACACCAAGACACCAACCTCTCATGAAGCTTTCTTATGCTTGACCATTTGGTTTACAGGTGCATATTTGTATGTCAAAGGGTGCCAGTTTTCCAAGCATTCATGGTCAGCTTGATGTGAAAGGTCTAGCTTTTCAGATATTGGATGCCCCATCATCATTTTCTGTATGTTTACATTTAAACCCTTGTAAACAATGGAATAAAGTCTTTGGAAATGCTAGTGCTGGAAACGTTGCAAGTGTGTAGTTACCACCCTTCAATAATAATCCTGAATATATTCAGGATATAGTGGCAAATTTCGTGGTCAAAGAGTATTTCTGCACAATGCAAGTGGGTGGTTTGGTGGACGCTCCAGTTGAAGCTTCTGGAGATCTAAAACTAAATCCTGAGGATGGAGAGCTTCATCTAATGTGCCAGGTACCATAAACTGTTCTAATTGCATACACAGTGTCATCTCATATACAGAGTTTCCTAAAAAGCAATGCTTACATCTTTTGGTAACTTTTATTCTATTTTCAGGTTCCATAAGTTGAAGTTAATGCACTTATAAGGACAGTGAAAATGAAACCTCTTATGTTCCGGTATTGACATTCTATCTCTCCCTCTCTCTCCCACTCCTCTCCCTCCCTCTCTCTGGTACTCGCTCTATCTCTTGTACTTCTTATGTTCACTATATTTGTCCATAGCACACCATACCATAGACCAAACCATGTGGAAGTATTTAATAACAATATCTTCTATGACAAACAATATGGAATATTGTCTCTCAAATGCTATGGATAAACAAAGTAAAACGGAGGAGTAAATATCATATTCCAGTTCTGCATGCATCTGGATTGATCTCTTTTGACTCATTTTCTTGGTAATATATGGAAATGTCAAAGATGTAGATGGTTCAACTATAGTGTGGTGGAAATAAAATTTGAATATATTAGTTTCAATAAGAAAAAAAGGTAAGGATACTATTGATTAGTTTTGTAAGGAATATCATATTGCAAATTAGTTTTGCACTACCTTATTCGGTGTGAGAATTTACTTTTAAAAAAAGTCATACGTGGAGTTAACTAAATTGAACACCCAACATGTCTAGTAGAAGATAAAATGTTTATATATTCTCTATTTGTATCGTCATCATCCTATGGACAAATTGATGGAAGAATTCACTTATTTGTACAGCTACAGTTGCCCCATGTTTCTGTTTGCCCTTTTATGATTCGACTTCTGATACCACAACTTAATCTGTTCAGTTGGCTGGTTCTGTTACTGCTGTATTTAACTGTCAAGGACCCCTTGATGCTCCCGTATGCCAACTAAAATTTACATGGCACAACATAACATCAAATCAACAAAGAAACTGGATCCACTGCTAGAAGACAAAGATAGTCTGCTAAGTCTTAGCAACATGAATACCTGACAATGACAGTCTGGTTAAGCTGGTCAACCTTGCAATCCAATATCTTGGATGCAATTGCCTTCACAATCCATTGCTCCACCTCATCATCATTGATCTAACGAGGCATTACAAAAGTTAATAAAAAATTCCAGAAAGGTTAACAAAAGCTATTTGATTGAATGAACAGCAGGTGAAAATGGACAATTTACCCTAAGTTCACCAGTGATTGCAGAATAGGGGATTTCGCCAGAGCAACGGCTACTCAGATCGAGCAAAGACATGAGGCGCATCTTGGTTACGCACTCCTCATGGATGAGTCCTGTCGATTGTTCATCAAAAGTCAAAGAAATGAAACCAAGATGTACAAGATATTTGAGTTTACAAGAGGGAAAAACATAGGCACTGGTCTCGCAGAGAAGATACCATAATCTTTCAGCAAGGCAGAGTTTGCAGTCTGAAACTCCAAGTAGGAATCGAGCCTCTTAGTAAGGAATATCTTTAGAAGCTCATAAACCAACTGATACTTTTCGTCCTTCTCAAGCTGTGAAACAGCTGGCATATTGAGCAAATCACACTGCAATTACAAGAAAGTTCCATCAATCAAGCATGCTGATTGGAACAAAAACTACTAAAGGATTTTTTACGATGTGACTAGACCACATTCATGGATTGTCAAGATCAAAATTTGAAACAACTACATATATTCAGTATTCACAGTTATTATTGGCATACATACAAGAGATTGGCATTATGGAAGAGAAGTTGGTTGAGTTGGAAACATACATGGTCTGATGGTCATCTATCTAAGCAAGACAATAAAAGAAAAAAAAAAAGAACTAAGGACACCCCCATGTCAACTCTGCCAATTTATAATCACACAAGCTCAGGCCTGAGAAGATACAAATTTGGATTAATGATGTAAGAATAACATCCTTTATTTCAAGAAGGTACTAATGAACAGCTAAGGTGAAAAATTATCCTTCTGAGGATTATATACCTTGATTTTTTTTTTTTTCAAAGAATCAATATTACAGATGCATGGACAGGAGTAAAACAAGCACCTGAAAGAGATTAGACGATTTGACAAACTCAATGATCACAGAACGGCCTCTTCCTTTGCATCACCAATTGTAGCTGATTCATCATCTGACCCTTTGAATGTGGCAAGGTACTTGTTGAGAAAGTTGTAGTACTCCTTAGTCATGCTGTCAATTATAAGAGAAAATGGTTGAATTGTATTAGTGCAAAACCAAGCCAGGTAGCAATAGACAGGAGCTTGATGACAAGCCTTAAAGAGTCAGTCATGCATGTCGCACCCCTTTTGGTCTTTGAGGATGCTTGTGATAGCAAGGTATAGCTCCCTCTGCTCCAAATTGCCAATACCCCACTCACTGACAAAGTTGTCGATGTTCTTGAAAGATGGAATGATGTACTCGGCAGCTTTTCCAGCCGTGGCGAGCTCAAGAGCCTTCTTGTAAACAAATGCCTTGCCGTAGGGGCTTGGAAGAAGATTGTATAAGCTGAAAAGACTACATAGATACACAGACATTGGGAACAGGTCTAAGCAAAACCCCTTTGAATTCTCTGCTAACGTTTGTTGCTTACACTTTGAGGTTAACGCTGGCTTGTCGCCGGGCTGCTGGGTGAGCTTGCCGCAGATGAGGTTGGTGATCTGCAGTGCCTGGTCCTCGGAAACTGCCTTGGTGACAAGGCTGCAGATGACGGAGAGAACGCGACTCCAAATCTGCAAAAGCAGAGTTCAAGGCTCAAGCACATAACATTTTTAGAGTTCATTCAAGGGCAGATTTTCGGTCTTTTATTAGCATATATAAAAGACCATGTCAACCAATACAGCAGAGTTTGTAAACGAAATTCGCCTCACCCAGCACACGCCAAAGCCAGGGTACATACACCACATTCGAGCAACTGAGATAAAGGATCCCTCATTTGGAGGAATTGAAATCTCTATAATAAACTAGGCTATTCGGCAAAAGTTCACTTAGCCCATCTCAATTCATAGGGTGGGAGATGGGAATTGAATGGAATAGATCAGCATGCTCTGTTTACACTCTCCAACTCAATTACATACATTCCATTCCATTCCAAGTATATAGGTAGCTCAAATATGTGCCTAAACTACAACGAATTCAATTCCAAGGTTTCAAACGGGCCCTAAGACGAAAAGAGCGAAATCTGAGCTGACGAAACCCAAGCAACCGAGATGCTTCACATCGATTCCTCCGTTACCTTTGTCCGCGACGCGCGACGGGGAGGTGAGGAGCAGGTCGGCGGAGGCGAGCATGAGGGAGGCCATGTCGAGCCATCGCCCCGCGAGGATGTGCTCCTGCGCCTCGAGGCAAAGGCGGGTAACCTCGGGGTCGGCGACCTCCGGGCCCGCGTCGGCCCAGGCGAGCTCGGCGGTGAAGCGGACCACGGCCAGCATCGGCTCCTCCTCCGTCGTGTTCACTATGGTCGCCATCTTCCGCCCGCGGTCGCCCGAGATGGTGAAGGGAGGAGGGGATTGGGCGCGTGGGGCGGCGGAAGTGGGCGGCGCTAGGAGAAAACCCTAAACCTTGTGAGCCGCAACCCTTTGCAGCGGAGGTGTATCCGGGTCGTAACCCGGTGGGAAATGTATCCCAGTATCCAAACGGGCCCATCATAACCCATCCCGGTTTCCCATCCCATCCGGCCATCCCCGCACATCCCGTCGTCTCCACATCGCGAGTAGCGCGCGGCTTCGCCCTGTCCCCGACCCGACGACTCCTCGCCGTCCCGGTGGCTCATCTGGCCGCGCCGTCCACCTCCCCGCCTGGGACTCCCAACTCCGTCCCAACCCGACCTAGCTACTCCACTCTACGCCGCTGTCTTTGGACCTCGTCCGCGCTGTCGTCTCGACCTCGCGTTTCGCGACCTCTGTTTCGGTCCCTGGGCTTGTGGTGCACCGCCTCTGACGAAGGTGACGGAGGTCGACCTCTCGCGTGCAGCCCACACAGAGGTCGAAGCAGCAGTCACCCGCGATGAGCAAGGCAGGCGGCGGTCCCGGCTCGGCCCCGGGCCCGACGGCGGCGGCGGCGGCGGCCGCGGTGCAGAAGCAGAAGTCGCTGCTGCAGAAGGCGGACGCCGACGTCTCCAGCCTCGTCGACAATTTCTCCTCCCTCATCAACATCGCCCGAGTACGTCCCTGCGCTCTCCTTCCCTCCCTCGGATCCGGCAGCCTGAAGCACTCCGGACTAACCCTAGCTCGGAATGTCATGGTTGATAGGTCAACGATCCGCCAGTGCGCAACTCGCAGGAGGCCTTTCAGATGGAGATGCGCGCCGCCCGCATGGTATGGACCCTGCTCGTTGCCCACTAACTGTTAGCGGATTTGATTCTGAAAGTGTGTTTGAATCAGGCATCCCTAAGTTAGTTGTTTTGTTAGATACATAATCAAAATTTTGGAGCGAGGATATTTAACACTAAAAAAATAAATACTACCGTGGTTTCTAAGCCGTTTTGGTGTATAATATTGTGATTGTTCTACTTTTGCAGTGCCCCAAAATTGGGGTTAGAGGAGAGATAAGTAAATTGCATGGTTTGATTCTTATATAAAAGCAACAGATTATTGCTTCCTCTTTTTTGTATCTGGAAATATTACTTTCGCTTTACTTTTTGTGATTGTGCTGGGGCATGGGAAGCTACAAGGCTGCACATTTGTTCCAAGCATACTATAAAAAACAATGCATGAGGTTCTTCCAGATTTTAAGTTCTGATAAGCTTAACTTAACTCCAATCTAGTTAATTTACTGGACAACACAGAAGCTGTTGGGTAACGCAATCTTACTATAGCTTGACTGCTTGAGATAAGCCAGGCTGTAGTAGAATCATAAAGGATATGCTTCCTCTGATCGGTGAAATATTGGTCCTTCTAGGTTTGTCCTAAGTCAAACTCTTTTACCTTTGACCATCAATCTCTAAAGTTTTGTATAGATTGACAGCATAATAAAAACTAAGAATATTTAATGATATGTATAACTATCTTATGTTTAAGGTAATATATCTGTATAAATATTGCTACTCAAAACTTAAAAAAGTCTCCGATCAGTGGAAGTAATATTCTAAGATAGATGCCTGTCTGTAATATTACATTGGATACCCATGGTGATATGTAGTGCAAAATGCGATACTATTATAGGTGTGACCTGCCATGGGGTTGTGGTACCGCCAAATGAAAATGAAGGAGCTAGATTAATTAATAAGGATATTATTGAAACAGGGACCAGTTGGGTAGAAGCAAGATCTGATTATGTATAACTGAGAAGTGTAGATGTACATAGCACTATCTCAGAAAGATAAGCCTGGGTATTCTTGGGGACATGGGAACCTGGATTTCATTTATAGTCATGCATTTAGAGCCTATGTTCCATGATAGACAATAGACACAGTTTATAGACATGACAAGAAGAGAAGTTTACCTTATTAGAAGTGACCCTACTTAGGTCACTATAGACAAAGTGGTCATGGAAGACAGGTGGATAACCATGTCCCCTGGTCCATATGCTATAGGGGAAAGTGATGTTTTTAATTAATTGTCTCTGACATACACAGTTAGTTATTTACCTATAGCACAAGTCTAGAATATGATCAAAATGGTAAGAAGAATTATGTATCAACTCTTGAACTTAAATATTTCTTATATTCCCTTATGTCTTTATTCTGTTTAGGTACATTCAGCAGACTCTCTGTTGAAATTAGTGTCGGAACTTAAGAGGACAGCCATCTTTTCTGGGCTTGCTTCATTGAATGAGAATGTGGATAGGAGGATTGAAGTGCTGGGTCAGCAAGCTGAGGGAACTGAAAGAATGCTGGAGAGGATTGGGCAGGGAGGCAGCAGCTAGCCTCAAAGAGCTAGAGGCACACTACTACTCATCTGTTGTGCGGTCACCATCCTATGATTGAGGTTAATCTTATCATTCCAGGATAAAATTGCTCTTCTTTCCAATATGCACTCATTTCACATATGGTTTAACAGCGATTATTTGTTCTATCATTGGCGTATCATTAAGCTGTAGCAGTGTTAATGTTCGGTGGAATGATATAACCTCAGTGCAAGCTGTATCTTGCTTTACATATATATAGGTGCATGATGCATAGTTCATAAGGTTATATATCTGTTTGATTATTTATCTAGTATACTTTTTTTTTTCTTTATTTGATAATATTTTAAGGATAAATAGTTTGCAAAGGAGAAGATAAAAAAATAATAGAAAATGAAATTTCTAATTCAGATTAGAAGGAAAAAGGAATGAATATAAGTGTTATGGTATGATTTTGAATGTTTGGGACAAAAGGCTATGTTGTTGTTGTTGTGGTATGGTTTTGAATACTCTAATAAAGGGGGAGGGAGGCTGGAGAGAAGAACTTTTGGATATGTTCATTGCAAATATATCAACAATATAATAATTTAATTCTGAATTGCAATAAGTGAGTGGGGTATCTCAAATAGGGATGAGCTGCTAGACTTTTCAAATAATGTAGTTGATGGTTTGAAAAACTAAGAGATGGATGAAATCATACAAGGAATCCTGGTTTCAAAACAAAGGAAAATGGGGATACACACAATTTGTGTTTTTCTATCCGTCTTCGCTGCGCGCCTTATCAACTAGGCTCCCAATCACCTGTTGATGGAAAGAAGAGGCTAGGGAGAACTTCTCAGTGACAGAGATCATACTTCTGTAGCAGAGTCAGAAGAATGGAAATCCTCTATTGTCAGTCTCTACATTATTTCTTAGTCTCATTTGCTTCTTTTTATAGGCTGAGTGAGTAGGTCTGTGAAATCGAAATTTTGAATGATAAAGCAGAAATAATATGGGTTGCAAAAGTTTGACCAAACAAGCGAAAGACTTGTCAATGGTTTGAAAAAACTAAGAGATGGATGAAATCATACAAGGAATCCTGGTTTCAAAACAAAGGAAAATGGGGATACACTTAACTGGTATATGCTACACTCAATTAACAAACCTAATAAAAGTACATAAAATGGATCTTCTGTCATGGCTTTTACATGGGAAGTACAAACCTAATAAAAGTACATAAAATGGATCTTCTGTCATGGCTTTTTTACATGGGAAGTATAAGGACCTTGGATAATGGACTTGCTGATGGCTATCAAAATTGATTGTCTTGACCCATAAACTTGACTGGGTCCTGACTAGTGAAGACTGAAGATTGATTTCTTTTGCTTTATTGACTCCATACAGTTGAATTTGCTACAGAAACTTGTCTGAAATAATGGAAACTGTACCAATGCAGCAAGAAATTCAATCTGTTTAATCTTTAGATGTTAACCACTTTTATTTATAATGTTGAATATTGCCTACTGACATTGTTTGTAGAAGCTGTATATTTATTTATTTTTTCTGTTCATGGTTGCAGGGTTATATCAGGTTATCAGTTGATAGACTTGACACAATAACTGTGGTACATGAGAAGCCTCAGCTTTAGTTTGAATGAATCTTCAGAAGTATGAAAAGAAGCCCATCGTCCTGGTAGATGCAATTCATTAGGTCTTGGTGGTTTTGCATTTGGGATGGAAACCTTGGATGGAAGGTCACTAGTAATTCTCATTCGACTTAGTCCTACAGATAGATGGACTGCGGTTTGAGTCAAGTGTATCAGACTATCAGTCGTGAGCAATACCATCAATTACTAGAATGAATAGTTTTGTGAGTACAACAACGTTGTTGCCAATGCTGTTCTTGCAAATGTATTGTGAGAGGAGAGTTCTTGTCAAACAATAGCATTACCCTTCAAAAAAATAGCATTGTCCTTCAAGTGTGCAGGGCGCGTTTGGTTCGTAGCACTACCTTTGCCGCGCAGCGCCGCCTGCGGTGCATTTTTGGCGTGCGTTTGGTTGGAAGCGGCAGTTGCGGTGTGTCGCGGGCCTCGCGGCCCCGCCATAGTATTCTCTGTATTTTGACGCCAAAAGCCGCCGCAAGAAGCGCTAAATTATCCAAAGGAGACCTAATTTCTTCTTGTTGTCGATTTGCGAGGTGACGTGCAAGTTTCTTGGAGTCATGAAGTCTCTTGTTCAAAGTCTAACACCCGACCAAGATTTTCAAATTTAGTGTTGGTAATAAATCCTAGGTGAGACATCCAAGTTCGATCCCAAGCATGATCAAACCCGGGCGGCAGCGCATACACTGAAGTTGCTAGCCACTGAGCTTTGCCACATCTTGTGTTGTGCTGTGGAATTGGGAAATTAAGGAGGATAGAGTAGGAAGCTACCGGTAAAGGAAAAACTGAGATGGAGAAGGTTGCGCGCAGTAAAGCATTAGGATCGCATAAGATCAAATGAATTAAGAGGTGGACGAAAAAATAGGTAAAAAATACATTTCATGCTAGATACAGTATTAGTTACTAATTAAGAAATATATGGGAGCCTAAATATAAGTATTAGTAACTAATGCTGTTTAATCGCTCGGGGCCGGGTAAAAAAAATGAGTATATATTTAGGCTCCCATATATTTATATATTTAATTAAATATATGAGGCTAATTGACTGGTCAAAAAATGAGATATGCAAATTACAATCGCTTGGGGCCGGGTCATCACCACCATCCCATCATACAGTACTAGCCATGAAGCCATGCCGGTTGGTTGGGTGGCGGTGCAACTCAAAACAAAAAGAAACTAATTAAGAAAAGATGATTTGCAGATCATGACGCGCGCATCATGGATCCGTTCGAGCAAAGGGCTAGCGTTTGGGCCGTCTCCAATGGTCAGCTATTTGACTATCACAGATGTGACGTGGTAAGAAAAAAAGTAGGAGAGAGAATAGTCACCGGCTACATGCAAATAGCTAATTACTCAGGGATGGTATTAGAAGTCGTTTTGGACAAGGTTTGAGTCAAAAATCGGAAACATAAATGTCATGAACGAGAATTGGGCCAGCCCGAGAGTAGCTAATTGGGCCAAACACGACGACGCCCGCCCGGGGAGGGGCTGGGCGCCTTGCGAGGGGGGGCCCCTGCCGCCGCCGCTTTCCCCTCCCCAGACGACTCGAAGTTTGCTTCGCTTTCAAGTTAGGATTATCTTTAGGTAATTTTTGGTGCAAGGGGCTATCTCATCTATAAGGGAGGCCCTTATTAGAAAATAATAAAATAGGAATTGCTTGTAAAAGGTATTCGGTCGTATAAAAACCTTATAGAGATTGCTTAGATTACAAGTCTCACTAGTCGGGCTATATAAGCAAGAGGCATGTAATCTCTAGGGGATAAGCAAAGCAAATAAAACATATCTATCGTTTTTCAGCTCTTGGCCTCCTCCTCCTCAGACCGCCGCGCCGCCGGGCCTTGTGCCGCCGCCGGCGCCGCCCCCCTCGAAAGGTCCCTTGTGGTTTTTGGTAATTGAGTGTCAACATTAGGTGAACTAATATGTATGATTGAGATTATACACAGGAGATTAGTTCACACATGATGATGCAATGAAGGAGCTTATTGCATATGAGACATGACATGGAGTCATGTGACCAAGGTGGTGAAGATCAAGACGAGGCTTGGCTTGAAGGACCCGGTTGCAAGTGTGAAGGACAAGTCCTTTGGACTTGGCGCCGATGGACCGATGCAATAGCGGTGAAGAGCAAGTGAGGTCAAGATCGATGGACCAAGAAGGTCATGTGATGATATGAAGTGGATCATATCATTCTTGATCGTGTTGGTGCATTGGTTGCATTGGCACTTGGAGATGGAGCGGAATGGAAATGCGCAAGGCAAAGGTATAACCTATAGGGCATTTCATTTAGCGGTCATTGGAGCTTAGAGAAGTTTATGACCGGGTTTAGGATAGATGGCCGTACTATCAAGAGGGGCAAACTTGTTTGCATATCGGGTCATCTAGTGCCACTTGAGCGATCTAACTTTTTGCGATGTGTTAGGATCGAAAGTGGCGTGCTAAGAGCTAACCCGACCTTTGAAATGATTGTGAAAATGCTAACACACTTGCACATGGTGATGTACACTTGGTGGTGTTGGCACATTTACAAAGGCGGGCGGTGATTGCGGGGTTGAGTTGGGTTTGTGAACCGCTCATCCTCCCGCCCGAGCTTTGCGGCGGATTCGCGCTTTCGAGAAAATGAGATGCATATTTTCTATTGCACCGGATGCATCGTGGTGGTGAAAACATGCTATTCCTCGTGCTCAAGTTTGGTATACTTGATGGGTAGCATGTCGAAGAGAAGGAGTCGGTGTTTCGGTGGAGTTTCATTTGGAAAACGTCGACCGGGACTTCGGTCGCGGCGACCGGACGCACCGACGGGGGGCCGCTCGGTCGATCGCGTCGCGGCGAGAGCCCCGCAGGCCGGTTTTGGCCGGACGCGAGGACGGACGCCGGACCGAAGCTTCCGGTGCCGACGGGAAGCACCGGCCGGACCTTCAGTAGCCGTTGGTCGTGGGCCGTTGCTTGTCATTTGTGACGGACGCTAGCGACCGGACGCTGGACCGGACCGGGGCGTCCGGTTAGCGCCCCGATCCATGTAGCGCGTAAATCTGCGATTCGAAACCCCAACGGCTAGTTTTGGCTTGGGGCTATAAATAGAGGGTGTGGCCGGCCTTGGCCGGTGCTTAGCACCTTGGGGACTTTGTGTCCATGCTTGAGAGTGCTTGAGAGCCCTCCCACTCACATATGCTTGATATCGTTCATCCGATTGAGTGAGAGATCGAGTTCTAGTGCGTTCCTTTGAGAGATTGCATCGTGTGGCACTAGGTGTTCGTGGTTGCAAAGCCGGTGTGCTTGTTTCTCTTGGAGGTTGCCACCTCCTAGACGGCTCGGTGGCAAGAGGCTTCGTGAAGCACGCCAAAGAAGATTGTGCGGTGCTCGAAGAAGAGATTGTGAGAGGTTCGTGCTCACCTCGCGGGGATCGTGAAGAGCAACTCTAGTGGAGCGTGTCATTGAGCTACCACACTTGTGTGTGGGTTCACACGGTACCCTATTGAGGGATTGGCTAGAGAACTCACATTGGTGAGTGTCTCGTCGAGCTCCCATTTGTGGGATTTGGCACGGCCATTAAGCTTGAGAATCATCAGGGTGATTCGCCAAACCGTGGAACCACTAAAGTGTTGGTCGACACAACGAGGAGTAGGGGAAGTTGGCAAGCTTCCCGGACCTCGTAAAAAATCACCGGTGTCATCTTGTGTCCACGCCCGCGGTGGTTTGCAATCTCCTCGACTCAAGCTTTGTTCTTACATTCATATATATATTTTTTGTGCTTGTGCTTGAGTAGAGTAGTTGTAACTATCTAGCTTGTGTAGCTTGTTTAGTTACTTTGCTTAGCTTGTGTAGCTAGGTAATTTGAGCCTTTGGGTTAGGCGTGTGTTGCCTTGTCCATTGTGCATCTAGTGAGCTTAGGGGCTTTGTGCTTGCGCTTACTAGAATTGTGTAGGAGCTCACCCGTGCTTGAAGTACTAGTGCTTAGGTTTGTGTGACCTTGCATTAGAATTGATTAGGAGCTCGAGCTAGGCTTGTCACCTCACCTTTCTTGTGTAGGATCTTTTGTGAGGTGGTTTAGAGTCTTAGTTAGAGGGGTGAAGTCTTGGCTAGACCGATAAGTTTATTTCCACATTTGTTTCGGTTAGCCGTTGCGATTAGTTTTTAAAAGGGACTATTCACCCCCTCTAGTCCCCATCTCGACCCTTCACCTCACGCCACGGCTCCTCCTCCTCCCATTTGTTCGTCTTTGTTGCTCGTCGGCGCCGGCGAGAGGCTGCAGCCCAGCCGTACGCCTTCTTGGGCTTCAGCGGTCGGCGAGCGGGTGTCAATTCCGGCTCAATCTAGCGGAATCGACAATAAATCATCAATAACTTTTAAGTTGTTGAGTTTGTAAATGTAAAAATTATATGAGTAGATTTGTCTTAAAAAATACTTTGATAAAAGTATACATATATCACATCTCCATAAATATTTTTTTAATAATAAGATGTCAAAGTTGTATTTTGGAGACCGTGTCATTTGTCCTTGTCACGACTTCTAATACCATCCCAGGAGGGTAGAATATTTCACGTAAGCCCAAGAATATGTGAGAAAAGCATGTGGGTCAACAATATAAAATAGTTTTTTTTGTTAGCATCTCACTTCCACGTCGGTACTACGTAAATTTATTACCATTACGGGACGCCTCTACTCCAAGTAGCGCTAATCATCAGTTATATTATCCTAATACTGTTTGTCTATGGACTGTTCACCTGAAACAAGTTCTTACATATTATTTGTAATAACCTATGTTTACTTCGTGTCCCCGACTTACATATTATTTGTAATAACCTATGTTTACGCGGCGTCAATTGCCCCATTTTTTTTCTATGATTGATCAGGGCAGTGCTAGAAATATGTCTCATGGTTTATGCGGCGACTAATGTTGATGCTGCTTTTTTTATTATGAGAGAAAAACACTGAGTCGCCTGGTAATTTTAAGCAAACAGTGTGATTTAAAAAGTCCATCTTCTCGACAAGTAACAATTTGTAAGCTTAATTAAACATATATAGTAATAATTATTATTATTATTTGTGTTGAGTAGAATAACTGCGATTGCAGATTCCCATATGCACATCCCGATCGGATCGACCTGAGAGGGAGCACAGAGAAAGCACAAAGGAAACATTTGCTTGCCGAAGGCGCAACCTGCTGGCGACTCTTCTGGGATTGGGCCGCTGGGGCCGCTTGGCACGCCCGTGGGTGCAGCTGCGAGAACCGAGAACAGATTGTGCTGCTGTGAGTGACTGTGACGAGGAGGGTGTCGGCGACGTGCGTCGGTGTGGATCCTGTTCCTGTTCTGCCGGTGTAGGAGTAGACGGATCGCCGGCACTGTTGGCCCGTGGCCCGGCCAGCGTCCGTCCGCATCACGGAGTCGCTTCCCCTGCCTGCGACTGCCTGCCACTGCCAGCGCCACAGGCGGACACGAGTGTCAGAGCGAGGAAAAGGACGCGTAGAGTGTGTTGTCACCTGTCCGACTTGTCTTCTCCTCTTTTTTTTTTTCCCGCAGGATCCGTCCGTCGACCATAGTACTGTAGTACGTTCTTGTCCGTATCCCGTGACCGTCGCCGTTGCTCTTACAGACAACGGTACCAGTACGCATGAAAAACACAGCGGATCATAGCGCCATGATTTAGCATGACTACGTCGTGATAGTCATGGAGAGACAAACGAGTTTGTGCCCGTGTCGGTGGTCCGACATTGACCCCTATTCCCGCCCATTCATGGATATTTTTTTTTAATTTTCTTCGACTTTTTGTTGCTTTTCGGGACTCTTGTAGTAGTAGAGCTATTGACTGGCCACTGCACAGTACCAGTATGAGAGAAAAAAAATCTAAAAGGAAACTGAAAAGCCACAAATTTCTCCACTCTATCCTTATCTTATACGGAGCAGGTTTGAGTTTTGGGCCACCGCCTCCGCTCCCGCCGGCACAAAGAAAGGCCAAGCAAGCGGCAACGGAGAAGGCTGCCTCCTCTGAGCTCTGATCCCCCACTCTTTGCACGAGAGGCCCGACCTGTCTGTTGGTACACACACACGGGCACACCGAAGCAGCGGTTACCATTTTACTGTGCTCTGCCTCTCTCTACTCGGCTGCCCTATTTCCACGCCCATCGGCGGCATCGTCCTCCCTAGGACCGGTCCTTCCTTCTTCCTCCGCTTCGCGTCGCGTGCAGAGACCTGCGCCACGAGAGAAGGTTGCTTCTTCCTTGCTCAGTTGGCTTCCTCGCGACGCGTTCTTCTCTTTCGCACTACCCCCTCTCACTGAGAGTCTGACACCTGTGCCCACACTAGACAGAGCCCCACCTGTCATCCGCTACCCCAGCTGCCTCCGTGAACAGACCGGTGTCGCCACGCCACCTTCTCTTCTCGCTCGACACTGTTGCCTCCCTGGACCTTCCTCCTCGCGGCGCGTGCCGGCGTGGATTGGAGGAAGAGCGGAGGCAGGCAGAGGAGCTAGCTGCCGTTGCGTGCCAGCTACTACACCTTTCAGCTCCCGGATCGAAGCACGGGTCGGGTAAAGGCCGAGTGGCACGGCCTGGCACGGAGACGGGAGGCCGACTGGGCAGCAGGCGAGGAGGAGGGCGAGAGTCTGGAGGGATGGCCAGCCTCGCCATAGTGGAGAAGAAGCCGCCGCCGTTCCCCGGCGGCGGCTGCACGGGCGGCGTGCTCTTCCACCTCCTCGACTGGCACCGCCGCCTCGCCCGCAAGCGCAGGCTCTTCTCCCCACGCCGCCTGCTCCCCGCCTCCCTCCGCTCCTCCTCCTCCTCCCCACGCCACAGGCTTCCGTGCCCGCCTCCTGCTGCTTCCCCAACGCCGCCGCATCCTACGGCACCGCACCCTACGGCCGATGGGCCCGCCCCGGGCGCGTCGTCGCGCGCCTCATGGGCCTCGAGTCCTGGCCCGCCACCGCCACCGCCAGCGCTCCACCGAGGCCGCAGAAGCAGAGGAAGGTGGAGGGCGTCGCGCGCGGACGGCGCCGGCGCTGGCGCCGACTCGGCAGCGGTCGTGCTGGTGCTGCCCACGACGACTCGGAGCCGTCGCCCTCCAGCGCTCGCGCCCGCGCCGACGGCCAGGAGCCACCACGGGGCCGACCTGCCGGCGCGGAGCCCGAGGCAGGCCCGGCTCGTGCACGCGGCCGCGGCCAAGCTGCTGGACCCGGCGCGCGCGCAGGTGCCAGGCTGGCACTCGCATACGCTTGCTCTTCCCCGCAGCACCGCCGCAAGGAGGATGGTCACGCCGCAGCCTTGCTTCAAGGCTCGCCGGGAATGGCCGACGACTTCCTATCTCGCTCGGACTGCTTGCCCCTACAGGAGCGTTCCGCCGCACGGGTACAGGTACTACAGCCTCCTCCTGGTCTTCCTGCGGATGCGGAGGCAGATTGCGACACCGCTGCTGGGCCGCGTCGTAGGCACGGCCATTGTCGTTCCACTGACAATGCCGATGCAGCGATCAGTACCAGCACGGTGGTGGTGTTGCCTACAGTGGATTTTGGTGATGGGAACAGGAGTAGACGGACCTCTTCTGATGTGGCGGATGCCAAGCACAAGGAGAGCAGAGTAAGAAATGAGGTAATGCGCACTTGTGCCAGGGTTAGATCGAGCGGTGCTGCCGTTCAAACTGGAGACGAGAGGTTGTTGCGCAAACGGGCAACACCTACTCGGCCGGAGGTTTCTGGGATTACAGAGTCTGGGGGCTTGGCTCATTCGACGCGCCCAGCTGGACGCGCTCGTGAATTGGTGTCTGCTACTAGGAAGGTTGCACACGGTGGTTCTGGTCAAAAGAAGAGAGATCGTGGCATCGATCACTGGACAAGGGAGCACGACCCGCAGGGATTGGAACAGCCAAAATGGATTAGCATCCGCAGGTAGGATTTCAAACAATGGATCTGCGCATAAAGGGGGTCAGGGAGGAAGGTGGGGCATGATAGAGCAATCAGTAACATAGATGACAGAAATGCTGCTGCATTTACTTCTAAATCATCTACAAAGCCAGTGGCCAGAGCTTCGTCGCGGAGCAATCTATCGAAGAGTGGATCCCCAAGCAGACTAGCACCTGATACAACTCGGACACGAGTGCCGGCTCCTGAAAAAGGATGTATGGAAGCTTCACCTTCTGTTCTGTCTACTTCTGAGAAAGATGAATTTAGCAGGCTGGTGAAAGCAAAAATCAATGAGCTTGGCATGTCGTCACCTTCAGGAAAATTGACCGGACCTGTGCTGCAAGAGCTCATTTCTGCCCTTACATATGATGACATGAGCACTTCAATCTCCCAATGTAGCAACTACTCTGGTGTGTCAGCTCCCTTAAGTTGCAATGGATCCCCAACTAGACTAGCAACTGATACAACCCTTGCAAATGATATGAACACTCCAATCTCCCAATATAGCAACTACTCTGGTGCATCAGCACCCTTAAGTTACAATGGAAACGTTGACTGCATCAATCGAGAGCATTGTATATCCTCCAATGCTCAATCACCCGATTTTCAGAAATGCTATCAGGTCAGTTTAGAGGCCAGGACCCTTCTTTACTGTTAGTCTGTTACCACTTATTATTTCAGAGCTCCTGATCTGTTGTTTCTGTAATAAATGCTGCTACGGTCAGTCATGATGATTTACAACTGTCATTTTTCTTTTCCAATTTGGTTAGTAAATACATGATGTAGTTTTAGTGCATGTAGTGTTACATGAACCTTGTATGATGGTTACTATTGCTCAAAAACATGTACTGTATGACATTCCTATGTGGTAAAGTACTAAGGTTATCACTTATCAGTGCATGCATCTACTTATACACTTTGTTAACCGATCTTCTACATGCATTATTATACATTGAAGATTTTTGGTCCCATGCAAAGGATTATATCAAAACATTTCTTATGGCGTTAAATCTGTCATCATTATGAACCATTCTTTAATGAACCTTATACAGTTGTCCGATGCATTGGAGAAACTGTTGTGCAAATGAATGGTTAATCTGCCATCCACATCCTTTTCTTACTTTTATAGAACTTACAATGTTTCATGTTTTATTTATCAACAAAGTTGTTTTTGTTTAGAGCACTGTTGAACTTTTTTAATTAACCATTTACCAAACTGGTAGCTTTCAGTACAATTTTGTTTGTACAAGGTTGACGAATTATCTACTATACTATTTGGTAACTGTTTTGAACATCCACTTTTATTCTGTGCACAGGGTGAACAAGATGTTGATTATTCTGCTACATCATTAAACAATGAGCCTAATCAACCAAGTCCAACGTCAGTTCTTGAAGCATCCTTCTCAAATGATACCTCTTCTTTAGGAAGTCCAGTTGAAAAGAATGGTAAATATTTCTATTGCCTTGCCTTTTTTCTTTGTATTATTTATTTGCTCAGTGCTTGGAGTTATCAAACATATTACTGCCTAGCACAAAACTGACAAGTGTTGGATACTGTAGTACCAAATTCAGTGGCATGTTTGGTCTAAACCATTAAGAAAATTAATGCTGAACTGTGTCAGGTCTAGATGCTTAGTTATTGTCAGTCAGATTATTAATTGGTCTAAAATTCGACATTTCTAGCAAAAGAAAGTGCTTGTAATTGGCTGCTCTGGTTAAAGTTGATAGCATTTAGTACCAAATTATTATGAGTGGTACAATGGAATGAGCCTGTAAATTTTGGGCAGGTGCTGTATAAGTTCATGTTATTTTGGGAGCAGTAGCACTTGTGATGTGTTAATGAACTCTATCTTCTTGCTTTCAGAAGGAAAAGGCTTGACTGTGTCAATTGAGAACAAGATGGAAGATCTCTTTAATTTGGAGTCTGACATGGTCGATCTAGCAATGTTAGCTGACACAAGGAAAACTGCTGCTGAAGAAACACTCCACAGCAATGACAAGTTACCATGTTTAGAATCCAGGCTCTGCAGCATTAGAGAATCTATTTCAAATGCTCTACTGCTTTTGGGCATTAGCCCCTCGCATAGCATATCAGGTCTTCCACTCCATCCTTTCATTGTCAAAATGCTGGAAAATAATATGGATATGTTTAGTGGAGAGTATTCAGATTTTACTGAAGATAAGAAGTATCAACATACCAACTTCCTGTTTGACTGCATCATAGAATCACTAGATTCAAAATTCTGCAATTTTGGCAAATGCGGATACAAGGCTTGGCTGAAGCTGCCTCTCAGCTTGAACACAGATCTGTTGAAGCGCCAGGTATTGGAAGATATCAGCAACTGGAGGGAGTCAAGTGGGACTGCTCTTAGACAAGTTTCTGACAAAGAAGTGGACCAAGTGACTGACAGGTGGGATGCAATCCAGATTGAAGCATTTGATATAAGCGTTGCAATCGAGAAAGACATTCTTGAGGCGCTTGTTGGTGAGTTGGCAGTTGACCTGTGGTGGTATTGACTGCTCTACGTGAGACTTTGACATGTTTGGACTTCTGCTCGCATGATTATGGATAAATAAGATACTGCGGATATGTTTGTTTTTTCTCTGCAGTAAATTTTGTACAGAGTCATGTAAGGTTGAAGGGCCTCCCGGTTGTTTTTACCCTTTTGTATGTTCTGTCTAATGGAAAACGTGCTAAAGCTTAAAAGTGTCTCCTAATCTTTGTGGCCTTTTCGTTGCTCCTCTTTTTACCCAACTGATGATATTGTACGCCAGGGTACATTTTGTTGTGTGTGATGAAAAAGGCACCTTTTGCTGGATCTAGTGCTAAAGCATGAATTAGAAGACCGTTAGTTTGCCCATGTGAGTACATATTCTGATCTAGGATCCCACTCTGAATCTCGATGCAACCAAGAAAATTCAAAACCCACATGTTCAACCCTTGTGGCATGGTGGTTGCAAATGAAATAAAATCAGTTTACCTAATTGAATGGGAATTGTTAGTTTTTTTTTTTTTTATATATTTTTTCCTGGACTTGTATTCCTTGTCAGCTTGTCAACTGTCATGTGGAGGATAACTGGGCAGGAAACAGGCAGAATTAGAGAACAAATCAGCGCCAGTTCTCGAAGCAGTACTCTGTCAAAAGGCATTCCTCGATTAGCTTAATTTATCAGGATACGAGACAGCTGACCGTCAACTGTTCTTCGACTTGTTTTATCCCCACATTATATATTCTGATCCTTTTCCATGATTTGCTCTGGTACCTACTCTGGCCGGTGGCCGCTCCTTTCAAATTCAATTCCGAATTAAAGAATCCATCCATGAACACAAATTTGAATCCAAAATTACCATTTGTACCAATAGAAACAGGTACTAGCACGCATTGATTTGTGATAATTGTACAAACTGAAAACAGTACAAAAGCGAAAATTGCAACATACCAAGGATGGATTATAGGTGTGAAATACTAAAAGTAAGACTAGACAGCAGGGGAGACGAATGTCTCACCAGGGACTCGAACAACAGATTACCCAATGATTAAAAAGAAAAACAATGGTAGTACGAACGATGTAAATGCAAGACACGAAGAGATTAACCGAACTGCAGCTAAGATAGCAGCGACAATCAACTGGTTCTACCCGATCGAAGCAATCGACGAAACGAGAAGATGTCTAGAGCCGGCGCTGGAGCAGCGAGCGCTGCCTCTGGAGCCTCATCTCCTCGTAGAACCGCTGGATGAAGCGCTCCGCGCGGCCGTCCACTTCCTCATCCCCCTTCCTCCCCATAGTCCACCAGTTCTTCCTCCTCGTCCTGCTCCTCGTCGTTGTTGTAGGCATCGATAGCATCCTCATCTCGCCCCCACTCGAGAGCCGGGGCAAGCACCAGCTGCTCCCTGTCCCCGCCGCGCGCTTCAGCGGCGTCGCCCCGACGAGCCTGGAGGCCGTCGAGCACGGCGACGTCGAGCTCGTCACCGCCGCAGAAGAGGGAGGCGAGGATGACCCTGGCCCTGCTCCGGCGCCTCTTGTTGGCGGCCCTCCGCCAGGCCGTGACGCCGGGTGGCGGCGCCGGGAGGAGCGGGGAGCGGGAGGGCGAGAACTGGTACTCCCCACGTACGCGTAGTTGTAGTGGCGGAACGGCTTGTAGCAGCGGCGCCCTGGCGGCGGCGGACGCCGAGGAGGCGCGCTTCTTGAAGAGGAGCAGGCCCAGCTTGGCCTTGGAGATCGGGGTCAGCGGCAGCGCCAGGATCGTGGCCATCGCCCTCCCAGGATGGGCTTCGAGCCGGAGCCGGGGTTGGAGGTGGAGGAGGATCTCGGCATGGCCGCCTGACGACGACGGCGACGGATAGTTGGGGAGATAGCTGGGCGGCAGTTTCCCTCTCTTTCTCACATTCAAATGGGCAAGGAAGGCGGATCGAGTTGGTTGCTGCGGGAGTGCGAGTGGTGTGGTGTGGGGGTTTTATAGTGGGTGGTGGGGCCTGGGGTGCAGCGGCAGCGGCAGCGGCACGGCTCCTGTGCAGCCGCTGCCCTGGATCGTGCGTACAAGAAAGTTATGTAGCAGGGCAGGAGGCAGAGTAATGTATATAGTGCGTACGTATCGTGGTGGAGCGCCTTTAGCGGTACTCCCTTTTCGGTTTACAGCAGCTCGTTAATGGCTACCGGGATCAGGGTTAATTCGCATTGAAATGGTGTTTTTTGTTGGATCCGGATATAGCTGGGTATTGAGTGAGGAGATTTATGAACCACGATCTGTATATTGATTGATGGCGAGTCCACTAGTCCACGATATATGTCTACAAGGATCAATTCGCATTGAAATGGTGTATGTGCAAGTGTGCTACTACCAGTATAGAATTCCACGAGTGCTGATGTAGCAATCGAGCGCGAGAAATCTGCTTCCCTGGTACAGTATCTAGCACCTACTATCGATCTATCTATACTCGCTGGGCATTGGCGTACCGGGTGCAGGCGATCGCGATCTCGTAGCATCGCCGCATTCATATTTTTAGCAAAGCACTAATGATCCTACTCCTCCTACTCTCGCTCCGGGCGGGGTAGCGTAACTGCTTTCCAATCGACACGGCGTTCCTACTAGCAGGCTAGTAGCGGTTTTCAACACTCTGCTCGTATACCGCGTAGCCGTAGCAGGCCTTTTCGCCCACACTTGGACGGACGGACCACTGTTCCGTCGTTGATCCTCACATGATTATCTACGGTGTATACGTAGCCAGTCCGGCAGCAGTAGGAACCGACAAACGAATCGTCGTGGCGGCGTAACTGGCTGGCTGCCTAGTACTGTGGGCGCGGGGCCGCGGGCCTGGCCCCGGTAGCCGAGCAAATCACACCGATGGCGACCGACTGGCGCTGGCCGCTGGCACCGGGCGCGGGTGCCGCAGCGCGCGGCATCCCGCGCGCTCCTCTGACTTGGCGTGGTGGAGGACGACGAGACGGGAGAGTGGTGGTGCGTGGCGTGGTGGACTGGTGCTGGTGGGGTTCGCAGCTGGAAAGCGGTCGCCGAGGGCGGTGGTTTTGTCGGATCAGTGGCGACTGGCGAGCCCGAGTCGTCCATGCCATGCCGTGCCGTGCTCTGCCTCTGAGCTGGCGGGCGGTCCCTTTTCGCGCTTCAAACCGAGCTAGCCGTTGCCTCCTTGGCGCATCTCCCTTTCCGTTTCCGAGTCTGAGGTCTGAGCCAGCCCACCTCCGTGCCACCCACGTTTGGCGTCAGTACGTCACGTCCTCCTCTCCAGGCCTAGCTGCATGCAACACAAGTCCGCTACGCACGCACGCACGCAGCCTCCGTTGTTGGCATTGGCACCGCGACGCACAGTTTTTCACCTTCAAAAGGCCGATCTGACGCTACGGACCGAGTATTCTAGGTCCCCAGTTTACTTCTCCAGATTTCCCAGAGGTTTGGTAGATTGGGCTTGATATCAGGCTATTCAACGTTTCACGGTACTTACTATTCTAGTATGATTTATCTTTTTCTCCAGACAACTTAACATTCTCAAACATTATTAACTCTTTGTCCTTGATCAATACAGCCCCCAACAGCTAATCACACCCCTTAGCCAAATGCACAAAGCCGATGGATTATGCTTTAGTCAATGAGCCAATACTATTTTTTCTATCTTTAATGCTCGTTATTTTTGTGTGAGGTTAGCTAAAACAATATTTTTTTTTATTTTTGTGTGAGATTAGCTAAAACAATATTGAGAATAGGCATAATATTATACTCCTATATAATAACCAAGGCTGTCAATATCGTGATTGAGAGGGCATTGAACTTTAGGGAACAAATCATTTCTATAATATTGTCCCCATCCCTAAATCAGTGTATGCCTCACTCTCGAGGGAGTAAACTTATCTCAAGTTTGACTAGATTTATATAAAATAATATTAACATTTACATCTCTAAATAGTTACTATAAGGGCACTCACATTGGAAGACTCTAAATAGTTACTATAAGGGCACTCCCAGAAGACGGAGACCGGATGACGAGGTCCTGCCAGGGCGACCACCAACATGGGTTGCAAAGCGGTAGCAAATCAGATCACACGCCCCAGCATCACGGACGGACAAAGGATGGGTTCTAGGAGTGCCTTTGCCTCGGCGTCCATCGGTCTTTGTCAATCGGTTCATTGAGACTTGGGATTTTTTTTTGGTCACGGTGGATGGGGAAGCGGAATTGAAGGCCGGAGGAGATTTGAGGAGAGATGCTTAGCGAGGGCTTCCCGCTTGAGGCTTTGGCGGCAGGGAGATTGGGAGGGAGATTACCCGGAGGGGTGGAGGGGGCCGGGGCTTCCTCTTTCGCCACTTTAGCGGCGGCGGCGTTTCACATCTACGCGGGATGGCGGGAGGGAGGAGAGCGCGGGGAGAAGATTCGGCTGCCGGCGATGATTTTTAAGAGGGGCGGCGGCCGGCGCACGGGATCGATAGACTCGGCGCCGCCGTCCCCAACGCGAGTCATCCTGGTTTCTTGCGGCCTCGAGAGGAGGCGAGACGCGGCGTCTTATCAAGAAAGAAGAGTCTTCATTTTTTCTCTCTCTCTTCATTAAACATTACGCCACATCGACCAAATTGCCTACGTGGTAGTGTAATTAATGGCTTTAGACTCTACCATAGAGTCTGCACTTGTGAGAGTGCTCTAATAATATGTGAAGTGTTTAATCTAGTGATGTCTATTTGGTATCATAAATACTATTAGTATATTCTTTGTATACGTTTGGTCTGCTTTAACACTAGTTGACTCCTCGAAGTTCAAGATGTGCATTTATTTGGGGAAAATGAGATACATATATACTACATCCATCATTGAATAAATTAATTTCTAGAGTTATATTAAGTTATTTTTTTTTTATGTTTGATCGAATTTATAGAAATATATAGAAATATAGTACAAATATTCTGACTTGAGATGAATATATTATAAAAAATATAGTTTTATGGTATGTCTAACGTTACTAATTTAATGTTATATATGACCTTGTTGTGACTCTACCATATAATCTAAGCCTATTTATTATACTTTGTTGAAGTGGTATTATATTTACGGAAGAGATAGGGAGAAAAACCAAGACTCTAAGTCTTATTTAGACTCCAAAAGTCTAGGATACCTCTAAGGTAATAAATATTTTTAGACTTTATGGTAGAGTATGCCTTTGTGAATGTCTTTATAGATCTTAGTTTAGCTGTGTGTTTATAGTGTATGGATGCATCCATCGACCTCGAGAGAGGGTGGTTTTATCCCAAATATCCTTTAATTTTGTATGTTTTCTATATATCATCAGCCTTGGAATAACCAAGTCTAGCCTGGTTTTGCATGGTGAAAATTTTTGAAGTTGTAATTTTCTCATTCGAACTCTAAATTAAGTGTTCTTTCTATGTTTTTTTGATTTTTTTGATGAGATAAAGGCAATGGTGAGGCTTATTCTGCATTTTGATAAAATTACAAAACCAAACTGCACCAACTAGGTCAGGTTTAAAACCTAGGGAGGGAGCCGACATGGCTAGCTACAATGGCGTTGTTTTTACAACAAACACATATATTTTAACAGCAAGAAGCTACAAGCAGTGGTACATACTCTAAGTTTACACAATTCAGTGTATCAAAGAGTGGACACGGTAGAATGGCAAGAGTAGGAGCACACAGGCTTCAAGTATGAATCAATTGGAATTGAAGTTCTATATATCATTAGCCTTGGAATAACCTAGTCTAGCCTGGTTCTGCTTGGTGAAATTTTTTGAAGTTGTCATTTTCTCATCGAACTCTAAATTAAGTGTTCTTTCTATGTTTTTCGATTGTTTTCATGAGACAAAGGCAATGCTGAGGTTTATTCTGCATTTTGACAAAGTTGCAAAACCTGACCGCACCAACTAGGTCAGGTTTAAAACCTAGGGGAGGGAGCTGACATGGCTAGCTACAATGGTGTTTTTTTTTAGAACAAACACATATATTTTAGCGACAAGAAGCTACAAGCAGTGGTACATACTCTAAGTTTACACAATTTAGTGTATCAAAGAGTGGACACGGTAGAATGGCAAGAGTAGAAGTACACAAGCTTCACATATGAATCAATTGGAACTGAAGCTGGGGACGTCTGTCTAGCTAGTGCACCCCTAAATATATGTGTTATATATGAATCAAAATAAGTGATATGTGTTTATTGCTTCACGACTGCAGGAAAGAGAATAAAAATATAGACAAAAAGAGAAGAGAAATAGAGATATCCTTCCACATTTGATTAGAATTCCTATATACTCACTTCATTCTAAATTGTAGTTCACTTTGACTTTTCTAGATACATTGATTTTATTATGCACCTAGTTAGATATATTGATTTTTATTATGTACATAGTTATACACTATGCCTAGATACATTGATTTTGTTATGCACCTAGTTATACACTATGTCTAGATACATAGCAAAAGAAATGAATCTAAAAAAGCCTGAGTGAACTATAGTTTTAAAATGGAGGAGTATTCACTACTAAAGATAAAGTCACGAAAGTGAACTATATTAAGTTGGTGCTAAGATCTTGGTCTGTGGTTCCGGAAGAACCAAATCCCAACCATGGTAGGGTATGTGGAGATTGGCTAAATATCGACCCGCATAAAAGCCAAATCCTAGGCTGGTTACGTATCTCTACGTGGTGGTGCAACCATTTTATGGCAGTCTATGAAACAGACCTTGGTTGCCACATCATCCAACCACTAAGAGATAATTGCCCTATATAAAGCCAGATAGGAATGTGTTTGGCTGTGACGAATGATTAACCACATCCAGAAGTCATGTGATCTAAACATCGCTAACAACCCCACCATTATCTATAAAGATAATGCAGCATGTGTTACCGCAGATGCACATGGACTACGTGAAGAGCAATCTCACAAAGCATATTGCTCCAAAGTTTCTTTATCCCCATGAGCTCCGGAAGAGCGAGGGGAAATAAAGATCACGCAAGCAAGATCATATGACAATCTTGCGGACTTGTTCACCAAGTCCCTGCCCGCCTCTAGTTTCTATAAGTGTGTCCGTGGAATTGGCATGAGGCGGCTCAAAGAGTTGCGAGGGTTTAGGGGGAGACATACCCCCAAGAACATAACCTATGGTCGTGATCACGAAGATCACGAGTCGGTCCGAACCGGCCGTGAAGCATCAACTGTTGTACTCTTTTTTCCCTTGGTGAGTTTTTCCCACTGGGTTTTCTCATACAAGGTTTTTAACGAGGCAAAGGTGCAAACATGGCTGTGTGCGTGTGAATGTACTCTTTTCTCCTACCCTTTTTCCCCACAGGTTTTTTGGGGGAGTTTTTAACGAGGCATGTACACATGCGATTCACCCAAGGGGAGTGTTGTGAAATCATGTGTGTGGGTGAATCTCAAAGTAAGGAGGAAAATATCCAACACTCTAGGGAATAAGAGAAGAGTCTAGAGTATGGTGGACTCTAGTGGGACTCTAGTAAGCAAGAGAAGTCTCTAGAGTGTAGTGGACATATCTAGGGAGCAAAATATCTAGAGGAGATATTTGGGGAGTGCTACCCATAGCCTCTCCCTATAAATAGGGGCCCTAGCCCCATTGTAATGGCATCCATGTAAGTGACTCAATAATAGAGAGCCTCCATTCCTCCCAACATTCTCTTTGTGACTTCTTGTGTGCTTTCGATGGTTCGTGGTTCTACACGGATTTTTAACAACAATTATAATACTAGCTATTACAATACAACACACTCTTTGGAATTCCATGTTAGTGCGTAATAAATTCAATACCTCCACACGTAAATTAGCAATACTATTGCTAAAAATAGCGAAAATCTTCACTGGTGCTTAACATGTTATCAGCGACACCTGCAATTTCCCCAGCAAGATCTAAGATTCTTGTCGGATAAAGAGAACCTTTCCGTATCTTCGGGAGATACCCTTGACCTGCATCCTTCATTCGCAAAGCCTGTACCTTCATATCTGCTAATTGCTCACAAACCTGTGGAGTAACTGCATTTGCAGTCTGAATTACAGCCAGCTGAGCCCATATATTGACTAGGCGGGTACACAAAGAAGAGAGCTGCAACAAAAGTCTGCGTTTGATCACATTCGCAGCTCCTGGTGTATACAGGCACACGGAGAACATTATAGCACCTTGGAGCTATAGACAGCCGACCAAGACTAACTATCCTTATTTTGAATAGACCCCTTGTAGAGCATCAGTTGCAGCCGCATTAAGTTCTGCACGGGAACAAGCAAGATTGCACCGATGACAAAAAGTTTCATAGCTTTCTACACTCAAAGTCTATAAAGGTATTTCAGTTTGGCAGTATATTATTGCTAGGAACACAAACCTCTAGTTTAATCTGTGTTGTGATTTGCCTTCTTCTGGCTTGCTAGGTGCGTCAGCAGTTAAGGTGAAGCAAAACATAACCACATCTACAATCATCAAGGAGGAAGGTGAAGCTACTCTTCAGGACAAGCGAATCCATGCTCCCCCAAAGAAGGCCCCGGAGATCCTGGGAATTTCAGCTCTCTCTGGCAAGCCAGTGATCGGCAAGACAAGAATCAGAACAGAAGGGGGAGAGGCAGCATCACAGTTCTAATAACAAAGGGCTGACCGGTTCTCTTGGAGCCTGAGAATGCTTTTGATTCCTTATTTATCTGCCACTCTCCATTTATCAGAAGAGAGGGGGCAGCTCCTTGGTAGTCAATTGTGCGGCCTGAGAACCTGAGTATTTTTTCCCTTTCGGTTTCTAACGTGTTTGCCCGGCCAATTGCTGCGTGGTCGGTCCAGTCCAGCTACGTGTTCCAGTACTGGCTAGCGCCCGCCACCACCACTAGTACTGTACTATACGGAGTGCACCACAGTCAGAGTTAAATACGGGTTGTTTACACGGTCATCAGGTCCCTGCAGACACGGGTAGTAGTAATCAACGTCTAGTCATTAGACAGTGTTTCTTGCAGGAGCACGCCTGACAGCGCCTTCATCATATTCTGAAACGAATGCTTTTGACAGTTTATTATTTTGAAACGACTCATAGCAACCATTAATATTGTACTTGTCTCATAGCAACCATTAATATTGTACTTGTCGCTTTTTTTGACAATAATTGTCGCTTTTAAATCCGCCATAGAGCTCGTCAGGTTTGTTGACAAATCTGCATGCATGTGTCAGTGGACAAATCAAGGGCTTGTTTAGATTGCTAAAATTTCTAACCCAATTTACACTCTCTCTCCATCACATCACATTAAATACACCAGAAGACATATGTTCGGAGTATAAAATGTAGGTAAAAAAAGTAACTGATTACACAGTTTAGATGTACATTGCGAGACGATTCTTTTGAGCCTAGTTAACCCATGGTCGGATAATATTTACCACAAACAAACAAAACGTGCTACAGTATGCTACAGGAGTTCCAACAATGTTTTTTTGCTAAAATTTCTAACATCTACGCCAGACGGGTAGCCTAGCCTCGGGCCTCGGCCACGAAGACATAAGACCTCAGACTACTGACACATAACCCAAACAATAGGATTGCCAAGTATAAAGATTTCACCTTCCTTAAACTATAAAAGGAAGGGAGATGACCCGCTCCAAAGGAGGACTTTTTCTTTTCATACACTGCAGTTTTCACGTCACGGGACTTGGGACTTTCCCTCTTCCGTGACGCTTGTATTCCCCGCTACAAGCACCAGCGGTGCGAGGTAACACGAAAACTACTGGCTGCTGGGCGTAGGGCCTCCCATGGCACGAACCGGGATAAACCCCTTCGTGTCCTCGCGCGCACGCCATCCGGGCAGGGACACACAACAATATAAATTCATTGTCGACATCCTGGAATCTTTTTTTTGAACACCCGACAATATTAGAGATATATTAGATATAGATATAAATTTAAATTTATGTATATCGAGAATATAGATATAGATTGAAATAGTAGCAACCGAGTGGTTGAGGCTTTGTCATTAAATCAAAGAATATATGGATGTAATGTAACTAGGATGTAAAATTTGAACTTGAGCGAAATAAAAAAAAAAAAAGAAAATCAGCAGATTTACCCTCTCGCCTTGAACAATTGGGCAAAAGTCGGGCCGAGCCGATATTGATACTGGGCAAACAAACTCTCTGGTTGCCACACTGTAGCTTTCGATTGGGCGGGCTGTGTTTAGCAACGATTTGAAAGGAAAAAGTCTACATTTCATCCCCAACTTTCACGAAAGTTTACTTTTCCTCACTCAACTTCAAAACCAGGACAAACCGAGCTCCTTCAACTTTTCAAACCATGCATTGTACCTCCCGGAGCGGTTTTGAAGGCGGTTTTGCTACAGTGAAGAACGGTTTTGCTACAGTGGCAACGTTTTGTCTTTTTGTTTTAATTTATTTATTTCATTTGAATCTTTGAAAAATCATAGTAAATCATAAAATAGAAAATCCATTGTTAGACTCCACTTGAGCATATCTACACATTGAACATATAATATGGTATGGTTTCACTACTACGTAATTGATTTTGCGAGGTGTTTGATTTTCATTTTCCGTGGCGGGCATTTAGGAAACCGCCGCGGAAAATAGTTAACCCACGCTGCCCGGCCAGTAATGCCCGCCGGTTAATCGCCATTAACCGTGGCGGTTTTTTATAATGCCCGCTACGGAAAAGTCCGGGCTATAAATACTGACCCCAACCTTCTTCTTCCCCACGGGATTTCGCCATTTTCTAGGGTTTTGAGCTTCAAAACTCTAGAAAACACCATTCAGGGGGGAGGTTTTGCCCTTGGTTTGATTGAAGTTTGGCACCGCTAGAGGTATTTCTCCGCTTTCTCCCCTCTTTTCTCTCCCTCTCTCCCTCTCTCTCCCTTATTCATGGTTGAATGTGGTTTGTGCTCTCTCTCTTCCCCCCTCTCTCTCTCTCCCCTCTCTCCCTCTTTCTCCTTATCTCTTTCTCCCTCCTCTCCCCTTATCTCTCCCCCCTCCTCTCTCTCTTTCTCCCCCCCTCTCTCTCTCCCCTCTCCCCTCTTTTTGAGATCTAGTTTTGATCTCTCCCTCTCTCTCTCTCCATCTTTCTCCTCCTCTCTCTCTCTCCCTCTCAAGCTACCTCCTCTCCCCCTCTCTCCCCCTCCTCTCTCCCTCTTTCTCCTCCCCTCTCTCTCCCCTCTCATTTGAAGTGTACGTGCTCTTTTTCATCGATACTTGATCTCTAATCATCGATCGCTCTCTTTGTTTTGGTTTAATTAATTTGAGTAGGCCGTCGACCATGGCGCCGAATAGGGATTGGATGTACAGGCGAGGATGAGTTTGGAATTAGTTGATGATGTGCGAAAGAAGTTTACACTTTGTCGCTGTGAAGCATCGAATCGAGAGAGGGTTCGGAAGTAATGGTGTGCCCGTGCTATCGGTGCAAGCATCCGTTCTTACACAAGGATGACGACGTCGTGGAGCACTTGGTGCGGTATGGTTTCATCGGGGAGCCGAGGTACACCGTGTGGGCGTATCATGGTGAAAAGAACCGGAGTGCCGGCGGTTCATCTCGGAGGACCCCGTCATTGAAACGGCGGAAACAACGGTGGTGGACGGGGCGAGAACAAGTTGATAATCGCGATTACATCACCGTAGATGAACGGCTTGAAGACATGGCGCGGGCGACAATGCGGGTGGAGATGATGGTGAGCGATCGATAGTTGATGACATGTCGCGCGAGGATCTTTGCTCTTTTCGAGGAAATTGCTAACCTCAAAGATGAAGATGGCGTGTTGTTTGGCAATCCAAGGTGGCTCGAGAATTTTAGGCGGATGAAGCGGCGGCAATTGACCCTCTCTACAAAGGCGATGGCAAATGTCAGAAGGATTGCACGGTGCTACGTTTTAACCTAACGATGTTGATCTTTGAAGGCTCGCCACGGGTGGTCGAACCACGAGCTTCAATGACTATTACGGTACCTCGGTGACACTATTTTACCCGAGGGGAATAAGGTGCCCGCCAATACCTATCGAGGCGAAGAAGGCGATTCGTCCGGTGGCGATGAAGCTTAGGAAGTTTCATGCATGCCCTAACCCTTTTGTATTCTATCTTTTGGGGTGACTATGCGGACTTAACCTGTCGTAGCGCGGCGTGGTCGTTACAAGAGGAATCTTTGGATGTCGTGCCACCGATGAGGAGGGACCGTCGAGAGGGCCCAAGAAGCGTAAGGCGGGCAAGAAGAAGCGGATGCCACCTCGAGGGGCGAGGGGAAGAAGGGGTTACAGAGGAGGAAGACCCCGCCCTATCGGTGTGGTACCTACCCGTGCTCGATCGCTGCGTGCAATTTTGAGAACCCAGAGGATGCCAAGGCGATGTCACGGCATGCATCGGCGGAACGCACGGCGGCGATGGCAAGGCTGCGACACCCCTCGGATGCCAAAGCGTGGAACGCGCCGATGACATGTTCCGGAGTTTAGGGGCCGAGCCCGAGGGCGTAAGGTTCGCTTTGAGTACTGGCGGGATGAATCCGTTCGGAGACCTCAGTAGCTTCAGACGGCACTGGCGGTCACCCTCACCATATACAACCCGCCTCCCTACGAGTGTGTCGAAGCGCAAATATCTTCTTCGGCCATGCTCATTTCGGACCAAAGCGGCCGGGCATTGATATAGATGTGCTCATTGAGCCGATAATGGAGGAATTGGCGGAAGCGTGGAAAGGGGTCAAGATTATGGATGCGTCAGAAAAGAAGTTCACTCTAAAGGCCATGATAATGGTCACCATCGTGATTACCCCGCTCTCTTTTCATTGTCGGGGCAGATTAAAGGGGAAGACGGCTTGCACGGTTTGTATTGAGAATACCGCTCCATTTACCTTAGCGGATCCCAAAAGGCGGTGTACATGAAGCATCGTAAATTCCTCCGCAAAGAACACAGTGTACGGGATACCGATGGATGAGTACTTTGCCTGGCGAGCCGAGGCCGAAAGCGGAGGAGCCGTAAGGGGTAAAATCACGGGCCAAAGGTGTTTGAAATAGTGAGAAGAACATAAACCACGAGTTCGAAAAGAAGAAGAAAGCCCGGTGGGCCAAAGCCAAAGAAGAAGCGGAAGCGTAACAAAACGGCGGTGGAAGAAGTCGAAGAAGAAGAAGCGGCGTAAGTAACCCAACGGCACCGGCCAAAGTCCCATTCAAGAAGCGGTCGATTTTCTTCAAGTACCGCCATACCGAAAAGATGCTCCATACACCCCATGCCATCGATAACATGCATCTACGTAAGAATCTCTTGAGAGCTTGGTCGGGATTTTCCTAGACATCAAGACTAAGACGAAGGGCGGTGTCAAGTCACGTCGGGGATCTTGCCGAGCATGGGCATCGGGCCCGAACTTCACTTGACACCCCGGGAATAGCGGAAAAAGTCGACCTTCCGGCCCGCGAGCTACAATCGACACGGGATGAAAAGAGGGATTTTTGCAAATGGCTCGAGAGATGTCAAAGTGCCGACGGGTTTCGTTCCAACCTGAAGAGCATTGTATCGATGAAAGACCTCACAATCGTCAAACTTCAAGGCCCATGGCGCCATGTCATGCCGACGGTGTTCCTTCCAATTGTGATTAGGTGCATCGCCCCGAGTTCGTGAAGATGGTCGTTTACGCTTTGTGCTACTTTTTTAATCGCATCACGAGAGAAGGTCATCGCTAAAAATGACCTCCCTTAGCGAAAAAGAGTTCATCGCGGAGACTATATGCCCATTTCGAGATATGTGCTTACCACCGTCTTTCTTCGATATTATGCCACACCTCATGATACACATGGTCGATCGGATAGAAGAACTGGGGCCTCTCTACCGCACGAGATGTGTGGCCGAACGAGCGCTTCATGTCCTCTCTTAGCAGATCCGTCCTTAACCGTGCATACCCGGAGGGCTCTATGATCGAGGCATACACAACCACGAGAGTCAATCGCTTTGCACTAGATACATCCGGGATGGAAATGCAATCGGCCTTCCCGACCACCCGCACGGAGCGGGGACCGCGGGGATGGGGCTCTTGAAGGGGAGGAAAGTACGGACCGATATAGAGCAAGAAACAATCGAACAAGCCCATGATGGCTCGAACCAAATTAGTATCAATGGAAACGTGGGGTGAGAAGCATCCGGAGGAAATTCGCGACAAGCGTGGCGGCGCGCGGAGGGGTGGGTATTGAGACAACACCGGTTGAATTTCACAACGTGGATCGAGAGAACGGGGATACCCCTAAACGCTGAGAGGCGAAGAATCGATGCTTGCATACGGCCCATCTAGCCAAATCATCACATGGCAAGGTTACGACATCAACGGATACAGTTCCACCACGAAAGAAAAGGACAACAAGAGCGCGTCACGAGCGGCGTCGGTATGATGAGGGCATTGACATGGCCACCAAGGAACTCAAGACATACTATGGGCAAATCCAAGAGATTTGGGAACTTGATTATGGCAGAGAGCTACAGATACCCATTTTCGGTGCGGTGGGTCAAGCCAACGGGCGGTTGACGTGGACGAGGTAGGGTTAACCACCGTTCATTTCGAAAGTCTTTGGAGATGATGAGTGGGTACTCGCAAGTCGCGTGGGCCGGGTAGCCTACTACCCGTGTGTCCAAATCGCGGGGCAAAAAGCAACTACATGCGGTCGTGGGAGGGAAGCAAAGGATCGTGGGAGCCGATGGAGTGCGAGAGTCCTGAAGAGTACAACAACTAAGTTTGTTTACCGATCATTACGCGCTTCGTACCACGACTAATTCTACCTCTCCGATTCTATATATAATGGCGTGACCACATGTGCTTGCGGGATGCAAGCATTGATAGCCCAAACGATGGATCGGCCGGTTGTGTTTCTATGTCCAAATGTATATAGGCGTGAGCGAATTTTCTCATTTACCGGATGGAGACCCGGAGGAACCCGGACCTCAAGAAGTCAGGCAAGGCCGAACAATATAAACACTTTAAAACATTGTGCGATGCAAGAGTTAGAGAGATGGCGTACTACATCCGTAAGTGCATGAAGAAGATCAAAACGGACGCCGGTTGTCTCATTGCGCCCAACATATCAAGTAAGTCAAAAGCAATACTTTTTATTTTTTGAACACTTGGAATCTATTTCTAATAAAAAAATGGTGTAGCATGGCCGGTATACAAACAACGACACACAATGGCCTTTGGATTACTTGGCTAATCTTCCCTCGGGATGGAGCGGCTCTTATTTTGGACTCGTTGTATGATACGTCAAAAGGCCTCTACAAACATTTTGAAGAGGCCCTGCGGTATTGTAAGTCACCACACTTGTATACTATTTTATACCATAAACTTACGTAAGTCATGACACCGTGGGATTTCGTGCAGGGGCTTACAAGGATTACTTGAAAGACCCCGAGTCATACGATCGGAGGATGAGCATACGCAAAGAAAAACATAAGGGATCGAAATGAAGATCGGGGCGAGACTACGAGGTATATGCAAAGATTACTCGTTTGCTCGTCCATATTGAATGGTCTCATAATATTCTAACCATTTTTACGGTACATATATCGTGCATGCGGGCGTAGCGACCTTTTCGGCAAAGAACACGTGTGGTTTCTATGCTCATGACGTTCATATCCCTTGATGGCGTGTACCGTACTCACGCGGGCACGGTGACGAAGAAAACCACGCAAGAATTTTGGAAGAAAGACTTGGGCGACCTTAAGTTCAAGAAACCGGTTTGGCGCCATCCGTAGGGGCGTCATTGAGGGCGTTGTGCTACCTACAAGGTAAATTCTTCGACCCCTAACGGCTGACCTCGCCACAAACGAGGACTTATGGGAACTACTTCGGTCGGAGAAATAAGCTAGACATGAAGGACTATATGTGGGATGACCTTGATTTCTAACCTAAACTCTTGATTGATCAATCGATCGTTCGATCGAAGTTTTTGTAAACTGTGATGTGTGGGTGTGATCACTTTTAAACTCTAAGTGCTTAATTGAATGTCTATATTAGTTGAATGTTAACTTGTCATGCATGTTCAAGATTTATGTCAATATTCGGACTTTTATTCTCTTATTTTATTATTTAATATGTGGTTTAAATCATAATTTAAAATTTTATAATATTTTTGAATTATTTTTTTATTAATCCTCGAATTAATTAACCGTGGCGGGCTTTTTAACAAAAACCGCCATGGTTAATAAATTAACCATGGCGCACGCGTAGCGATGCCCGCCATGGTTATCTATTAACCGTGGCGGTCTTTGTTACGCGCCGCCACGGTTATGGATTTTCCATGGCGGGCATGGGGTCGCCCGCGGTTAATCGAACGATTAACCGTGACCCTAAATTCCGTGGCGGACCTAATGCCCGCCACGGAAAATCCAAAATGCCCCCACGGTTAATCATTTACGTAGTAGTGTTTAGTACAAGATTTTTACTAAAAAATTTTATACTAAATCATACCATATTATATGTTTACTATGTAGATCTACTCATGTGGAGTCCAACAAAATTAGATTTTTTATTTTATGATTTTCCTATGATTTACTATGATTTTTAAAGATTCAATTTGAAATAAATAAATAAATAAAAATACAAAACCCGCTGTCCCTGAAGCAAAACTGGCTTCAAAACCATTTCAGGGGAGGTAAAATCGTGGTTTGAAAAGTTGAGAGATATGGTTTGTCCGGTTTTTAAGTTGAGGGAGGAAAAGTAGACTTTTCGTAAAATTTGGAGGAGGAAAAGTAGACTTCTTCCCGAGTTGAAACACACGTCTTACCAGGCCGCATGCGTGTGGATATCGCTTTCTCCGTTGCCAAATTTTTTTTGCTGTTATCGATTCGGACGCTTCTTATCCGGTGCACGTGTCGACGTCGTTGCCAGCACGGCAAGTCCTCCTCCTCCGACTCGTGTAGCCACCGCCGAAACCTGAAAACTTGTCATCACATAAAAAAAAACCGAAAAAAAAGAGGAACCCAAAAAAGTGAGGGAGGAAAGCTCCGGCCTCATCCGCTGCTTGGCCTCGCAACTATCGGATCTTGCGAAGGCATCGTCCTTCCTCTTCGTCTTCCTCGTCGTCCTATCTTATAATCGCATTTCGAATCTCCCCAAACGGAGACCTCGCCGAGCTTCTAATCGAAGGTAAGGACGCGAGCAAACGTAGTACTGCTACTAGTACCCACTGCCACTAGTCAACTCACTGCTAAATTGTCGCGACCTTTTTTTAACCTATTTTTAATTAGCTATACAGAGGCAGTAAATTTTCTGTGGTGGTGGTGGTGGTGTGCGATCGCAGGAACAGTGACCATCGTTAAGAAGATGATACGCTGCGCTGTACCGGCCGGCGGGTGCGTCGCTTCGTGGAGCGGCGATCGGAGGTCGTCGCCGGCGGTCAATAACCCCTGCGGCGTGCGGATGCCGACGGGCAACGGTGGGTGGTGCGGCGGCCTGAGGTCGCGGGCGGCGGATCTCGCCGGCCTCGAGATGGCCAGCCTGCGCGGCGGCGTCGGGGGCCTCTTCCGCGCGAGCCCGCGCTATATGGGCGCTTGCAAGCCACGGCCGCAGGTGCGTCTCGAGGGAACTACGGATTGATTGATGCGTTCGAGTTGCGGATCCGATGCTGTTGGGGTTGGGTCACGAACACACGCTTGTGGCACTGGGGGAGAGGGGCACTGTAACTGCTGACTGCAGTTAGATTCTGTGCCAGCTGCCAGGGGATCGTGATATTGGATTCGAAGGTCGATGGATTTGGTAGTGCATGTTTTATGCTCAGTAAATTTGTTGTGTTTGCGTTTGGGGATTCACGGAAACCTTGTGCATTTTCACTATCAGAATAAGTTGATGCGATCGTCCTGGGTGGTGGTTGGTTGGGGACCTGCCGTGCTTATTATCTGATTCAGGTTTTGAGGCGGCATAATATTTGGTATGGTCCCTCTGAACCATGTGGGAGCGATGATCCTGAGCTAAAATGTCTCTACTGTGAATGCAATTTTTTTTTGTCTAATGTTGAATATTGCTGTCTGATGAGTTTCAAATATTTGTTTTAAGAAAGGCAGGAGGAACATTGCCACTCACTATTAAATTAAGTTACTCTTTAGAAACCAGCGAAAGTGGATAAGAATACTTGCATAAGAGGAATCTGCATGATTATAGAGTTCACGTATTTTGTGTGACCCATAACGTAAGGAGATGTGTAGATTACTATACCACCTTCGGTGTTGCAGATGTTGTTCATGTGCACCTAACTTTTCTACTGCAAGTTTAAATGGCGGACGGTGTTTAGTCCCTACTAATCTCTCACCTTGACTATCTTATACAGTTGACCCTGAAGATATTCCACTGGAGAAGGTTCAAGCTAAATCCTCAGGACATGTTCTGCCATATGTTGGTGTTGCTTGTTTGGGGGCTATTCTGTTTGGTTATCATCTTGGGTATGTACTTCATCGCTGCTACAAGATGATTGTTTCTTAGACACAATTGGATAAAGCATAATTTACAGCATTTTAATTGGCGAAAATGAATAACAAGCTGAAAGTAAAATAGATCCATCTTTTCTGCACTTTTCTTGTGAACACAAAAACTGTTGGATAATAGCAGGAATCTATTTCATGGAATGTAGTGTGGTCAATGGCGCGCTTGAATATCTCGCGAAGGATCTTGGGATTGCTGAAAATGCTGTCTTACAGGGTATGACATACTTTTACATGCTCAACTTACTCGTACTTGTTCTCCATGTTTGTAAAGGAACTTTTGGCACTTGGATTGATTGTGCAGTGCAATGCTTTCTTTGCCAAGGCATATACAATTGTCATGTTTTCTAAAGTAGCTGATAGATGACTAATCACTCAATGATAATAGTTGCTTCTGTGAGATATGCTTTTGCCTTATGCTTCACTATACATCTGTTTGTTACTCAGGATGGGTGGTTAGCACATCCCTGGCTGGTGCAACACTAGGTTCTTTTACCGGGGGATCTTTGGCAGATAAATTTGGGCGGACAAGAACATTCATCCTTGATGCAGTACCGCTTGCTCTAGGTGCATTCTTGAGGTATGTTTTGAACTATTTAGTTGTAACTTGTAAGTGTACACTGTTATCTTATATGAAACTGACACAGAAACATCTGCAGTGCAACAGCTCAAGATATCCGCACCATGATTATTGGTGGGTTGCTTGCTGGAATTGGTATTGGGATCTCATCTGCTCTTGTACCCCTTTACATATCCGAGGTTGTGATATGTTGAAGTGACAATTGCTTTGTTCAAGACCTAATGCTATTGTGATATGTTACAGTTACTTCTGTCTTTGTTCAATAGCTACTGCCTGTGTTAACGAACATCTCCAACAAATGAACTTCTTGTACTTGCAGATTTCACCAACTGAAATTCGTGGAACACTTGGTTCTGTTAATCAACTTTTTATCTGCATTGGAATTCTTGCAGCTTTGTTAGCTGGATTGCCTTTGAAAGGAAATCCTGCCTGGTAAGCTTTCCATCAGCTTGTCCATTTGTTTCCCCGCTTCATTTTACTTCTTGATTAACGGAAGCAATATTGAAATATTGACAGTGGAAGAGCTGCACATTTCTTATCCAACCTTTCTATCTATAAATTACATCTAGATATGCAATTCATATGGAGACAAATTCCATTTGATATATGGATTATATTCATGCTCTCATCATTTGTAACTCTATTTAATCAGGTGGAGGACAATGTTTGGAATTGCTGTAGTTCCATCCATTTTGCTGGCTGTAGGAATGGCCTTTTAAGCCTGAAAGCCCTCGTTGGCTATTCAGGTTTCTGTTTGCAAATTATTTGAACATGCTGTGTACTTTGGCCTCCAGACTTCGGCACAATACTCAAGAATTACTTTTCTGGCATTAACTGCAGCAAGGGAAGGTTGTTCAAGCAGAATCAGCTGTAAAAAGACTTTATGGAAAAGAAAAGGTTACGAAATTATGTATGATCTGAGAGCTAGCGGCCAAAGTTCTTCTGAGCCCGAAGCTGGCTGGTTTGATCTTTTCAGCAAACGTTACTGGAAAGGTAGTTTTGTTTTGACAGTTCCAGAATTTGCAAATTTGGTTCCCCACAAAAAGTTGCATGACGAAATATTCTCTGATTATTTTCTCCTCATTCCATTCTATTGCTAGCATCATCCAATATCTAATGGAGTTAATAACTTGGTGGAAATATCTGCCGTTTTACCAGAAATTGATGGTTCTTGGAATTCCAAAGTTTTTTAATGGGTTGGAAGTGGTTTGGTCCATAGCAATTGCTTAATTTGAGTCGTGTCTATGGGAACTGAAACTTCGTATTCATTACTTATCAGGAAGATAAGTATGTTAATTGATTTTATGCTATTACATTTGGAATGGCCTTGTGTTTCATGCACTTATGTCATCACTCATAGTTACATCTGAACAACCTAAATTAGTTCTTCCAGTCACCAAAAGCAATGTTCTTGATCGATACAGTCCCCGAAGACACAACTTTGACTACTAGTTTGTCCTTTACAACATTGAGAAACCATCACAAAGTTGTACGATTATTAAATTCTTTTTTTACAACTGTAGCTTTTGTAATATTCAATTAAATGTACACAAAATAATTGATAATGAAAGTTTTGATATGTTGACTGCATACAACCTAAAATGTCAAGGAATTGATACTATGGTGAGGATGCCACAAGACATGTTTTCTGATATATCTTTCATTTGCAGTTGTGAGTGTGGGGGCAGCACTGTTTTTGTTCCAGCAGCTTGCTGGTATAAATGCCGTTGTATATTACTCTACATCGGTTTTCCGCAATGCAGGCATTCAATCTGATGTTGCTGCTAGTGCTCTTGTTGGAGCAGCCAATGTTTTTGGTAAGTTTATTTAGCATAATAAGATTTTAATATTGATTAAAGTACAAAACATGTTTTCTGATGGGGGCATATATATGTATATATATTTATTTGTAGGCACCATGATTGCATCTTCTCTAATGGACAAGCAAGGAAGGAAAAGCCTTCTGATGACAAGCTTTTCTGGAATGGTAATGCCCTTGTGTTCAACAAATCATGTGTTTATCTTTTTCTCTCAATCAGCAAATGGAGGGTTCATATTCATTTTTTTTTCTCCCTTGAAAGGGTGCTTCAATGCTACTCCTAGCATTGTCCTTCACCTGGAAAGCTCTGGCACCTTATTCTGGTACTCTTGCTGTTGTTGGCACTGTTCTGTAAGTTGTTAATGATTCATCTTGTTTGGTCTTTGCTGATTCTATTGTGTATAACTTGAATGTTTGACATAACTGGAGTATGATTTTGTGCAGGTATGTGCTGTCTTTTGCTCTAGGAGCTGGTCCTGTTCCAGCCCTACTTCTTCCTGAAATATTTGCCTCCAGAATAAGGGCCAAGGCTGTTGCATTATCTCTAGGCATGCACTGGGTGAGTCACGACTGTTCATACAAAAATACGCTAATGTACCAACTGTATATAATTGTATTGAGTCCCAAGCAATCACATTCTGTTTTATTCATTGTGGTATATCTTGCTTTGTTTTTCTTATGCCACTACATAATTTGTGACACATGATTTTGCAAAATACAAGGTAAGATAATTGCTCTGTGGAATAAAGATGGATCGAATGTTTGGGCATGTTAAGCTTGTTTTTTCTTATTGTCCTTGATTAATATCGATTGCTCTGGTAGATAGGTTTAGTTTGAATTTTGAAGGCATTACTAGTAAAAGCTTCAGCAATTCGCTCCGTTAAAAAATATTTTATTCCTTCCTTGGCTATACCGTTGAGTCCTTAACCTGTTTTTCTTCTTCTTTTCTTCAGGTATGCAATTTCTTTATTGGCCTGTATTTCTTGAGTGTCGTCAACAAGTTCGGGATCAGCAATGTATATTTGGGATTTGCATCAGTGTGCGCCCTTGGAGTTCTTTACATAGCTGGGAATGTGGTCGAGACCAAGGGGCGATCACTCGAAGAGATTGAACGGGAACTAAGTGTAGCAGAATGATGTGCTTCTGCTAGTCATGCTGCTGTGCCGTTTTGGTGATTGACAGCCAAGGACACAACCGAGAATCCTTGGACCTGGAGACACTTTCCAGTTTCATGTAGTTTCAGAAATAAGCGAATGGCAACAGTGCCAATCGTAGGTGACTTGTGTGTGCAGTGAGGGGATGTGTTCGAGCAGTAGTTTAGCTTTGCTTCCCCTCATCTCCTGCTCCCCTGTCATCAATCAGAATTCAGAAACAATGAACCCGTCGATGTTTCTGAAGATAAGTTTTTCGTTTTTTGTTCTCCAATTTCGTCGTTTCTCGTGTATAGGTGAACTCTTGTCTCCTGAAAATAGAATGCTCTTTTTTAAATAAAAAAAATGGTAGAAAGTCCCGCTCGCTCTTCATCTGGATCCATATTGCGAATTGTGATTGGTATCTCACTGCGTTTCCTGTCGATGGAATTTTGCCGTATCCATGTGACTTGTGGCCCAGTGGACCCAGTCCGTTTACTCCCAAGCACGGAACGCGCCAGCCAGGCGTGCAGGTTGCTGTCTGCTGCCATAGCTCAGCTCGCCCCGCCTGCCTGCGCGGATGAAGCTAGGGAGCTCGGGCTCGCCTAGTCTCCTGTAAACACCCGGCCGCTAGTCCCAACAACCAACTACCAGCAATCACTTCACAGCAGCGCGGCGACGAGAAGATGGGCTCCCCTCCTACAGGCTCGCGGCGGCGATCACGGTCCCCTCGACCGGCGAGTTCCTCGTCGTCCGGCAGCCGCGCCCGCCATCCCCACCCGATGAGGAAGATGACTACCGGCGCTTCGTCGACAGCGATCTCTACGACCTCCCGTCCGCGCCCCCTCGCGCCACTCGCGGGGACACCCCGGTCGGAGGTGGCCATCGGCGGCGCGGACTCTGTCGCTGGCCGCCTCGACTTCTCGCGCCTCGACGTGTCCGCCGCCCTTGATCAGGTGACCTACCCATTAGCCGAGTTACAGAGCAAAATTTTACGCTCTGCTGCAGTTGTTACCCGTGGCTTCTAGTTTTTAGCAACAGCAAACTAGTTCTCAAAGCGGCTCCTCGATTTCGACCTGTAATTTCTTTGGCAGCTCAATTTCGGCAAACTTTTTGTTTCTAATTGATGGCTTATGGTAGATTTTTGACCAATTCGGCTTGCCGGATGGGATGCGTGGAGAGTGGAGGCTCCTCAAGTATGTGGAGGAAGCAGAGTTTGGCCCGGATGCTGGCATTAACACGGTGTACATCATCGGATCTCTTGAGTCGAAATTGGATGCTCTACAAGGTCAGATGCTCAATGTTTTAGTGTTTGTGAGTAGGGAATTGCTTGACCATCATTTGTTTCCCATGGCAGAGTCATGTAAATGGATGTCCAAGGAGTGTGCATTGATGTTGCTTTCGGAAGCGAAGCCAGGTAATGAACGCATAGGGCAGTATGCATATATTGGACTTTTGAATTCGGAGCTGTCATCAAACCGCACAGCTTCTCCTGCATTGCCCTTCCAGGTATCACCCTTTCCCCCCATAGTTCATGCCGTATAGTGAGAGATAGTTTCCCAGTCCTGAAATGCATTGTTCAATAGGAATACCCACCTGGAATAACACTTGTACCTATGAAGAGTAGGACACTGGCGCCATTCCGTACAACTAATCTTGTGGTTGTACGATCAACCAATGGTGCTGGTGGATCTACATGTTCTGAATTTTTTGCTTCGGGGGAAGCTCTGCTTATAGATCCTGGATGCAGCTCTCATGTTCATGCAGAGGTAAGAGAAAAATTCATTAGAGTGTGTTTAGAAAAACCAATGTGCATACATGTAAGTATCTTTAACATCACTGTCTTATGAAGTGCATTTCCCACCTTAGATTTGTTTGTTTTAATTGGATTGTAGAATTTCAGAAGGTGTCTTCCCTATTTATTTGCTGCAGTTCCTTACATGCTAGACCTATATTACTGAGTACTGACAGTCTTCTTCATGCGCCCTTATTTCCTTGAGGCCTCAAGATTTGCCCGTAGCTTTATGAGGAAAGGATTAGTGCCTGATTATTACTGTAGATATCACAGCATAGTAGAAGTAGCAAAAAATACAAAAAGGATGACACCAGGGACAGAATCATTATGAGACTTCTTGATAAAATATTACCTTTTCAAAATGTTCCAATTGTTTCTGTAGAATAACACTATATGCAGACCTGCAGACACCATGGTTTGTTTATTAGAATGTTTACTCTGAGTAGAAGCCGTCCTTTTGCATGTACTGGTTCTTCCATTCTATTGTCTAATTACATTCTTATCATATTCAGCTTGCAGATTTTGTCAATTCCCTTCCAAGAAGGTTACTAGTTCTTGTTACACACCATCATCATGATCACATTGAGGGCAACGATGAAAAATATTTATTGAACATTTTGTTTGCTCTTTAATATTCCAATTTTGTTCTAATTAAGACCGTATCCGGTGTATCAAATCGAGGTGGTGAAATGTAATCATGCTATAGTACCTTCTGTAGTCAATTACTGTCAGGTCTATCTATGCTATGCATCATAAACAAACTGAATCCATTTGGTTCAAAATTGTAGGTCTTTCAGTCGTTCAGAGATGCAATCCTGATGCTGTTCTTCTGACACACCAAAGTACAATGGATCGCATTGGGAAAGGTGATAACCTACACATTCGATTTCTTTTGCCAATATTGTAAAACTTGTCATCATCATGGCAGAAATGTGTTCATCTCCTTATTTCTGAGGTTCTGAAATTTGTTAAGCATGATACTTGAATAAACGAGGAAGTATCTGTCAAGTTTTATTACTCTGAAGTCTGAACCCAACTACCAATCTGGCACTTCTCTCTTTATACCTTCCACATCTCCTTAGATTACCATATTTAGGCCTGGTCACCTGGCTGTGAATATTGGGAAATCAACTTAGTTTTTGCTACATCTGCAAGGTTGGATTACAGATCCTTTGTCCTCAGCCAGATAGGTCTCCTGCATTTCAGGGTTTTCCTAAATGATCATAGACTCTTAATAATCTAGTGTATCACACAATCATTTTAGACTATTATTGTCATTTCCCTAACTTAAGCTGTGCTGCACCGCATGTGTGTGATTTAGCTCATACGATATTCTTTTTTCTCTGTTTGTTTATGTTATCCATGCCCTGATGCCCATGTTTCGTTCATCTTAATGTGCATGATGCCATGTATAGGAAATTGGCAGATTGACTACACTTCAGTAACTGGTGGTGAAAAGATATGCATAGGTGATCAAGAACTTCAAGTTGTTTTTGCACCAGTGAGTATAATGCTCTTGGCTAATTTTTCTCCCATTTGTGTTTTTTTGCTTACAATTTGTTATACCATACTTGCTGGTAAGAAGAACTTTCTTCTGTTGAGCTCTTAACACATGATAATGCATTCAAATGGTCCAATAATTACAAAGTTTCTGAAGTATTTAACTTATTTTCCTAGCTACTAGGTCTATTTAGGGCCAAATCAAGAACATCAACCTATAAAAATAGTATGTAGAAGTTGATAGTAATACATTTATAGTGTTTGGTTGCTACTAAACATTTTGTATTGCAGTTGTTCAGACTTCAGAGGCAAATATATTATCAAAACAAGGGGATGCCTGAACTATGACATAAGAGAAATGTATCTTGTTTTATTTCAGATTCTGGGTCCATTTCCTGATGTGATCTTAACTCCAAATATCGATTATTAATTGTCTTTTCTATAAAGAATACTTGGAAATTTTACTCAACTTTACACTTTCTGGATATTTTTCCCCTTTTGTTAATTAGACCAATGTATACAACTCTAGTTTGTTTTTTATTTGATCAATACTAAAGTGATGCATTGCTTGTATATTATATTTCTGTGTATTTATTTGTTCTTAATTCCTCACCGTATTTGAATTCTAGGGTCATACAGATGGTCATATGGGGCTTCTCCATGTAAATACCAATACATTGGTTGTTGGAGATCATTGTGTAGGGTAAGCACTGTTCAGATTATTATTGGTAGCTTAGGGAGATGATATATGATCTTTTAAGTGTGAATTCAACTATAATTATGACATCACCTTTAAAATGTTAACTTGTTAGCCAAATACTCATGTGCCATTCCTATTTAAAGATCACAGTGACAATTCTCATGCACAGTACATATATGCACACCACCCTGCAGTAAATTTACACATTTCTTGACTTTTTTCATCCTGAACTAAAGTTTATTAAAAAGAGAAACGAATCAAACCTTTGTGGACATTTGGAAGTGCTGGAATTTTGTAGGAATGAAATATGCCTGTTTTTCTTTTTGTCTATTTGGAACCTAAATAGCTGTGTTTTAAGATGCAAGTTGACTTGATTTATCGTCCTCTGCTATTGCAAGCAATATTGCATTTTGTTTTTGTTTCCTGAAACACCATCATTAAATGGTTCTAGATTAAAACATGGCCAAAAGGAACATAACTAATCTTTAAAACGAAGTAGTAGAGTCAACATTAGTATGCTATGTACTCTAAACTTAAATGCATCACGCATGTGCAGTTCTTAAAAGATGTTTTTTTTTTTTTACCCATTTGCAGGCATGGAAGTGCAACTTTGGACAGTAGAAGTGGTGGCAACATGAAGGTAATGGTACTTTTTTTTGTAACCTGGAAGGTTAAAATAGCAATGTGGCATCACTGCACTCTGTGCAGCTGAATGGAATATGTGCCCCATTCTTCCTTCATGTGCACTCTTCCCTCCAGAACATACTGAATAGTGCTCAGAATGGTTTGATTTGAATGTGCAGGATTATTTTGAAACTACATACAAATTCTTGGACTTGTCACCACATGTATTAATTCCAATGCATGGAAGGATCAACCTATGGCCCAAGTATATGCTTTGTGGATACCTCAGGCATGGAGAACTAATCATTTCTTTATACAATTTTTTTTTAAGAAATAAGAAACTTTATCACTCCCTGGCTTCATTGGATCATGTTCTACAGGCTATATGCACATATTACAAGTTCTGTTCTTCCTATTTGCTTTTGAATTTTTTTTTCCCATATCCAATTCAAATGTAGCCTGCTTACTTCTTACCCTATATTAAGGGATTTTCATTTAAAAAAAACAATATGCCTTTTTCAAGACTGTACACATTCTGATCCAGTCTGTGTTTACCCAGGAATCGAAGGGCTAGAGAAGCATCCATTCTGCAATCCATAGAGAATGGGGCCCAAACTTTGTTTGATATAGTTTCCAAGACTTACAGTGATGTCGACAGGAAGTTATGGATTCCTGCTTCTTTCAATGTTCGCCTTCATGTTGATCATCTGAACTCCCTACATAAATTGCCCAAGGTGAGTATTAGAAATATTACCATCCTCTGAGATACACCTTTCCCTGTATTAAAGAAGATAAAGATTATTCCAGATTTATGAATAATCTGTTATATTTGATATGGTAAAAGTGTAAATGATCGATATAGTGTAGGGAAAGTACTGCAGAATGATCATTTAGTCAAATAGATAATTTTTACTCCCAACCATTGCTGATTTAGATGATTATATCCACATGATTGGGCTAGAGCTTGGTTTGTATTTTGCCACATTAAAATTGTAATGACCCATTTTTCACAAGTTTTTTTTTTTTTTTTTTTTTTTTTTTTTTGAAGTGTAACTATGTTGGGAGAGGATCCCATCTGGATTTTCATTTAAAAGGGTATAATTGGAAACACCATTGAGTGTAAGGATGTGGCTGGCCTTAATAGTATAAGTTTGTGCTAGCTTCCATTAGATGATTTTGTGGAGTTATGTTTTTCCTCATTTGACCTGACAAACATAGTGATAGCGCGGTGGTAGGACCTCTAGTTGGGAGGCTGCTGGTGAGGTTTCAAGCCCAGGCTTGCACACACACAAAAAAGGGCCCCTCACTGTGTAACTGTGCAGAGATACACGTGATGCAGGCATGTCCCTATGCGGCTGTGCAGCCACCTTTCGAGCCTTTTCTTGACCCTACAGTTTGAGGAAATTTCTACCTTAACTGTAATGTTTCGGGAGGTTTTTCCCTCCAGAAAAAGTTTTTCTTTCTCCTCATTTGACCTCTATCTTGTTGCTAGAACTGATTTTCAGTCATACTGCCAATTACTTAGTTTAATCAAATATTTTGGGGGTTATCATGCTGGACTACTTAGTTTAATCAAATATTTTGGGGATTATCATGCAGGATTTCTCTTTGGAAATGTTCAGACGAAGTTGTGATGATTTTGTCTCTAAAGTTTGATGGCAAGTATTGGAAAAAGGATCTTCACATTCCGTGTTTTGATTGCATTTAAGCTGCTCTGTTCACCATTTTTTTGTTTTATTTTGTGCATAACACTGAACAATTTAATGAAGGGGAACAAAATCTTGTAATAATCAGATGAATATTTAGATTGTCCACCAAGGCACTGCCGAAATAGCAAGATTAACAACTCTGATATATGCAGGACTTCTCATTGGAAAACTTTAAGGAAAGCTGTGGAGTGCATTTCATATTCCGTTGGGCGGTGGCATATGTGCATTCCAGGAGCTCCCCAGCTATCCTTGCGGCAAGTGCCCTTGCTGGTGGTCTTGCAATCGCTTGTGCTCTCAGAAGGAACTATTGCAAGCTATGATAGATTCTCTCTCGGTCCATAATTTTCCAGCTACATGCACATTATTATTCCCAAGATTCTGCTACCGGTATGTTGAGTCGAAAGGTGAATTGCCAAAACTCTTATTCTACAGTTACTGGCCGTGATTGCCACATCTATATACAAGAAAACTATCCAGACTAGGAGCATGAAAGTGAGGTATTAGGATCTGAGTTCTTAGGATTTCAATCAAATTTTAAGAATCCTATAGTCCCTGAAAGCAGTTGCCTCAACAAAAACAGGGGCAAGTAAGGTGCAACACTGTAACTAAGGGCCTACGAGGTCAAATCTGTTAGTGTCTGCATAATTCTTATGGCTCACAATAGACTAGGAGGTAGACAGGTTGTTAACCTTTGCAGACGGAAGAGGCAAACCAAACATGAAAGTGAGCATCTCCTGTCTCATGCCGTTTCTCTATCTATAGAGAATATGTTGACCCAGTTAGCATAAAAAAAAAACTAGTAACAGGCATTACAAGCTATGCCTGTTTTCTCTCCTACGCTTACGGCTTATCCTTGTCACTCCTAATGAAGTTTGCTTCGTTGCCACTCTTTAGTTGTTGTTCTGCCTTTACCCACTCTGGAAATTATTGCGGAATACTCTCACCAATGCAATTGGATGAGATTTTAAACAACAATTGGTACAGTTAGTGACAGAGAAAGAACCATAAATCTTGATGCACTCAATATTCCAGGACATGATCTAGAGGCTTTGGACACACCTTTTACGGAAGAGGAGGTTTGGAACACCATCAGAGGCCTGCCATCAGATAAAGCCCCTGGCCCTGATGGGTTCACAGGAAAGTTCTATAAGTCCTGCTGGCCAGTAATCAAAAGGGATATAATGTCTGCTCTGCACACCATTTGGCAAAAAGATTTCAGGAACTTGTGGATGCTGAATTCTGCATATATCACACTAATCCCAAAGAATGCCGAGGCTGACCAAGTAAAGGATTTTAGACCCATTAGTTTGGTACACAGTTTTGCTAAATTAGTGACTAAAATCCTGGCCAACCGGTTAGCTGGTCGTCTTGATGAATTGGTTTCCCCCAATCAAAGCGCATTCATCAAAAGGCGGTTTATTCAGGACAACTTCATGCTAGTGCAGCAGACTGTGAAGTATCTATACTACCAAAAACAGCCAAGAATCCTCCTCAAATTGGATATCACAAAGGCCTTTGATTCAGTGAACTGGTCCTTCCTCTTGGAAGTACTCCGGAAGCTTGGTTTTGGTGATCGATGGTGTGATCTCCTTTGCGGACTGCTTTCATCTTCCTCCACCCAAGTCCTCCTTAATGGCAGTCCAGGAGAGACCATTCAACATAGGAGAGGGCTCCGTCAAGGAGATCCTCTTTCTCCAATGCTTTTCATCCTGGTCATGGACGTGCTGAACTGGATGGTCACACGGGCTGATGAGGAAGGACTCTTACAACCCCTGGCTAGAAGGCCTATTCAACATAGAATTTCCCTATATGCTGATGATGTAGCTCTCTTCCTCCAACCTGCAGCGGCGGATATCGCTTTGACGTTGAGAATGCTTCAGCTCTTTGGGGAAGCTTCCGGACTAAAAACAAATGTGCAGAAAAGTAATGTAATGCAAATCCATTGCTCGGAAGAAAATCTGAGACTTATTCAAAGTCTATTACCCTGCGGTATTCAGGAATTTCCATGCAAATACCTTGGGGTGCCTCTCTCCATCAAGAAGCTGACCAAAGACCAATTCCAGCCAATTATTGATAGAATAGCAGACCAACTGCCAAGATGGAAAGCAGATCTGATGACAAAGGCAGGAAGGGTGGTGCAGGTGCAACATGTCCTGACTGCAATGTTAGTGTACTTAGCTATGGCAATTGAACTACCACCATGGGCTATCAAGGCAATTGATAAAATTAGAAGGGCATTCTTATGGAGAGGCAGAAAGGAAGCAAATGGAGGACATTGTCTCATTGCCTGGCCGAAAGTTTGTCGCTCTAAACAACTTGGGGGTCTAGGAATTGCGGACCTAAAATCTCTAGGTCTCGCACTCAGAGCTAGGTGGCCATGGCTGAAAAAATCTGAACCAAATAAACCTTGGGCAAGTTTGCCACTTCAAGTTAGCAAGGAGGTGGATGGTCTCCTCTCTATGGCAGTGTTTACTGAGGTCGGAGATGGAGCTAACACTCTGTTCTGGAAGGATAGGTGGATTGAGGGGAAAAATATCGAAGAATTAGCAGCAAAGATTTTTTGCTTGGTCCCTAAAAGAAGAAGAGACAGGCGTACGGTGATGGAGGCCCTGACTGATGAGAAATGGATTGATGATATTCCAGTTGATCTACCTGTTGAAGCTCTAATGGAATATTTGGAATTATGGGATAAATTATCTAATGTTGAGCTACAGGAAGGGGTACATGACAAACACACTTGGAGACTCTCGGCTTCAGGAGAATACACGGCAAAGTCTGCATATGATATGTTCTTTCAGGGCGCCATATACTTCAGATCTTATGAGAGAATATGGAAGTCATGGGCTCCTCCCAAATGCCGTTTTTTCATGTGGCTGGTTGCTCACAATCGGTGCTGGACAGCTGACAGACTTGCTCGGCGAGGACTTCCTCATCCAGCCGAATGTCCGCTCTGTGATCAAGAACAGGAAAGCATTGACCACCTCCTAATTGGGTGCGTTTTTGCAAGGCAATTCTGGTTCTATCTCTTGCAGCGAGTTGGACTCTCTTCCCTCACGCCTCAGCCTGAGGATTCAGTCTGGGATGACTGGTGGGAAAAGGTGGAGGCAGCTACCAGTGGAGATGTGAGAAAAGGCTTAAACTCTATTGTCATCCTTGGCGCGTGGAGCATCTGGAAACACCGGAATGACTGTGTCTTCAATGGGGCTGTACCAAATGTTAACACAGCCCTTAGTTTAGCTAGGGATGATGCCCATTGGTGGTGTTTGGCAGGAGCTAAGGGTCTGTCCTTGCTCACTGCTAGGGGCTTTTAGTTACTTAGCCCGCTCGGTCGATGTAATCTCAGTTTTCTGTGAGGTAGCCTTAGAAATCAGGGAAGGATGTGGTGGTGTGTGTGAGTTATTGTGTTTGGGTCTATGTATGACACCTTTTTTCTTCTTCTACTAATACAATGATACGCAGCTCTCCTGCGTATTCGAAAAAAAAAAGATTTTAAACAACAAGTGCCGTCTCAGCTGAATATTAACAGAGTCCAAATGGATCGCTATTTGTTCCTCTCTAACGAGCACATCAACTATGGTATCGCAGTAACCATAGCTGAACAAGGCGTTTATGCGGCTATATAATTCATAGCGGAAGCAAAGGATCAACGTGCGATCCATAGATTGCTGCCAACACAGCTCCTACTGACAGTGAACCCAACTGACTTTTGCAGAGCAAGCAAAGCGGACCTGTGGGAGTGCGTGGCAAAAGAACCATAAGAACTTAAGAAGCATCAACAGTCTATTACTATTTCCCCTTACATAATGTGTAGCCCATAAGGTGGGGGCCTATATAAAAATAAAAAAAATTCATACACCCAACCATTATGCAGGAATCAGGAGGAGAGAATGAGTGAGAGAAACCACTCCCTCCATCCCAAATTATAAGACGTTTGACCTTTTTTTATTTCAAATTTGAGCACTCATTTTATTCAAAAAAAATTCATGCAAACTTAGTAAAATTTAAGTCATTATTAAAATTTTTTATTAATAAACCAAGCCACGACAAAAAAAGTGATATTTTGCATAAATTTTTGAATAAGGCGAGTGGTTAAACTTGGTGTAAAAAAAGTCAAAGGTCTTATAATTTGGAATGAATTAAGTATTTTTATTGCTTATGGGTAGCCCATAAGATTATGGGTAGCTTTTAATATGGACTACCATATAGATATATTCCATAATATTTCAGCTATAGCTGGTGGGTAATATTTTAATCTAATAGATTACTCCTATGGACATAATATATCCCATAAGATTATTATTCCATAATATGTGGCTGCTTAGTGCATTACCAATTAAGGCTGCTGAGCTCATCCCTGTGCTGCGACCTTGAGACCGAGCCATGAACGACGCGAAAACAAAGCCATGGCCGTGTCTCGCTCTAACATAGGCGGGAAGCTCCTCAAAGTGGCGCCTGTGGTTCTCTTCTCCTTGGGATTTGTGCTCGGCATGACCTCCAACTCCAAGTTCCCAAACTTCGAATTCTACCTCTCATCAGTCGCGCCATCGCTCTCTCCGTCGCCACCTCCGCCACCGCTGCCACCACAAAACCCACAAGTGGGGGTGGCACGTTTCCTGGAGCCTCCTAGCGTCATGCACAACATGACCGACGAGGAGCTGCTGTGGTAGGCGTCCATGACGCCCAGAGTCCGCAGCACGCCGTACCACCGCGCGCCCAAGGTCGCCTTCCTGTTCCTGGCGAGAGGGGACCTGCCGCTGCGGCCGTTGTGGGAGAAGTTCTTCGCGGGGCACCAAGGGTTGTACTCCATTTACGTGCACACCGATCCTTCCTACACCGGCTCGCCGCCGGAGGACTCTGTCTTCTACGGTCGCATGATCCCAAGCCAGGTAAGTAGGTAACAACAGAGCAATCTGAATTCTGAAAACGGAAAATGATGGACTGCACGCATTGGCAACACAAAAGGAGAAAATCTTTAACTAGTTTCTGACAGTTCGTATTAGCTTAGAGACTAGCTGTAGCACAACTTTTACTCTTTTAGTTTGAAGGTAACTACCACTGTATACAGCTGACTGTATATTTACAAAAATGCAGAAAGCGAAGTGGGGAGACGCGTCTCTGATAGCCGCGCATCGCCGGCTGCTGGCGAACGCGCTCCTGGACCTCGGCAACGAGCGGTTCGCGCTGCTCTCCGAGTCGTGCATCCCGCTGTACAACTTCAGCACCGTGTACGCCGTCCTGACCGGCACCACCACCAGCTTCGTGGAGGTGGTCGTCACCCCGTCGCGCTACGACGACCTGTTCGCGGAGCGCAACAACATCACCGTGGCGCAGTGGCGCAAGGGCGAGGAGTGGTTCGAGATGGACCGCGCGTTGGCGCTGGAGGTGGTCTCCGACGGCACCTACTTCCCCACGTTCCGCGAGCGCTGCGCGGTAAAGCGTGCCTGCCTCATGGGCGAGCACTACATGCCGACGCTGCTGACCGTGATGCGGTGGCCGCGGAACGCCAACCGGACGCTCACATTCACGGACTGGAAGCGCCGGGATGGGTTGTTCCACCCGCACAAGCACGGCGGGGAGGAGGTGACGGCGGAGCTGATCGACGAGATCAGGGGTGGCGCGCGCTCCCGCTCCGGCAGTAACTGCAGCGCGAACCACGACGGGGCCAGCGGCGTCTGCTTCCTGTTCGCGCGCAAGTTCACGCCGGACACGCTCCAGCCGCTGCTCCAGTTGGCGCCCAAGGTCATGGGGTTCGGCTGAGAAGAGATCCAGATTGTATATTGCTGTGGCTGCTAGTTATCATTACTGTACGAGTGTCATCTATAAACACCAGTCACCTGCACTAGAATAAATTTTTGAAGCTTCTTCTAACGAGTAGCTACAGAAACGGGTCGGAACGCGCGCTGAACGCCTGGTTTGGCGAGCGATAGCCGAGTACTCCATGTATCTCAGAAAAAAGTAATTCTCGCTTCCCGATAAGTTTGGTGAACACATAGAATGACACAACATATACCTAATTAAAAGATCGTCAAAATTCCAAACTACCAAGCAGAGGAAAAGATGAGTACCCAACTCCCCTGATGCCACTGATATCAATCTAGGTTTTAGCTTATAGAGGCGAAAGCAAGCGGACCGGTTGCCGCCGGGGGCGGCGGCAATCTCCCTCGCCTCCGGTGACCCTTTGGGCTGTACAAGGTTGCGGAGACCGCTGACCTTTCTCCGGTCGGTGGTGGTAGTCCTAGTAGGTCTAGGTTTTTGTATCCGATGGCGGCGTCGAGGTGGCGGGGGCGGCGTCATCATGGAATAAGGTCTTCTTGTGCTTCTCCCAGCCTTGGTGGTACCCTGCTCCCGCACCGTCGGCGAGCACGCGTGGAGGTGGAGTTCGACTTCGTCGGCTCGTGTACAAGAGTTGGTCGATGGTGGATTTTAAGCCTCCCGGTGTCACAACACGGGACCGGCCAGGCCCTAGGCCGACCCAGGAGAGGCGGCGCGCCCGCCCAGGAGAATTTGGCGCTACCGCCTCCGCCGCCGCCGTTTCCATCGTCCACGTCATCATTTCCCATTAGGATTAAGACTTTTTATGTGAAGGGGATATTCCAATCTATAAGAAAATCTCCTATTAGGAAAGAACAAAAGTTTGCTTGTAAAAGTTTTTTCTAGAAATATAAGAAAACCTTTAGAGATTGCTTGAGATACAAGTCTCATAGAAGGACTATATAAACAAGGAGGATGTAATCTTTTATAGACAAGCAAATAAAGAAAATATTCTCCGCTCTTGCTCCCTACCCCCAAGGCGCCACCCCCCCCCCACACGGCGCCTCCCGCCCTAGGGCGGCGCCCACCCCGGCCGCCACCCGGCGGCGCCGCCGTGCGTAAGGCGATGCGATTCCACCACCAATGGCTTCCGAGATGCACGACTTCTTCATGGCTCTCAAGCGTCTCCTCGACAACAACTTTGAGAAGATCGACCGACGCTTCGACAAGATTGAAGACCGCCTTCGCCTCATGGAGAACGACCACGCCAACGCCAAGCTCCTCCTTCCACCACTCGCTCCGCGGCGACAACCGAGGACAGCCCGACCATGGCCACCGCCCCGGCTAGGGCACCCCCTGTGCCCCCGGCATGGGAACCGCCCTCGTCCTCGACGACGCCAACGACGACGACACCAGCCTCGCCATCCTCCCTCCAGCGAGAAAGAGGACAACAATGTGGAGGAGGCGCTCGTGGTGCCACCGGCGATTCTCCAGCCCCAGATCGTCAGTCCACCTACCCCGCGTACCCCGATGGTGACCCTGCTCCCTCCACAATTTGCGGTATGCCTCGCAGTACCGACCTACGACGACACCAACGACCCTAACCTCTGGCTCAGCAAGATGGAGATGCTCTTCGAGATGCGGAAGGGCGTTGACCCAGAGTTCCACGCCCGGTATCTTTGCTTTCCATCTAATAGGTGTCGCGAGAGCTCGGTTCAATAGGCTATCTAGGAGTAGACCATTGGTGGAGTGGGATGACTTCACACGCTACCTTAGGTGCGACTTGGACGACCCATCCACAATGACACGAGGGTGATCGGCACCCCATGGCAAGAGGGCAACTTGAGCGACTACATCGACACCTTCGAGGGCTTATGCTACACACATGGACCTTCCGAGCCTACACCACCGCGTCCACCTCTTTGTCGGTGGGCTCCGCAATCCTCTCCGGGAAGCACTCCAATCGGTGGAACCACACACGATGGACGAGGCCATCAGGCTCGCGCCCGATATGACGCCTGAGCTCTGCCACGTCACACGCAGCTGTGGCACGTGATGACGTCGACGACGACATTGCTAGTGACACCGACACCACCCCGCTAGAGGCTAGGGCACCCAGAGGGCTGCCGCTCTAAACCCCGACCATGGATGCCATCGACGACAAGGTGGCACTAGACCTCCTTGCCAAACTACGTTTGGGAAATATGACAAATCAGGAGCTCGCAGTCATAGCAGCTGCCAATGAGTTCCAGCGACGACACGGAATGGACCATGTACAGCGACATGCGTGGCGTACTTCCATCACTACTATGTTCCGGCAGCCTCGACCACCTTACTGGGACCTCCCTCTGCAGCAAGGAGTTCCCATTACACGCGTGCGGGCGGTGGGCTTCTACCTCCCGGCGATAGAACCCATTTCGAGCGAGGCCTTCCCGGCAAGCATCTTGCTCATGGGGGTGCGCCCGAACGTCATGATGGGCGGCGTCATAGTGCTACTCTTTGGCGACAATGGGCAAGAATTCATCCACGTTGACAATGTGGCCGGTCGACTCCTCGGACGCTAGGACCACTGAGATCGGGCCAATTGTGGAAACCACCGGCGACCTTCTCTACGGCCGCTTACTGCGCTTCACCTCAACACCAGTTTTGTCAACCTGTCACGTCTTCTGCCGGCAGACACATGCACAAGTACATGTCCCCACAGTCTACTCCATCCCAAGACCACGGTCTCGCCAGACACTCTACCTATGAGGCATCATGAGTGGCGCCACCATGGAAGCCGCTACGGGTCGCCTCGCCGTTTTGTGCCCCCCTCCCGCTACAACTTCAACATCTACCTCGGTGACTGCATTTTGATTTAGCCTTGGGCGATGACGCCTTCATCATCACGAATCCCACGACGGGATGGGTCAACTACAACTCCGCTACGGTCTAGAGCGTCACGCCATCACCGATATCCATAGCCTTGGCGTCCAAGCGGTGGGTTGGTCGACGCGTGGATGCGTCGCGCTTCGTCGAAGCGGTCGGGGAGATGTCACGGCCACGGGGACCGCCCACGGACCATAGGGTGCTAGGCATGGCCCGGCCGGCCGGGGCGACCTAGGAGGGGGCGAGTGCGCGCCGTAAGGAGGGGCTAGCGCTGTTGCCGCCGACGCCATTCCCATCGCCCACGTCATCGTTTCCAATTAGGATTAGGACTTTTTGTGTGAAGGGGATATTCCAATTTAGGAAATCTCCTAATAGGAAAGAATAAGAGTTTGCTTGTAAAAGGTATTTCAGAAATATAAGGAAACCTTTAGAGATTGCTTGAGATACAAGTTCCATTGGAAGGCTATATAAATAAGGAGAATGTAATATTTTAGGGACAAGCAAATAAAGAAAATATTCCTCGCTCTTGCTTCTCGGGGGCGCCACCACGCGCCCACCCGCACGCAGCGTGCCAGCAGCGGCCGCCCGCCAGTGCACCGCCCGGCCGTCGTCATCGCCGCCCCTCCCCAACGCGGTTGTGACACGTGGTGAGAAGGGGTCGCGGCTTTGTGTTTCAAGGGTGCGGAGGATGTTGCGGGTGTTGTGGAAGACATGAGGATGGATCATGCTCGCAGCGGCTAGTGGTGGACTTGACCTATGGGCGTTCGGCTACAACACGCTCGTTAGGCGTATAAGCATCTGACGGTCCACTCAAAACAGCCGTGCGGTGGAACTTCTTTTTCGCCTTGGGTTCGACGGCGACATCCTTCGACGTCAAGTTTCTAGTGGCTTCCGTGCGGTGGGTCCAAGGACAGTTTGCAACTTTGGTTTTTCTTGCGGTCCTTCTTGCATGTTGGTTTGGACAACTGTCCTCCGTATCTTTTACGGTGTATCTGTATTTATCTTTGCTCCATTTTCTTAATTAATATACATGTACATTTTATTAAAAAACAGAGGAAAAGAATTGAAAGTTTGTTTTCGTTGCTAAGAGTACAAAATTCTGAATAGAAACATGTCAAAGAACCTGCTTGCTATTGAAGTAACGCACAGTTGAAGTATTGAACAAATGGAATGGAAGAAGAACAAGTGAACAAGACCATGGTGCATTTACGCAATGCGCCTGCTCTTGTGCTAGCTTATACAAAAAAATATATTTAATAGATGTGTGGCATGTGGCCTATGACAAGCCACGACACCGTGGCACGCTAAGCCTATCTGCACCGGCAGACTCTATGTGCTACTGCAGTAGCATATACCGTAAATATTAGCCGCAGCGGGGTATTGGGAGCGTCGCGGTATCCTAGCACACGCCGCTCCCTTCCGCCAGATTCAGGAGGAGGTGGCGGCGTCTTGGAGGCGCCGGGGCCGTGCTTGTCTTGCGCCGTGAGTGAGAGAGAGAGAGAGAGAGAGAGAGAGAGAGAGAGAGAGAGAGAGAGAGAGGAGGGAGAGATGGAGAGGGGGGGATGGAGTTGGCATCAAGGCGTCGGTGGCGGGCGGCCCCGAGCAGCGGCTGCGGCCGGGAAGGCCTCGCCGGCGGCAGGCGGAGGCGCCGCGAGGTGTGAGGCGCTGCCGAGCCGCCTCACGAGGTGGAACGTTCTCGGGCGCCGTCTTCGAGGAGCAGGAGGGCGTGGATGGGGACGAGCTGCCGCGACGAGGTGGAGTCCCCGCCGCGGCGCAAGCGGAGTCCTACATAACGCGACCAACCGGCGACCACGGTGGCCGCGGCGGTGCTGAATCCACACGCGGCCGGCGGACAGGGTTGCTCATGTGCCCGCGGCCGGGAACATCGGAACTGCCCCTGCTCGCCGTTCGCTCCCGATCGCCCGCGGTCTCCGACTCGGACGCGTCGTCAGCGGCCGCGCCATCGTCGCCTCGGGCGTCCTTCGATGGCGGAAAAAAAAAAGCGGGCGCCCGCTGCTTGCTCGTCGGCGGGAAGTGGAGGATGGGGCGACCACGTGCTTGCTTTCGCCGGCGGAGGTGGAGGGACGGGGGCGGCGCGGTGCCTTGGCCTCCTCGTTCGCAGTGGAAGAGAGGGGAAAGGTGGGTGGGGGAGAGATGGTGAAAAGTGTGTATGACATGTGCGCCCCACATGATGTGTAGTTGGGGTAGAGGAGGACATGGAGTATGTATGGATGCGGGAAAACTAGATATAAAAAGAGAGAATCTCGATGACCAAGACAGAATATTACTTTTAAATGATGCAAATAGAGAAACGTGACTACGGATGGTCTAACACTCAAAATTTGGCGTCTTGGTGCGAGCGCAGCCTCGAATTGGTGTCTTCTGCGAGCTTAGCGAGCAGAAAAAGAACGACACAGGCCGCACGTGCCTTTTACAGGGATATGGCTGAGTCTTTGAGTCATATGGACTGGGTCTAAAAAGGGATACATGGGGATTTTTGGGCCATGTCTAGGGCCGTGGCCCTATGCCGGCCCAACCGTGTAAAGTGGTGGGGGGGGAATATCCATGGGACTGTCTGTAATGAACGTCGAACAAGATCACGACACGTGGGAAGAGAATTAAGAATCAATGATGCGTGTGACGGGCAGATTAAAAGGTCCACCGGTCAAGAATGGGCGGACATCCCACCGGATGGTCCTAGGGAAAATTTTTCCCAAGCAAGCCACACCGGCCGAGTCATCACCAACCTTGAGGGTCCGTACGGCAGGCCAGAAGGCCGGCCACATGCCATAGGGTCACCACTATTTTCAAAAACATATCAGCGTTTTTATTAAGAGGAAGTTTGGAACGTTCACAATCGAGACCACACTGCCAACGCGAGAAGCATAGCGAGCGTGGTGACTGAGCACGCGACGCTTATACAAGCGCACCACGCAAAACCGACCCACAGAAAGAAAAGGCTGCCCGAAGAGCGAAGAGGACTCTGCCTCGAATCATCCATACACATGAATAGATGTTCTATAAGATTTCTAATAACGGAAGGAAAGGATGAGACCTATGGCTCACAGAGTATTGCTTCAGAGGTATATTCTACTCATAAAACTTGCTTAGTCAATACTCAAACAGAACTTTTGAACGAACAAGCAATGTCAATGGACAAGTTGTGCTTGCTTGCAATGCGTGGACCCTCAAGGATAGTTAGATCACTAGTTGAGCCAGCGATCATATAACCAAGGTAGCAGCATTTCTCTCTCATGCATGCGCTGCTAGTTTGAGGCTATGCTTGATGCTAGTCATGGGCAACACAAGCAAGTCTATGCCGATGTCTCGCTTAGGCCGGAAAGTCCTCAATGTGGTGCCTATGCTTCTTGTCTTCTCCTTAGGATTTGTCATGGGCATGATATCTGACTCTAGCTTCCCAAACTTCTACACCTCTTCCGTTCCATCAACGCCCTCTGCTAAAAATCCTTGGCCACAGCTGCCTGTGTCATCACCATCTCCACCCTTGCAGCCTATACCACCGCCACCGCCATCACTACAACTGCAAGTGACAGAGGTGATGAGCTTCTTGGTGCCAAAGAGCGCCATGCACAACATGACGGACGAGGAGCTGTTCTGGTGGGCATCCATGGCACCGAAAGTCCGCAGCATGCCGTACCATGGCGTGCCAAAGGTCGCCTTCTTGTTTCTGACAAGAGGGAAGCTGCCTTTGTGGCCTTTGTGGGAGATGTTCTTCAACGGGCACGATGGCAAGTACTCCATCTACGTGCACCCTGATCCTTCCAACACTGGTTCGCTTCCGGAGGATTCCGTGTTCTATGGTCGCACAATACCAAGCCAGGTACTAAAAACATAGAGAAATCTGTAAATAATCAATTGGTTGAGACGTACTTAAACTTTTAAAGATAGGGAGACTAGAAAATGCTAACACTGCATTGATGAAAAACCTTTCAGATCATCCGATTCATGACCCGCAAATTAATGATCTAGTGTCTTCTTGTGATTATTGTTCCCATTGAAACAACTCCAGCAATTCATATATCTACACTTATTTTGTTAATTGTTCTAACCTAGTGAGTAGTAGCATGTTTGTTTTTCAGCTCCGGCATATGTTTGAAATGCAACGACATATATATTTGGTGGATGCAGAAAACGACGGGGATGTGTCCCTTGTGGCGGCAGAGCGTCGGCTCCCTGGCAAACGCCCTGCTAGACCTCGGCAACGAGCGCTTCGTGCTGCTCTCGGAGTCATGCATCCCCCTCTACGACTTCCCCACTGTGCACGCCGTCCTCACCGGCTCCAACATCAGCTTCGTGGACAGCTTCGTGAACCACGACAGCGAGGTGCGGTACAACCCCTTCTTCGCCGACCACAGCAACATCACCCTTGCACAGTGGCGCAAGGGCGAACAATGGTTTCAGATGGACCGTGCCCTCGCTCTTGAGGTCGTCTCCGACGACACCTACCTCCCGGTGTTCCGTGAGTACTGCGCTGTCCAGCCAGGCTGCTTCATGGAGGAGCACTACATCCCAACTCTGCTGAGCTTGATCGGATGGAGGCACAACGCCAATCGGACGCTCACGCACGAGGACTGGAGGGTTGGGGAAGTTCACCCACAGACGTACGGGAGAGATGACGTGACAGAGGATCTGATCAGGAAGATCAGGGAGGCGCCGGCAGTGATAGGAACTGCACCTACGATGATGGGGCGAGTGGAACCTGCTACTTGTTCGCGCGCAAGTTTGCACATGATGCGCTTGAGCCGCTGTTCAAGATTATGGGGTTTGGGTGAGATGATCAACATAGTGTTGCCACTACGACCATTGTAATCCTTAGAAAATCTGTTGAGTGTTTATCAGCAGAACATTGCGTTATCATGGAAATGGTGTTGATCTTTACTTCTCCATATGAGACATTGCTACAATGAGTGAGCTAACTGAGCTTAATAATAGTGTTCTTGTTTCGTACGCAAAATTTTAGGCCAACTCCAAAAGTTTGACATTGGCATTCTCAAATTTTTGTCAAAAAGCTCCAAAAACTCCCTCCAATAGTTTGACATTTGGAGTTGACAAATTAGTGAGCGTTGGCAAATCAGGCCTGTCAGGGCGGAAAAATGCGCGCTCTACGACGTTTGGCATTCGCGGCGCATCCGTATGTATTACAAAAGGTGGAAGGGCATAACCATATAATTTTGTTTCTACCTCAGGGTTCCCCGACGTAAATTTTCAAGAGATAGAGGAACATAAACATAATTTTATTTCTCTCTCGAGTTCCCTGATGTAAATTAGATCTAAATTTGGCAAGTGAATTATGCCAAACCGTTGGAGATGAGCTCTTTTTTGATTTGGCATTTGGATTTGGGAGTTGTCAAACAAGGGAAATTGGCAAACAACAAATGGGGAACTGTTGGAGTTACTCTACATTGAACGATGTGGAAGTCTACGGTTAATGTTAATGCTGCAGGCGGTTGTGACAACGCTTTTCTATGGGGAGGCCTACAAATACTCTCTTCTTAGTTAGTACACCTCATATTGCACCACCGTTGAAGCAATTGATCTTTGTATATGTGTGCTTACCTAGTGCGCCCCTAGGCATCTCGCCATGGTAACGTATACGTCGTGTAAACTTTCCCACTTCTCTTAATGAAATACGAGCGGCGTGGCTTTCGGAAAAAAAAAATGCTTGATGCTGGTTTCCTCTTCTATACGGAAGTTTATATAAAAAACAACTGCAAAACATTGGAATCTAAATTAATGCCCCCCGGCATTACTGCATTAGTATGAACGAGATCTTTCAGTTAGCCTCTTGGGAGTTTAGTTATTGTTACAAATAATTAATCAAATATTAATCTCACCCTTGTAACCTCTAGGGGTTAATGTCCTAATGAACCTCCTTGTAACATCTACGGGTAAATGCCCTTATGTCTCATTTGATGCTATGAAACCTCTATCTCTTTTATGGAGAGCATTGTATATATATGAGAGAAGAAGATCAATGGAATGGCACCCCTTCACAATTCTCTTTTGTCTATTTTCATTCTCGCACTCTACTCGAAACATGTTATCGATCACGTTTCCAGCCCGCTGATCAAGGTATGTCGCCGCCAATGTCGCCATTAGCTCACCTAATCTTACATGCTATTATGTTCCATTTTCATTATGCACATGCTTGCGGTTCATTTCGCACATCCCAATGTCCAAACCGATCTCCTACGGATGATCGAAATGCTACTCGGCAATGGCGCCCACATGGCGAGAGCAGAACTGTTCCTCAGCGGCTGCGCCGCAAACCCAACGGAGGCACCATGTCACGTGCATGGATACGTTGTCGCGAGGTCATCTGCCGGCGCCGTACTCTAGGAGTCGCGGCGGGCGGACATACCCACCGAGAACACCACCGGCGTCGATTGTTCGGCGTATGTCCGCCCCGCCGCGATCCGGCGTTGGATAACAACTGCACAACGTATCCATGCATAGGACATGGTGTCGTCTTTGGTAAACTTGTGCAGAAGCACGCGGGGCCGCGGGCTCTAAGGCGAAGCGCGTTTTTTGGCCGACACCAAGACGCGGCCCGACGCGAAAAGCGGGCTGCGGGCCGCCCGGTGCCTCGTGTGGGCCGTGCTGGGCCGACCCAAGGCACGCGGGCCAGCCCGGCACGCCGAAAAACTACAGTGGGCACCTAAAGCGGCCCGGTCTGCCTCAAATGCCTCATGGGCCATGCCCCATCTAGCCTGCACTTCATCCCACTTGGCCCAGTCCTCGTATAGCTACTCCACCAAGCCCCTTCATTCATTCACAGTCCGTGAGTTTGCTCAAAAATAAAAAAAACAGATTCCCGTGAAGCCATGACCCACACCTGCGCCGTAACCGCACGACGCCGCAATCGCATCGCACGACGCCGCATCCTCTCCTCCCCACACTCTCCAATCCCGTCTCTGCGCTGCCAGGCAGCCCGCCGCCGTCGGAGTGCAAGGCCTCCTAGCTGCATCGGCGGACCCCCGAGCGCCAGCGTCAAGCAGCAGCGGCTTCGGCTGGCGGTGGACCTCCGCACGGCTGCGTCGAGCAGCGGCGGCTTCGGCCGGCGGCGCATCTGGAGCTGCGCATCTGGAGCAGCGGCGGCTTCGACCGGCGGCGGCGGACCCCGCGCGGCTGCGTCGAGCAGCAGCTTCGGCCGGCGGCTTCGAGTGAAGGCAGCTGGGCACTTTTGGGCCTCGGGCCAGCCTGGTTGGCTATTGGGCTCGTGCCTAATCGGGCTGGCACGGCCCGAAGAAGGCCCACGGGCCGTGCCTGGGCAAGGACGAAGCCACGGTGTACTGGTGAGGCCCGCACGGTGGCCCGTAGGCCATTTGGGGCCGATGCCCTTACGGCCCGCGGCCGGCGGGCGGGCCGTGTCGGGCCGGGCCGCCGTTGCACCTTTAGTCTTTGGGTTTAGCGGCTGGGCCGCTGAGGAAGGTTCTCGCTCCGCCATGTGGGCGGCATTGCCGGAAATAGTATTTCGATCATCCGTGGGAGATCGGTTTGGACATTGGGATGTGAGAAATGAAATCCGCAAGCATGTGCATAACGAAAATGGAACATGATAGCTTGTAAGATCAGGTGAGCTAATGGCGACATTGGCGGCGGCATACCTTGATCAGCGGGGCTAGAGCAACGTGACTCATAACGTGTTTCGAAAGTAGAGTGTGAGAATGAAAATAGACAAAAGAGAATTGTGAAGGGGTGTCGTTCCATTGATCTTCTTCTCATGTACTCCCTCCATCACGAAATGTAGGGCGTTCAGCAGCTTTTTGATTTTTTGATTTTTTTGTTAGGCGCAACATTGTAATCGAGGTGGAGTAAATACTAGCATGCAGCTTTTAGTTTAGTAAAGCGTTTGCATGCATGGAAGACCCAGTTAAAATACTCGTACGGCCAGGATGCACACGCTTTTTCTAATCACCCGGCCGGCCACGAGCTGCGTGGAGACGCCGGTTTGCATTCGCATGCAAAGCTTAATTAGCAACCATTATTGATCTTTCTTGTTATTTGCATTTCCTTGGTATTTGAGATATTGGCCTAAACGCCTTATAAAAAATGATAGAGGGAGTATATACAATGCTCTCCATAAAAGAGATGGAGGTTTCATAGCATCAAATGAGACATAAGGGCATTTACCCTCAGATGTTACAAGGAGGTTCATTAGGACATTAACCCCTAGAGGTTACAAGGGTGAGATTAATATTTGATTAATTATTTGTAACAGTTATATTGTTTTCAGTTGCCTCTTTTAGATGAAATTTCTTCTGACCTGTCCTTTTACGTACATACAAAAAAAAAACTTTTGACCCCAGGTCAAAGTTGATTAATAAGTCTCTCTTACGCATCTACAGTGGAATGATATATATAATTGCTTGTAGTCACCCATCGAGATGCACTAATTATGCATCTAATCTAATACGACACAGAAGAGATAAATTAAGGGCTAGGGTAACCTGTTTGTGCACACAATTATACTGCGTACTGGTCTTTGCTTATCACCAAGGGCGTATGTTTATTTCTTTTACAATTTATTTCACAAAGTGACAAATATGCAATTTATATATTTCACTACTACCGGAAGCAAAGGGGCGAGAGTTGAACCTATGGCTCATATTGCCCACTGATAGTAGATAGCTTACTGAATACTCCAAACTTTTGCACGAACAAGCCATGCCAATTTGCACGAGTCAATCTCACCAGCAGTAGTACTAGTATAACCAAGGCAGCAGCTGGCCAGCTGCATGCATTTCTCTCACGCTCATGCCACTGGCTAGCTTGAGACTAAGCCATGAAGGACACTAACAAGCCCACGCGGGCGTCACGCTCAGTGGGGAAACTCCTGTATGTGGTTCATATGTTTCTCTTCGTCTCCTTGGGATTTGTCCTAGGCATGGCGTCCATAGCCAAGTTTCCAAACATCTACAGCTACACCACTTTCGTCGCATCACCGCCCTTTCCAATGCCGCCGCCGCCGCCACCTCCACCAGCAGCAGCAACGCCATTGACGTTGCCAACACGACAGAACCTACGAATGGGGCTGATGGACTTGCTTGCGCCGAGCGGCGTCATCCACAACATGACCGACGAGGAGCTGTTCTGGAGGGCGTCTATGGCGCCAAAGGCGCATCGCACGCCTTACCGCCGTGTGCCCAAGATTGCCTTCTTGTTCCTGGTGAGAGGGGAGCTGCCGCTACGCCCTCTGTGGGAGAAGTTCTTCGCGGGGCACCACGAGCTCTACTCCATCTACGTGCACACTGATCCCTCCTACACCGGCTCGCCGCCGCCGGACTCCGTCTTCTACGGCCGCATGATCCCAAGCAAGGTAACCAAAATATAATTCTAGCACTGTAAAATGCCAAAATGCTCTGCAACTTCGTTCCAGCGCAACCATGGAAACGCATGCTGGCTATTCCTGCAGGAAACGAAATGGGGACACGTGAACCTGGTGGAGGCAGAGAGCCGGCTGCTGGCGAGCGCGCTCCTGGACGACGGCAACGAGCGCTTCGTGCTGCTGTCGGAGGCGTGCATCCCGGTCTACAACTTCAGCACCGTGTACGCCTTCCTCACCGGCTCCGGCACCAGCTTCGTGGACAGCTACGGGAACGGCGACTGCCGGCAGCGCTACGACAGGTTCTTCGCGGAGAAAACCAACATCACGATCGAGCACTGGCGCAAGGGCGCGCAGTGGTTCGAGATGGACCGGGCGCTGGCGCTCGAGGTGGTCGCCGACGAGCCCTACATCCAGATGTTCCGCGACTTCTGCGTCGGGCGGTGGCGCTGCCTCACCGACGAGCACTACCTCCCGACGCTGCTCAACCTGCTCGGGTGGACCCGGAACGCCAACCGGAGCCTCACGTACGCGGACTGGAAGCGGCCGCAGGGGATGCACCCGCACACCCACGACGGCGCGGAGGTGACGGAGGAGCTCATCACCAAGATCAGGAGGACGGCGGCAACCGCTGCTTCTACAACGGCGCCCGCGACGGGATCTGCAGCCTGTTCGCGCGCAAGTTCTCACCGGACACGCTCCAGCCGCTGCTGCGCTTGGCTCCCAAGGTCATGGGTTTTGGGTGACTCGATGGTCATCAGCCGCTGCCGCACATCATGGTCCCTAATGCGAAATAGATATCCTATTTTCTGAACTGCAAATACAGTAATCTTGAGCAGGACTTGAACTATTCGCAAGCTTACTGAATTGAACTAGTCACTGCTGGCCTGTTTGTTCAAGTCTCTGAACTTGCAGCACATCAGGTTAATTAACATTTGAAATTCTAGTGTACAAGTTTTGCTTTTGGTCGATAGAAATACTCTATCTTTTTGTTAATAATATATGTGACTTTGGTCTTGGAACCAAAGGTGTTCTCTAAGGTCTGGGTGCACATGGAAAGATGAGCTATCCTATCCTGCAGGCCGGGTCGGCCAGTCGTGGTATGGCACAAATGGCAGCAGCAATCTTGACGATGCAACTAATGAGCAACTCCGAAAACAGTCCAATTTCAGCTTGTAACACTATGGCAGTACGTGACTCCTGACAGGTGTGCGCATACTTCTGGTTGGGGCGAAATGTCAGACGAAAACAGGAAGGGCAACCAGGGGACAAATACTGAAGTTATGATGAAGGGAATGGCGACAACTCTTCAACTGGAAGCTGGTCTGTGGGCTTTAGCTCCCAGCTGCGTATTTGTGTCTGTGGAATCAGATTTCCAAATGTACAGGGCCTTGTGGAACTTGTGTGAAGTGTTTTCCGGGGCTACTAGCCGCCGACCAGGCGGACCACCTAGTGGCCCACCACGCCCGCCCCATCGTCTTTCGTCCTTCTTCTTCCTCGCGGCCGACGCCCCCCGCCCCGCCGCTCCGCCCGGGCCGGCGCCCCTAGGGGCTTAGAGTTAGTTGGGCGGCGTCAGTCTCCTCCCCCCCCCTAATTTCTTCTCCCCTAATCCTAACCCTAGCCGCCATTGTGCGCCGGCCGCCTCGAGCTCGAACCCCGCGCCGCCATGGAAGACCTCCGCTCCCCACCGCCTACCGCACCCTTGGCCGGATGAGGCCGGCCTCGCCCGGCTTCGGGCGCGCCCGCCGCGAAAGCTCACCGCCCGCGCGAACCGCCTCCAGCTGCCGTGTCGACGGCCGCGGCCAGGCCGGCCCGGCCGGAATCGGACGGCCGGGGCATTCTAGGGGGGAGGGGGAATGCTGGGACGCGAACGTCGAACGCCAGCGGCGGCGTCGGCCGTCCCCGGTCTCCGGCGTCGTCGTGGTCGTCGGCTTCGGTCCGCCCCGGCTCATGCATGGCAAGCCGTGGGCCGCCAGGTCTGAGGGCGGTCGGGGCGCCATGTTTGGCGCCGACTCGGCGCCTAGCATCGCCGGTGTTTTCCGATGTCCGGTGCTTATGCAAGTAATGCCAGCAGCCTCAATCCGATCAGATAGATGAGCCTGTGGCACAAATAAAACTAGTTGGAGTTGACATCAAAGTAGGTGCTTGGTGCACTAGTTCTTCATCCATACAAAGGTATGGCCTTAGAACACCAACCCGTTTCTTTTCTTCTGCTCTGAGATGGGGTGACATTTGTGCCACTCAGTGGGCTATGAATCCAATAATAATTAATTTGTTAGGTTGATCTTAAAGGGGCCCAGCCTAACGGCTGGCCCAATCCCCTTGGTCGGCCCCGATCGGGGTGTCTAACTCTAATAGTTAGTGGCCCCGTCGCATCAAGGCTTAATAAATAGAGGTGGGGGTAATACCTACAAAAGAGCGGCAATATGCTCACCGAAATCCTCCACCAAAAGCACCCAGGTAGTAGAGCAGTTGTGTAGTGAACTTTTCTTGATCCTTACCTTCCAAAAGAGAACACAAAACATTTATAAGCAAACAACTGAAGAGACTATTGTACAACCAATTTGAATAGTAGGAATTTAGCTATAGGGAGACTTGTTTATATCGCCCAAATGTCATTATTCTCGCCTAAAAGATACAAAGAAGGCTGGAATCTAAATGAGATATTAACAAAACAAAAAAAAAAAAAAACTTTATGTGCTTTAAAAACACCTTCTTCCCTTATCCTAAATTCGTAGTCTTATCAAGTGTGCTGGCTATTCCATGTTTGTGTATTTATCCGAACGTTAATGCTGAAGTTACGAAAGCACAGAAATTTTAACAGAACATCAAGTCATACCAGCAAGGGCATTGTAGAAGTCACGGCCAAGGAAGTTAAATCCAACACTAATCCCTGTGGTTCCCAATGTGAGAGCAACCACAGCAGCAAGCCTCAGCCTTGTTTGGGTTTTATCCTCTGACCACTAGTAGGGACCAGCAACTTTCCAAAATCTTGTAGCTAGTGTCTTGAGGTCACTACTAGCTCTCTGCAAGTACCAGCAAGACACCGAAATGGGAAGTTCACATTTATCAGCACTTAGCAAATAGAATCGAACCAGAAGCGATTTCTAATATTAAGCAAACCAAAAGTGACAGAGATAATCTATGTTTTCGACATTTTCCCTCGAAAGAGGGTGAACAACCAGAGAGTTAAAACATTCTCACAAACTAGAAATGTGTTTAAACTACCGTAATGTATCTCAGAGCTTGTAAAGTTTGACAATGATAAAATCAGTTGAAGCGTGGTAAAAGTCGATATCACAACAATTATGCATCCAAATTTGAACTGATCTTAATTTTCTTTTAACGAACGGGAACAAGATTGTGCCAATTTCATTGATAGAGAAGAGTAATTTAGCTTAATTTGATATCTATCTACTGAACATCTAAATTGTCGCTTGGGCTCAACCTAGACACCAGTCGAACAAGTCAACATCGAATTCAATCTACCAATGAAGCGGACCAGCGGCACAAACTTAGAAGCTAACGCGGCAGTGGCATCATGGACCGAAACACGGAGACGCTGAATTTGAACAATCCACTACTATACGAACACTAGAATCATAGAGAATTAAACAAAGCGTAAGATCGAAGTCGATGATGCGCGAATGCGCAGAACCGGGTAGAGTAGAGAAGCCAGCAGAGCATCACCTTTTCCTAGGAATCGGGGCCGCAAGCTCCCGCCGCCGCCGGCAGCGATCGGTGGGGGCACGGCCCCGCTGGGCGATCGGCCGGCGCATGGCGGAGGCCGCAGACGGAGGGGCGGGAGTCCGCAAGCCAGTTGCGAGGTATATGATACGGTGATACACTCATACAGTCATACGCTGAGGGAAGCTAGATAGGCCTAATGGGCTACGCCTCCACTTGATGGGCATGGTCTCGCTTTCGCATCTATTCCTTTTTTCCGCCATGGCTGATTTGAAATTGGTACCAATTCAATGCCAAAGCACCTTCAATACCTACATCCAAACATACCCTTATGGACATTTTTTTAATTAAAGGGCCAAACCCTTAACTGAAGCAATAGACCACGTTTCAATTTACAGCGGCAGATAGAGGTTTATCTGACTACAGTACCAAACCGCCACAATGATGCCTCATTTGGCAGGCGAATGAAAAAACACAAAACAGCCACAAGTTCCCGGGCTGATAGCCAACACAAATAGAAAACTAAACATATTCTTCAACACAGCAAACCTCCAGGTTCCTTTGCTGTTCATCCCACCATCACGAGAGCTTCAGGGAAAGTCTTCATCATATTATGGACATTTCACCCTTTCTAGATACAAGTAGAGGCTGTGTTTGACAAACGCTGCATAAAAATAAAAAAAAAAAAAAAAAAAGAAAAGAAAATCGGCTCCCAAATTCCCAATGAATCCGCTCCACACGGGTGAAGCTACGACCCATGGATTGCTTGCATCCTATACTACAACTAAAAGACTAGCATGTTGCAATTGAATTAGGGCACGTAGCACACTAGTAGCCTTATACAATCGGAATTTGCTGCCGAAGCAAAGCGATCGGCGCCGTGCGTGACTTCCGGCCGATTCCCTCAACGGAGGAGGCAGTAGACTAAACTAGCTAGCAGCCACTCATTGCATAGGGCTTGCAGGCTGCAAGTGTATATATGGCCAGGGCACGCGTGCAGAGCGTTTCTCACTCACGCATGCTGGCTTGAAGCTAGCTAGTCGTCGCCCTTCTACGGTTGATGAACATCACCAGGGTGTGGTCTCCTTCATATTACCTTGGTACTGCAGTACGAATCTGATCTCTCAAATTCTGTTTAGCTATTTTTGGTGATTTGTTTTCATATATTATCCATTTACAATTGTATCCTTTTTTGTGTTAATTATGCCCTAATGTGATGAGTAGCATTCCCCACATTTGGATGTCAATTCATTTATATATGAATGGACCGATCTATGGTGTTTCTGTTATTTTGGAAATCAATAATGTCAGTTCATGGATATATTTGGTTGTCCGTCAGATAGTTTTTGGATGGAGTAGTTGTTCAGTCTGAATTTAAGAAGAAAGAAATAAGTCTGTGGATGTAGTAGTGGTATACTCTAGTTAATGAGGCGCCTTCGTTTATATTCATTATGTTTACAGAAACATGTACATATCATATTTTTTGGGTTTATGCAGAAGACTTTAAAAGTGTGAAGATGGATTTTGGCGGCTGATGTAAATTTTCAATGAAGACTTTAGTTAATTTGCAGTCTCTTTTTTTTCTCTCTCTACTGCTTCATCTTTTTCACAACAGTTGATATTTTTTTCTAGAGGCCTATGATGCAATCAAAAGTATTTAATTAGTGCCTACATTTTTTTTAGTTTAGGTTTTTTTTTTTAGATTTTTTTTTATCATCATTGCCACTAGACTCTTTTTGTACACATCCATTCATCAGTCAGGAATAGCGAATGGATGTGCACAATAGGGGGCAATTGCAGTCATGAGCTTTTCGGATTTGCATTTGTTATTGAATCTCTTCTTTGACATCCAATTCAGAGATTCATATTTGTCAAATGCAGGCTCCAATGATAAAAGAAAAATGATGAAGTCAAAGTATGCTGAGGTCTCAACATTTTTCTAATCTGAATTTGTCAAGTGTTTTGTTCGCTATTTTTTTAAACTGCATTGGTCCTTGCCTACATGGACATTGAGATTAGCCATTCAATATTATGTGATTGCTTTTGATTATTTTTTTTATTTGAAAGGTGGATGCATAGTTGGAGGTTATCTGGTCCATGTGGTCCCACTCAATGAGTGGTGATATCATTTTTTGCCCTTACTTTTCTTCTTGTTTATAGGCTGACTTTTTTTTTTATCTGAGGGGTGTTTCCAAAGTAGGATATGAGTTACATTCAGTGTGATTCAGGTAATTATTCGTGTAGCAGAGGCTGATGTGGTTTTGTTGGTTCAAGCATTTTTCCATCGTTTTTTTTTTTTTTTTTTTTTTTTTTTTTTTTTTTTTGTGTTCAAGGTGAATATTTTTTTGTGCCTGTCATAGTGTTGATTTCGTCTTGATGGACCCGTGTAATTCATTTATAGTCTGTTATATCTAGATTTACATCAATTCTTGTACTGTAAACTCTCTGATAGACTAGTGTAAATTTTGGGTTCAATATTTTCATAAGTTCTGCCTCTGTTTCAATAATCTGTTCAATTTTTGTGAAGTATGTTTAATCTGTAATTTTTAAGTATTTTTCGTCATATTTTTTATCATGTGTTTTGCCTTCTATAGAACTAGATGGATTCCCGCGCGTTGTCGTGGGTATGAAGGGAGAAATCTATGAGTTAAAATATTACTATCACCCTCCTATTCTTTTTCTTCCCCCTTCTTTCATTCTCTTTTTTATTTTTTTTTACTTTACTCTATATACCAACTATCATCAGTGGGCCTACCTATACTTTTATCGAAATATATACATATGAGATGTTGTTTTGGAGGATTTATTAAAAGGAATTCAACGATGTAATCGGAATTTAATTTGGTTTTTCATTTGTGAGTTATAATATTTTTTAGTTAGTTCAAATAGTAGGGCCCGCCGTTGGATGTTATGGTCTTGGTGGGGGGGCCGAGGTGGTATCTTTGCACGCCGAGAGAACTTCTTAGTGGGAGTTCTCTACATAGGTGTAGTAGATTATCCGAGAAATTTGTTTAACTGTGTATTTTGAAGTTTGTTTTGACATAATTAATATGATTTGCCTCCCTTAGAGAATTATTTTCTATTTTTGAAAGTGTGTAATTTGTAAATGTTCTTTAGATTTGAATTTTCTCGCCCTTAAAGGTGGTCCAATAGATTTTGATCTCATGGTGTTGAAATCCGGTTGATTTTGCTTCAAAATAGCCGGATTTCAGTTTGACCCATCGATTGCTTGCATCCTATACTACAAGTAAAAAGACTAACATGTTGGAATTGAATTAGGACACATCCATTGCTTGCATCCTATACTACAACTAAACGACTAGCATGTTGCAATTGAATTAGGGCACGTAGCAAACTAGTAGCCTTATACAATCGGAATTTGCAGCGGAAGCAAAGTGATCGGCGCCGTGCGTGAATTCCGATTTCCTCAACGGTGGAGGCAGTAGACTAGCAGCCACTCATTGTATAAGGCTGGCAGGCTGCCAGTGTATATATGGCCAGGGCATATGCAGAGCATTTCTCAGTCACCCATGCTAGCTTGAAGCCTAGCTATAGCCATAGCCATGAAAGACACGAAGAAGCCCACGCGGGCGGCGTCTCGTTTAGGCGGGAAGCTCGTCGGCGTGGCATCCATGATTCTCTTCGTCTCGTTGGGGTTCGTTCTCGGCGTGACCTCCTCCAACGCCATGTTCATCCGATACTACCTCCCTTTCATGCCACCGTCGTTACGCTCTAGTGCCGCGCCGTCGTCGTCGTCGCCTCCACCGCTGACGACGCCACCAACACCGTCGCAGCCGCAGCCGCAGCCCCCGCCACCGCCACCGCCGCTGCAAAAGCCGCAGGTTCAGTCGGCGGGCTTCCTGTCCCCGAGCGGCGGCGTCATGCACAACATGACCGACGAGGAGCTGTACTGGCGAGCGTCCATGGCGCCAATGGTCCGCCGCACGCCGGTCAGCCGCGTGCCCAAGGTGGCTTTCTTGTTTCTGGTCAGGGGAGCTGCCGCCCGGCCTCTGTGGGAGAAGTTCTTCGCGGGCCACGAAGGCCGCTACTCCATTTACGTGCACGCCCATCCATCCTACACCGGCTCGCCGCCGACGGACTCCCCGTTCTACGGCCGCTACATCCCGAGCCAGGTAACCAAGATCCAGAGAGCACTCTGAAACACATCCCACATTGGCAACACCCAAACCCAGCTATATATATATATATACATCGATGGGTGGTTTTATTTTATTTGTTGCAGATAACGAAATGGGGTGACGCGAGCCTGGTGGAGGCGGAGCGTCGGCTGCTTGCGAACGCGCTGCTGGACCTGGGCAACGAGCGGTTCGCGCTCTTCTCCGAGGCGTGCATCCCGGTGTACGACTTCCCCACCGTGTACGCCTTCCTGACGGGCTCCGACACCAGCTTCGTGGACTGCTACGAGAACGGCGGCAGCCGGTCGCGGTGGCGTCCTTCTTCGCGACCCGCAACATCACGCTGGCGCGGTGGCGCAAGGGCGCGCAGTGGTTCGAGATGGACCGCGCGCTGGCGCTGGAGTCGGTCGCCGACGACTCGTGCTTCCCGGCGTTCCGCGACTTCTGCGTGGGGCGGAGGGAGTGCCTGATCGACGAGCACTACCTGCCGACGCTGGTGAGCCTGCTCGGGTGGGGACGCCGCAACGCCAACCGCACGCTCACGTACGCCGACTGGAAGCGGCCCGTCAACCGGCACCCGCACACCCACGGCGCCGACGAGGTGACGGAGGAGCGGATCAGGGAGATCAGGGAGGAAGGCGGCCGCCGATGCTTCTACAACGGCGCCAGGAAGGGCATCTGCAACCTGTTCGCGCGCAAGTTCTCGCCGGACACGCTCGAGCCACTGCTCCGACTGGCGCCCAAGGTCATGGGGTTCGGGTGAGCTGCAGGCGAAGATCCACCGGCCGGAGCAGAGGGAGTGTGTACCATAGCATTCTACTATTCTTTTCGTCGTGGTTGATCGATGATCCAAGGTTGAGCTGGGATCACAGGCGGCAGAGAGTCCAGTATCACGAGGAGAATGAATAAACTCTGAATTTTTTGCGAACCATACATACAGTATCATGAACACCTCGTTTGTCAACCGATAACATGATGCTGGGCTGCTGTCTGGTTCACGGCGACATCGCGTAGGCATGTCGTTGTAGTTGCGCGGCGTGGTTGGTGGATTGGGTGACGCGGGGGAAGGCGGAGCACGCACGTCTCGTGCGCCGCCGCAGCGACCGGCGCGGACGTTGGCGAACGGAGTCGTCGGAGTGAGCTGCCGGTTGCGTGCGTGCTCCCTCCTCGGCACGGGAATCGGAGGGAAGACCCGTAGAGCGGATGTCCCGGTGATTTGGGCGGAAAAGGCGGAGGGGCCTTGATGGAGGAGCTTGACTTTGTTCTCCACTGCTGGGCTGGATCACGGTTTGGTTATTGCTGGGCCGGATCACGGTTTTGTTATTGCTGGGCCGAACACTTGTCGACACGAGCTCATAATGGGTGTAAACTGGCAGCCCAAAAATGGTAGTTTTTTTTTAAAGAAAACGTAATTTTATTCCAGTATCTACGTAACTTTTTATACACTTATTATGAGACTTAATCATTCGTTTTTTTTCGAAAGCGTGCTTTGCACGTGCTACATTAAGAGAAGTGGGAACAAAGTTACAATGCCCGTGTGGCCAACGGCGAGTCACCATTGGCCAGACAGGTTGAACACTACAAACGCCACCGGCTTTAACGGTGGAGCTTAGAGGTTTGTGCTGGCGGAGTAAACTAAATTACGACTTAATGCGACGCGTACAACCGTTTAAGGCTCGTGCAATCCCTCCGGTTCTTGTCTCGCGAAGGCCCGCTTCCCGGCGAGCCGCGAGCATGGGGAAGGCCGCGACGCATCACCTCCCGCCAGCCAGACCGTACCTCAAAGACTAAGTAGTGGTGGAACTTGGTGGCGATCGTGGTGTCCGGAGTATTAGTCACCGCATGGTCAGGACGCCCCTCCAACTTGTTCAAGAATACACGTTGCGCTGCTTCACGGTCGGGATCGCGTATGGCGATTTGGCGGCCAACCGTCGCCGCGACGAGGGACCAATGATCGTCAATGGCCCCGGAAGTCCGGAGCGGCGGAGACATGATCGAGAGGCACTTCCAGCGGCGGCGTCAAAGGAGTCGATGAAAGCGGTCACCGAAACCCAGCGTGGGCGCACAAAGTAGTAGCAGGAGAGTGGGCATCCGGCCGCCATGGTCGGGTCTCCTCCTCACGTGAGGGAGAAGCCGAACCACCAACGGCCCGGCGGTGCGAAGCCACTAGCACATCATCGGGCCCAGTTGTCGAGGACTTCATCTCCGACGGCTTGATCAGCAGCTGGCATGGCCGAGGCGTCCACGTTCTCGACGCCACAGCCCACGCTGCGAAGTTGAGGTTGACCATACGAAGCGGCGAGGGAGGCTCCAACTCCACGGCGGGCGGACACGCGACGAGGAGGCCGCAAGCTCGTCAAGCATGGGGTCTACCCGGCGGGATGCTCCACGGCCAGCCATGGCTCGAACACAAGCGAGTCGGTGGGTGTGCCGGCGTTGCTGCTCACCACCCTCGATGGCATGGCGCCACTCCCAGCTGGGGCAAGGCCAATGTCGGGGGCCGAACAAAGAATCCGTCCGACGAAGAAAGGGAGGCACCGCGTCCCGGCCGCCCCTTGAGCGACCCGGTCACCGCCACGGTTGTCGATGATGCGGCGGTGGCACGGGGTTGAGGCTCCTCGAAGCGATGTCGGGGCTCCTGCGCACGGCTCGGGGAGGGGCGTGGTGGGCGATGTCGATGCTGCCCGGTTCCTCGCCCGGTGCCTCGGAGAGCGAAGAAGAGGCGGGGACGGGGAGGAGCATCGGCGGCGGCGTGATTCGGCCGGGCCGGTTGAAACAGAGCCCAATAAGGGACGGCCTGTGGCCGGCGGCGGCGCTCGGGCGAGGCACGCCGGCGTTGTAACGAGAACCTTCCAAATTATAGGGCCCACATGTACTAATTATCGTTCAACGACCTTTAATAGCCACATATGTGCACCCATAACCGAAAAGTACTATTGACTATTCCAACTTTGGATCCGTTACGAGGTCATTGCAAGATTACAACGGTTTTCATACATAATCGAGTAAAACAATGGAAGACTTATATTACAATAATTTTACAACCATTTATCTAAAACAAGTTTTACAATATATAAGTAGGAGTAGTAGAAAGTTATTACATATCTCACACTAACGGACCCCGCCCCACGGGTCTCACAACTCACTCATCTTCACTTTCCTCCTAATGGATCGTCATGCAACACGGTCTGTGCGGACATGACTACCCGGGTCCCGCAACATGGGTTAACAAACCCCGAGTACGGGAGTACTCAACAAGACTTACCCGACTAAAGAAAATAGGAGAAGACTCAGGAATGCTGGTCTAATAGGATTCAAGGTAAGACTTTTAGCAAGAATCAAGGACTCTTTTTTTTTGCAGAAAAGCTTACTAGTAGTGAGTCCTTACTTTCCATATTTTAATCCCATTTAAGTTTCTTACCTACTCTAGGTGATCTTACACTAGAGCACACACTTCTTGGATATTTCATCACTTATTCCATCTCTTCATAGTTCCATAATTAATCTACGATGTAAGGGGGAAACCAAGTCTCCATATCCAGAAGCACGGCGATTTCGAAATCGATTCACCCAAATTGGGGAGTTCTTTCCACACGATATATGTAGCACTTAAGCTTGCATATATCAACCCTTTCTTGGATACTCAAAACGGAACCGCGGCCCCACGCTGCCCCCGAGTACAAGTACACCTCACACCTGGGAATCTAACCCACAGGCATCCGGGACTTTAACCCACGAGTGTACACGCTACTCCCGCTATCTCTCCACTCCCGGTCTTGGCGGTTATGCGTTCCGATTTGACACCCCGAGATCGGGCTTACGGAGTATGTGGTCGGTACTAGTTTCGACCGTCCTAGGGCGACGCCGCACGAGGCGTGCCATTGGTCAAAAGACCTCGGGCGCGATTGCGTTCCATAGTCTCGATCCACATTGCTTACAACGAGCGGTCCTTAATCGACAAGCCGGAAATACTACACCGAAACTCCATTCTCGGTGCAAATTACCCGACCGGTCTCAAATTCAACACCATATCCCGGTATGGTTTCATCATATAACATCCTTGTTCATCAAATGCCCATTCGGGCTATCATAAGAGACTTGTCATATTTTGACTCAAAAGTCTAACTAATTTAGCATGGCTAAGCATTTCTAAGTATTTTACCAAAATGGGCTATCAAGGTAGATATCGAAAAAATCAAGGATGGATAATGCATCAATTAGGTTATCACACAACTCCTATCACCTAATGCAATATATAAAGCAAAGGTGATATAAAACTTGTAAAACACAAGGAACGTTTAAATGAACCGGGGCTTGTCTTGGTTGTGAAATAACCCGACTCGACGATGGATCACAATAATCGAGAACTCGGATCAACAAGAAAACCCTCTTCGAAAGCTTGATCAACGATCTCTCGATCACCTTCGTTCACTATACGAGAAAGAATAACATATGCTTTACATGATGCGTGTATATAAACATGATACGCGAGAGTGCATGAAATGATAAACACTTGAGTACAACTTTCCTTCACGATAAAGTTGCAATCCAACAAAACCAACTTGTTGAACTACTCTACGAGATATCATCACCATTGCCTAAGGAGTTCTCAAGGACCATTTGATAGTGGCATGGTTTAGGGTTCACAAAACAATCCAAAATTCACCCAAAACCCTAGGTTATAAAACATTAAACAATTTATTTAACACATCAAATAATAGAGCATAAAATAATAAATATTTTAACTTTCTTTAAACAAGCTCAAAATTTTTGTACAGGTAAATCATGTCATAAAATAGTGTCAAAATAATTTTTATGATTTTTGGATAAATACAATAATTATTAAAAATCCGGGAAGATGCATTTTTAATTAAAATTTGTATTTTTAAATCATGCCAAACTATTTAAAATTCAAGTTTCATAATTTTCCTAGATAGTAAATATGATGGGAAGGCTACACAAAAATTTTTATGATTTTAGAACCCATATTTGAATTTATATGAAATTTGGAAAATCGACACTATTCAAATAAATAAAATTGAATAAAACATTTCATAAATGAAAAGGGTTTCGGGTTGAATTTGGCCCGACACTGTGCACCGCCCGGCAATTGTTCATGGCCTGCTATCGTGCATGATGGACCGGCCCGCTATGAAGCAAGTGACGAACCGCCCGTTGGAGCGGTGTTGGGGCGGTGGAACGCGAATGAGGCCCGCCTCGCATATCGTTGATGTTGGCCCTATTGAGGTGAACTTCCGGCGGCGACGACGCGTGGCGCTCACAGCGCATGGCGGCGCGGCCGCGTTCCGGCGTCGTCGATGGACCAAATGAAAACGGAAAGAAGGAGGGCGGCGGGGAGCTCACCGTGACGCTTGGACACGAAGTCGGTTTTGGACGGGGCGCGACGGAGCTAGGTCACCGACGACGACGGCGGCGGCGGCGGCTCGTTTCGGCGTTCCCGTACGTCGGGGCTTTGGCTAAGGGAAAAGACGAGTCGATCATGACTACATCATCAAGATGGAGGGAAAACACGAGGAAGTGCAAGCAAAAGCTCACGTGAGCGGTTTGTCGGACGGTGAGGTTGAGGGCGGCGGCGCTCCGGCCGGACTCGGGGAAGACGGCGACGCGCGGGCAATTCCGATGGCGAGGGGCTGCGGAGCGGGCTCAATCGAAGCTCAAGGATGTTGCGAGGCCGCTGGCCGGTCGTTTGCGAGAGAGGGCTCGGCGGCGGCGAACGGCGGGCGCGACGGAGGCGGGTTCCAGCGGCGGCGTTTTTCGAAAAAGAAGAAAACGGCGACCCTCGGCGTCCTATTTATAAGAGGGAAGGTCGGACGGGTGGGCGGCGGACGTCGCCGAAGCTCCTCGGCCGGTCGGTTCGCGAGACGGGTGTGGGCGGCGGTGCGGCGCAGGCGGGTGGTGGCATCCAGGATTGGGTCGAGCAATGTGAAGCGTAGAAACCCTAACTTTGAATTTGTCAAATTACTCTCAAAATTTGAACTAAACTTGAAAATCTCCAAAAACAATGTTTGCTTAAAATTTCAAAATCTACAAATTTCATAATTGGAACATTTTCAAATTCGGCCTCGAAATTGGACTTTTTGAAATGGGGTCAAAAAGTAAGAAATTTTAATTCAAAATTACTTTTAAAATTATATAGAAACTTGAAAAACTTTGTACATATCTTTTGTTGATCTCAACAAGATCTACAAACTAGCTTTTGGAAGTTTTGTCAAATTTTGCCTAGATTTTGAAATAGAGAAAAGGGGGTAAATAGGGTTTTGTCGAATTGAAATTTCTTTTAAATTTTTGAACTAAACTTTGAAAACTCAAAATACCAACTTTGCTCAACTTTGAAAACTCTACCATTTCCCTTTTTGTGACCACCCTCAAATTCTTGATAAATTTTGAATAAAAAAAGGGGACAAACTAGGGTTTAGAAATTAGGGTTTCCGACAAAGGGGGTAACTTCCGGATTCTCGATTCTTTCCGCGTCTTTTTCGACCAACAGCTAAAAACCAAACATAAAATAAACTTATTTTTAGTGCAATGCAACACATAGTGGGCTAAACATGCATGCTTTGCAATGATCATGATGTCATGTCACGTTTTTAGTAATAGTAACACCGGGGTGTTACAGCGCCCCGATTTGCGCCTACGAACGAGTGAAGCCGTCATCGTCGGCAACGATTGGGGCAAGCGTTGACGACGGCCGTGGGCCCTGGCGGCTGGGCTCGCGACGGCGACGACGGCGGCCACCAGCGGCGGAGCCCGATGTCTATGACCAAAGCCGCCGGGTGTCTGGGGGGGCCGGGTTGGTTGTCGGCGAAGTCGTTGGGGTGCCGGGCACCCTAGCCGAAGGATGAGAACGCGCCGCCAAGATAGTCGAGGTCGTGTTCGGCGGCCGGCGATGGTGATGACGAAAGTCGCGACGCTGGAGCGGCCGGCTCCGGCGCTGGAGCGGCGCTGGTCCGGCGGGAGCATCGACCGGTGGCCGGCGTCCCCGGCGAGGGCAAAGGTCAATGGGACGGTCGGTGGCGTCGGCGCGCGGAGCGAGATGGCGCGCGACACGCGGCTCGGTACGCGGGGGCTGGTAGTCCACACCGTCCTCGGAGTCGGCGTCCTCGGCGAGCCCGTGGGGGGGGGCTCCTCCTTGGACCTCTGGCAGAGGGCATGAAGGGATCGGCGTTGGGGAGGCCGGGCCGGGGGCGGTGGTGGATGGGCGGCCGGCGAACTCGGGGAGCGGATGGGCGCACAAGAATGGCGTCGGGAGGTTGGCCAGGCCAGCGAGCGCGGTCGGGGGCGGATTTGGGGCGGGCGTGGGGTCCCTCGGCGAGCCCCCGGCTCATCCTCGGCGGCATCCCCTCCTCGCGAGGCCGGAGGGGTTCCTCGGCGGCGGCCGATCGCGGCGCTGGTATGTGTCGCCGGCGGGGCATCGGCGGCGTCGATGCCCTGACCCGCGCCCGCGGAGGTGGCGGTGCGGAGACAGCCGGGCGGAGGTGGATCTGCGGGGAGGCGGTCTGCAGGGCTCGGCGGGCGGACGCCACGGAGGCCCGCGTAGGGCGTCCTCGCCCGGATCCGGCAAGCGCGGCCCGCGGATCCGCCGGCTGGCGAAGGCCGGCTCGGCGGCAATGGCGGCCCGCAACCTCCATCTGCGCGGCGGCGACCGCCGGGGAGGGGGGCGCGCGACACGAGTTCACGCAAAGGCGGCGAAGAAGCAGGTTGCGGGGGAGGGAGGAAGTGGAGGCGGGTGGGGAGGGAGGCGCGGTAGGGGCGGGCGTCGTGCGGCGGAGCGCCCCGGGGGGTCATGACGGGCTCCCTACGGGCCGTTATTATATTTTAGGGCCTCTAGCTTATATTCAAACAATCTCTCAAAAGGCAATTAATTAGAGCAAAGAGACTAAAGCACCAAGGGTATTATGAAGATCTCGATTATCATATGGTCTTATAGGCCTACTAGAAATAATATATGAATAGATAAAAATATACAAACTCTTATAAAAAAAGGACGGGCCTAGTTTGAACTGTACATATAAGTACTCTTGTTGCATTGGGTAAAAAAACTACTTGTTGCCAAGGTCCAAGAAAATTTTGTTGTGTCCCTGGTGGTTGTTGGCCAAATTACAACTTGAACCAATCTCAAAAAAAAAAAAAAAAAAAAAAACACACAGAGTAACAAGCGTCGAATGACTTCTTTGACATTGCAGAAGGAACAATTCTCAACACCTTTTCTGCTCTGCATAGTAAGATCGTCTTTATTAAAATTGCCACCTTCGAAAGAACCAAATAAAGGGTCAACTTGGTATAACAATTACCGGAAGGAGCAATAATTACAAGCTAGAGGGAGCAACAGCAATCGAATAGTACTAGCAGTTACTCGAATTGCCGTGCAGTGACTGAAGTTTTGGTACTCCTACGAGAGCAATAGAGCACCAATCTCTTTTGCCGCGCGCGGAACGCAGCTTGTTGGCGCCATAATGATCTCCGGATTGTGCACGATCGTCACCTCCTCCGGTCTCCAACCCCCCGCCGTGTTACCAGTTACCACGCATCCCGATGCCACTGGAGTGATAAAGCCCCACCGCGACAACGACGTGTCGATGCCCAACAACGGCATGGTGTGTGGAGCCCCGCCGTCATCCGCTGTTTAACACGAGGCCACCGCTCCGTACCGTTTCTTCCGTTAACAATCCCGTCGTCGCCTTCGTCCTCCTCCGCAGCTCAAGCTCAAGCTCGGCCGTTCGCCACCGCACACAAGCGGTGGGCCACGGTACCAGCGGCTTCACTGTTCCCTGCCTCCCCGTGCTCAGTAATAAAAGCTGTAAAAAGACGCGAGGGCAAAAGGCTCCCTCCCAGCGACAAGGGCAGCGAGCGAGCGACTGTCCGTCCGTGCGACGAGAGGCAAGCAAGGCAAAGGCAACGAGCACCAGACAGACAAAGAACCCAACCAACCCACCGTCTCTCTCGCCGCTGTCCATTTCCTCCTTGCGGTGCGGCGGAGCGACCACCAGCAGCAGCAGCAGCAGCGCACGCGAGCGAGAGACAACCGCGAGCTTCCAAGAAAAACACAAAAAGAAAAAGAGCATGCTTCCCAACGGCAGCACAGCTCTGCTGCCGCCACCGCTGCCGCTGCTCCTCCTCCTCCCCTGCTGCTGCATTCCTTCGCCAATGCCGCCCCCGGCTCTCTGGACGCCGACGTCGCGGCGCTGTCGGACTTCCGGCTCGCGGCGGACCCGTCGGGCGCCGCGCTGGCAACCTGGAACCTGTCCTCGAACCCGGCGCCATGCGTGGCGTGGCGCGGGGTCACCTGCGCCGGCGGCCGCGTCACGAGACTGGTCCTCGAGGGCCTGGGCCTCTCCGGGGGCGCCGCCGCGCTGCCGGTGCTCGCGAGGCTGGACGGGCTCCGCGTGCTCAGCCTCAAGGGGAACGGTTTCTCGGGCGAGATCCTGACCTGTCGCCGCTCGCGGGGCTCAAGCTGCTGTTCCTCGCCGGGAACGCGCTGTCCGGCCCGATACCGCCGTCGCTGGGAAGCTGTACCGCCTGTACCGGCTCGACCTGTCGTTCAACAACCTGTCGGGCGTCGTGCCGCCCGAGCTCGGGAAGCTTGACAGGCTGCTCACCCTGAGGCTGGACTCCAACCGGCTCACCGGTGGGATCGACGCCATTGCGCTGCCGAGGCTGCAGGAGCTCAACGTCTCCAACAATTTGATGTCGGGGCGGATTCCAGCGGCGATGGCGTCGTTCCCGGCCTCGGCGTTCGGCGGGAACGTCGGCCTGTGCAGCGCTCCGCTCCCGCCGTGCAAGGACGAGGCGCAGCAGCCCAACGCGTCCGCGGCGGTGAACGCGTCCGCGGCAGGGGAGTGCCCTCCGGCTTCCGCCATGGTGGCGGCGTCCTCGCCTTCGGGGAAGCCAGCGGGCGCCGAGGCAGGCGGCAAGGGGAAGATGAGCCGTGCCGCCGTGGTGGCAATTGTGGCGGGGATTTCGCCGTGGTGGGGCTCGTGGCCGGGCTGCTCTTCTGCTACTTCTGGCCGCGCCTCTCCGGGCGGCGGGCGGCCGGCGCCTCCAGCAGGGGAGAAGATAGTGTACTCCTCGAGCCCCTACGGTGCCGCCGGGGTGGTCGCGGCGGCTGGTGGTGGTGGCGGCGCGACGTTCGAGCGCGGGAAGATGGTGTTCCTGGAGGACGTGAGCTGCAGCAACGGCGGCACGAGGCGGTTCGAGCTGGAAGAGCTGCTGCGCGCGTCCGCGGAGATGCTGGGGAAGGCGGGTGTGGCACGGCGTACAGGGCCGTGCTCGACGACGGCACCGTGGTGACCGTGAAGCGTCTGCGTGACGCGACGGCGCCGGCGGCCGCGTCGAAAAAGGAGTTCGAGCACCACATGGCGGTGCTGGGCCGGCTCCGCCACCCCAACATCGTTCCCCTCAACGCCTACTACTACGCCCGCGACGAGAAGCTGCTGGTGTACGAGTACATGCCCAACGGCAGCCTCTTCTCCGTGCTCCACGGCAACCGGGGCCCCGGGCGCACGCCGCTGGAGTGGGCGGCGCGCCTGCGCATCGCTGCCGGCGCCGCGCGCGGGCTGGCCTACATCCACCACTCGGGCCGCCGGGGCAGCGGCACGCCGAAGCTGGCGCACGGCAACATCAAGAGCACCAACATCCTGCTGGACAGATTCGGCGTGGCGCGTCTCGCCGACTGCGGGTTGGCGCAGCTGACCCCGGCCGCGGCGGCGGCTCGGTCCGCGGGTTACCGCGCGCCCGAGGCGCCCCCCGCCGCCGCGTCCCTGGGCGTCGCACAAGGGCGACGTGTACGCGCTGGGCGTGGTGCTCCTGGAGCTCCTGACGGGTCGGTACCCTGGCAGCGAGCTCCCGAACGGCGGCATCGTGGTGGAGCTGCCCCGGTGGGTGCAGTCGGTGGTCCGCGAGGAGTGGACGTCGGAGGTGTTCGACCTGGAGCTGATGAAGGACAAGGGCATCGAGGAGGAGATGGTGGCGATGCTGCAGCTGGCGCTGAGCTGCTGCGCCGCGGCGCCCGAGCAGCGGCCCAAGATCGGGTACGTGGTGAAGATGATCGACGAGGTCCGCGCGTGCGGGGTCGTGGCGGAACAGGCGGCGTCCGCGTCGCCGTCGCACGAGTCCTTTGACGAGTCGTCCGGCGTCTCCGACTCGCCCGCCGTGTCGGACGACGGCGGCGCGCTCAGCCAGTGAGGGTGAGGGCGCGCGCGCGCGCGGGCGACCTGACGGACACTGGTGGTCCTTGGGAATTGCCTTGTGATGAGTGCCTTCAATCGATATGATTTACTTAATTTAATTTGCTTTTTTTTTTTTTGGTTGCTTTTGGGGTGAGGTGGATTAGCGAGGGCCGTTGGATCTGGTGGGATCGGCGTGTACGTAAATGGTTGGCTCTGATTCTGATCGTTTGGCTCCTGTTTTTAACTGGCAGTAGATCCCTAGCTAGAGTAGTTGCTGCGGGCTGCGGCGGCGGTTTGTGTGAGAAAAGTTGTGCTTGCTCTAAAAATTGCGTGAGTGGATCATGACTCTGTCTTTTGGTGCATCGTTTACTAGTACGGCTACTCTACAGTGGTGGTGTCACTTTTGGCGCTAGTAACCATGTCCTCGGAAGAACAGCGCTGAGGTGATAATGTGTTTATCGTTTTCCGGTTTCAACTGCTGCTTGCAGGCATCGTCAGAACTCAGATGCTTGTAGATGTGTGATTGATTAGTTAAGGAGTACTGTACGTACAGTAAGGACCGTACTGGAAGGGATTGGATAAGGGATTGATTAGTTACTAAGTGTGATGATGGTCTCATTCGTTGTTAATCAATCCAGGGCTGCAGCAGGCCCAGCCCAGCGAGGGAGTGTAGCAGAGCGGACGACCGTTGGTTGGGTCCGCGGGCCGGACGGGAGACCGGCGTCAGTGTGGTGTGTAATGATGACGGGTGCGCTAGGCTACGGGATGTAGGGATCGAGATGGGCGGGACGGGACCCCAGGGCGGGCCGTTTGCCTGCGTATGCAGAGGTGTCTTGGACCCATCCATCCATCCGCGTCGTCTTGTCTCCATCTCATGGGCTGCAGCGTCTGCCTGCCGTGCGGCGGTTCCACGCACGGCCACAGGGCCTAGCAGATGCAGAGGTCAGAGCTACACGGTGCCGCGTCCCGATAGCTTTTTCACCTGCATCTGCATCGCTGCAACCCTGGTGATGCGAAGGAAAGGAACGTTGGACGCTTGGAACTCCACAATTCTTGTTCTGTTGTGCGGTTCGGTCGTTCGGATGCAATGCCATGGCTGGAAGCGCATCATCCAGTCGTTTGCATCGTGGTTCCACAGTGAGTTGTGTAACTGGTCTCCCGGAATGCTGCTGTTAATGTGACATACTCCTACAACGAGTCGTAGTGCTAGTACAAGTTGTCCCAGAACTCAGGGATCCTGCACTTGCCATGAACCCCCCCATATTGGCCATGGACGACGCATTGATGAGTTCAATGTTGGTTAGGCTGGGCGGCCAGCGGCCAGCGGCCAGCGCGCATGAAGAGAGCAGGACAGCCAGCCCGCGACCACAAAGGCAAAGGCCTCTCGATCCACATCCACCTCGGCATCATAAAAGATCTCCGGGTCCCGCTGCTGCAGACGATCATTGCAGTTGCGGCCACCGGCCACGCCCGCCCAGCACCAGCAGCACGTCGTCTTCGTCTCCGTCTCAGGCTCACCACCAACACGGAGGAGTCCTACACCTACACCTAACCTGGAAGCGTACAGTCTAGTACTATGCGCTCTGCCCCTGGCCAGTGAAAACCTTGTTTTATCAAAATTTCAAGTGGTTTTTGATACTAGTAGTACTGTAGTAGTACGCGTACAGTACGTATTTTATTTGCCACCAGGTACTGAGATCTGGCTCCTACGGTTACAAAGATTTACCTGTCCACTTGTCGGTCAAAGTTTATACTAGTACAAGTAAATCTTTGCACCCTCAGGACACTGCAAGTTATAAAACCTCACTCCGTAATGTTTTTTAAGCTTTCACTCCGTAGTGTTGTTGGTGCATACGGACTACGGAGTATACACTACTACAAACAACGATTGCTCAACTACTCCTTCCCTAAAAAATACTATATAATTATAAGCTTCATGCCAGTATCCAATAAAATAGTTTGATCAAATTTAGGGCTTATTTGGTACGGCTTATCCCCGGCTCTGGCTCCAATCCAACTCGTCCAAAGAAACTTTACCAAACGTTTTGTTGGAGAAACCGTTTATTAGCATTGCAAGTTTTTGTATTTTGTTTAATTTTACTTGAAATTCAAGTCATTTGACTAGTTCAAAAACGAGTATGGTTAGATCTCATTCTCGTATTTGGAGACACTTCGGATTCTAGACATTGAGTATAGAATCTGATTCTTAGTTTACAAAATGAGGGATAATATCATTTGAATAGTGATTATTGCCTTGCTATAGTGAAAATCTTCAAGAAATAGGTTCGAGATAGATAGATAGTATATAGTGAGATTTTAGAATCTCAGCTTGTTTGGTACAGTTCTAGCTTCGACTCTAAAAATATATTTTGCCGCACCAAACATCTCAAGGCAGTGGCGAAGCTACATTATAATTAGAGGGTGCTAATGCACCCCCACGAAATTTGAAAAAAAACAGTGAATATGCTCCAAATTTCACTATATTTACACCCCATGACTCATCTTTACCCACAAGGCAAGCGCACCCCCTCCGATTTACTCTAGATTCGCCACTGTCTCAAGGAGTAGATGTTTCTTCTTCTTGCTCTTGATAACTACGGTCGCCATGGATCGCATTGTAGCAGCGTAGTAGCCCGAATACGCGGACGAGGAGTAGATGCATGGCTACATGGCCGGCTGCGTCGGAAATGTACTCCGTACATGAGTGCATGGAGTTATTGTGGGCGTTATACGTACGACAGATTTACTCTCCGCGTTATAAAATGCCTGTGGGCCTAGGGGCACTGGCGGCGGCAGGGGTATTCTTGGGTATGCCAATGAATACCCAAGATTTGGTGAAAACAACAAATATGTATACACATCATTAATATATATACGTATACACGTATAATCTGTTGTTTAATTAGACAAAAAACACACATTTTTTTGACTTGAATACCCTGTCCTTAAGTTCTGGCTCCGCCAGTGGCTAGGGGTAACTGCCCGTCCGGCCACGGGCCAAGGGCCACAAGTAGATCGATCGAATTCATCATTGTACCTTGTTTAGATGGCAAATATTTGGGAAAGAATGTCACATCGCATTGTTCGTAGACGTTTAAGTGGTAAATATCATCCTACCATGGAAAGAGCCCAGCAGAACAAAAGAACCGATCTCAAGAATGTACATCTAAACTGTGTAATTAGTTTTTTTTTACCTACCTTTAATACTCCAAACATATGTAATTTTGATGTATTTAATGTGATGTGATGGAGAAAGTGGGAAAAAGGTTAGAATTTCTAGCAATCTAAACAATTTGGGGGGGGCGCACAGGTATACACCGCCGTTGCATGTTTTTGCATCGACGAATTCATCATGCCGAGGATAACACAACTTGCCTACCAGCAGCAGTGGTCCTGACTCCTGACTCCTGTCTAGCTGAGCAAGCTGCTGCATCGCGTTCCACCGGCCGGGCACCGAGTGGTGTGCCCCGGGCGCCCATGCATGCTGCACCACGTACACAGGACACTGCTATGCTGTGGCACACGCAACCGAGAGCATGCAGCACATGCAAAGCGAGACAGTGAAGTGGTTAGCCAACGCCAGCCGCGCTAGTGAGCGCCTGAATCCATCCAGTGTCCTGGAGTGCAGTGCAGTGGGGCGCTTTCCTCGGCCTTTCTGCATCCACTCTCTCCTGACCCCGGTCCCGGACCCAACTGTGTGTGTCTGTGTGTGCCAGAAAGACTCCAACCGCCTTCATCCCCTTGTTTCGTCCGTCAACTGTCTACACAACTCATGGTGCATCGCATGTATACGCAGCAGCCGAACCATTTACATGTGTCAATCACAGAGCTTTGTTCATCAATCAGGTCTGTTCATCAAGGCCATGCATGCTACTCCGGACTAGTATATGCAGATGGTGTATAACCTGCGAGTAACAGACATCTGAGCTGAACTTGCAATCCGGGACTAGTATATGCAGATGGTGTAGTACTTGCATCTAAAACAAAGCATGTACATGTACTCTAGGAGTAGTCCACGACTATATAAAACTGTAGCGTACTGATACTGATCAACAAGGCGAAGCGCGGCCAGGACTGTAGAGTACTGACTGACGCGCCCCTGTTGCTGCACATGATCCATCGTTCGTGCAGTGCCCATTGCCTTTGCTCGATCGCTTTCCGCCCTCGTCGACCTGACCCTCATCCAAGCTGTTTGGGCCCCTTCGCTGTACTCCGCACTGCAGCGCGGCTGGCATGGAATTGGACGCAGACGCAGAAGCGCGCCAAGGAGAGGGCGGCGATCAATCTGGCGCTGGAACAGCAACAGGTGGCTGGCGGATGCCGAATGGTAATGGTGGACCTGATATACTCCTCCTTGATAGTGGCCGGCCGGGTGGATCGGACGGCGAAAGGTGCCGGATTGTCTTGGAGTGCGCGAAAAACTTTGGGCGAACGTGGAAAGAAAAGTGTTGGAGATCTCAAAGTGTTGCCTCTGAATCTCTGATGATTTTTTTTCGACGGTAATGCTAGAAATAGGATACACGGGGAAAACTGTTGTCTGAACTCTGAAATGGCACTATGCCTCGCCTTATGTCCAGTCACTAGCACATCTCAATTCCCAGCAAAGTTATGTAATCACCAGTCACTGGCACATCTCAATTTCCCTTCAAAACAAATAGCTCCAGATAATACGGTAACAGTTAAATTCATTTCGTAGTAAAATGAAGCACCGAAGCATAGAAACCTATATCGGCGTTGATGGATCAAATAGAGAAATACTTGGCTGAAGCCAAACTATTACCGCCGGTGTCAGCTGTTGGAGGCTGCCGGTGTCAGGAGAAGGTTTACTTCAGAAAAAGTGGTTTTATAGACTTTCTCAAAATATGAACTCATAGACCAATGGACATCTTGGCAGCAATATCCGATCAGCTTCACCAAATTTGGAAGTTTTAACTGACCTAGGAAGTTAACCTCGGTCAGACAAGAAAAAGAGAGGGCAGATAAACCTTTTTCATTTTTTTTCTTAGAGCAAAACACAATACTAAAGCAGTAATTTTCTAGGTTAACAATAAGCATGGTAACAATCAAACCCATGTGCAAAGATAATAATAAACATGATAATATTCTCATTTTCCTCTGGCGGCAGCCACCAACCATATTACACTCCTGTGCTTCATGAAGATACTGATTAAAGGAAAACATAAAAGTAAGAAGCATGACATGCATTACAGTTTATTTTTTGAGAATATAGGTAAAATAGCTCAATATCTTTGTATTAAGAAGTAATGTTGGAAAAGAATTTAAATCACAGCAGTCATTGGTGCTCACTTACTCAGATTCACATAACACAATAAAATGTCAAAAAAGCCAACACAAACAGTTCTATCCTAAGCCAGAACTTACATTACAGCTTTAGAGCTTATAAACAAATGCTTTCAAATGGATTCACTACAAATGGGCAGATATCTTATAGCAACTTCACATCAAATTTCAGTTGACAGAAGATGCATTTGCATGGGTTCAGTGTAAATATTCTTATGGCAGACATCTCTTTTCAGTCTTATGCCTCGGCTTTTTCAGTCTTACAAACAACCCCATTGCACCTATCTCCCTGTTCACCACCAGCCAAAGGCCAACGGTAGCGAAAATCATGACAGTAATCCTCCAAAACAGTAGGAGGGTTATCCAAAACACGTATAACAGCTTATACTGGCTAAAACGTAAAAGTAAAAAAAAAAAATGCTGAACATAAGCACTAGGCAGGAATAACTGTCTGATACTAACAAGTTCATATTACTGAGTAGAATTCTGTTACTTATAAAACATAAAAAAAAAATAAACTATGGCATAAATTAGATACTGCAAAGGATTATGTAATACCAAAACTAATCTATGATTGCAGCTTGTGATCAACAAGTCTAGAGGAGCATATCATGCATACAATGGTTGATCTGGATACTCTAAGGACTATCAGTTCAGAAAGTTCAGTCCTAAAACCTGCTCCTCTGTAGCCTGCCTATGTAAAAAAAAAAAACTAGTTTAAGCAGATCAGGATCTCAAGACTTAATTCAGATTTGATGTTTCTATATGCAGTTTAGTAAGCCAAACTGGAATTAGAAAATTGATAGCTATAGATTGGAAGGAGAGAGAATAATATGAACAAAGAAGTGACTCACTGGGTGGCATCCCTCCTAAAAATTTGATAGCTGACTGTGACCTAAACCCGAGACAACAAATATTCAGACTGGGAACAAAAATTAGAATTTGGATTAAATCCAAGTACTGGTAAATCTAAAAAAACAGGCGCTATTCTCTAACATATAATTTTATTGACTGCAGTGCTCCCAATCATCTTCCATGTAGAAGTTTTCTAAAATCAACAGTCTTCTAATTGGATTGGTCAAAAAATACTGATTTCTCCAAATAGATTGATATGAACAGCATTTTTTTTAATATGAATGTATTGACACACACCAATCTCATCTTTGTCAATAGAAACTGAACATAATCTCTTGTGGGTCCTAGATCAGAATAGAGGCAACTTGCGGCTAGTGGCAGTAGTGGCGGAGGATGGAATAAAATGAAGGAATGGTAAAACCGATAACATAGACAATGGAAGATCCAAAGTCAAAGCAGTCCATACACCTGCAACACACAATTACGTGCTAAGTATGAATTATAGAACTACCAAATATATACATAAGCACAGAGAAGAGAATGATGAAAACAAAGTGTTGCAAGATCTCATCGTCTTACCGGGAAACTGTCTCTATTATGTTGGCGGATAGCTCATTTCCCCCACAGCTTTTATAAAATCTTATTTCTAAAATCTAATTAACATATTTGAATCCTGATGGATAATCCTAGAAGTATCAACTAAAAAATCTTGTAGAGGCAGCAACATGTACATCATGATTTTTACGCGTTTACTATGACATAAGAGGCCAGGCTCTGTAAACTTCAAAAAGTAGTATGTATAGTTCCAAACACACTGACACACACATGATTAGATGAATGTGACAGAATAGAACTGTCCTAGTATGTAGCTGTTGATTATATAAATATTACCACCCTCTGTCCCAAATTATAGGTCATTTTGACTATGTAGCTGTTGATTATACAAATATTACCACCCTCTGTCCCAAGTTATAGGTCATTTTGACTTTTCTAGGTACATAGCTATGCACCTAGATATACATATGTCTAGATAGGAGTACATAATACAAGTTATGTACATAGAATTGCCAAAACAACTTATAAATTGGAAGGAGGGAGCAAACAGGATAGAAGGGGCCCAAATTGTTCAGGCCTAAAATTTATGGTACATGTAATTAATAACAACAACATATAAGTCACAGATATGCCAAAAAGGCACAGGTTGTAATAAGAGAGAATCAAGGAAAGCTGAGTGCTTTACGCCCCTGCTGCTATGCACTTACACACAAAAAGGCATGTGCCTGAGCAAGTACACTGCAGCTGGAGTAGCTCCAGTCCTCAGATGGTCATGCTGCACTGTACCTAGGCATACGCTTTTTGTGCATTTAACTACCCTGATAATATCACACTGATACAAATGTTAACGAAACAATTGGAAAGGTTGTCAAGAGCTTAGAATCAAATTTTAGATGTTCTAAAACAAGTTGGTAAGGATTGTTGGAATATAAGTGAATTGCCCACCTCTCCCCATCAGCTTAAGCTTTTGGGTTGAATTGGTTGGTACATGCAACTTAATATGGTATCAAAGCAGGAGGTCGAGTTCGAATCCCTGGTTAGCGCAATTAAATAAAATAATTGTTGCTCGCTCCTATTCCACGTCCTCGAGGCCCGAGGGAGCCTCCACGTGAAGGGGAGTGTTGGAATATAAGTGAATTGCCCACCTCTCCCCATGTCGCTTAAGCTTTTGGGCCAATTGGTTGGTGCATGCAACTTAATAATAACCTGGACAAAAGATTGGACCCCATTAGGGTCTTAAAAAATCACAAGTCCAGGAATGCTTGCAGCCTGTGAAGGTCTGGAGAAAAATTATGCGGTACCGCCACCAGATCTTTGATGTCAGTTGCCGCATGCTAGCATCCTATCGCGGCATGTCTCTCACAAGCTACACAAGTGCAATCGCTGTAATACCTTGTACTAGAACTTTCCTTTCCTCTTAATGGAACACATTTCTTACGGCAGGTTCATAAAAAAAATGCCGGCTTAAAAAATATCAACTTTGATGTTTGTATAAAAAAAAACTAATAAATCATACATATTTAATCTCTTCATCTTAGAAAATGCTAAATATTGATAAAAGCCATCATGACCTTCAAAGAATAAGGTTCTTTTTGAGAGTTTTGGCAGATTGGGACACCAGTAACAAAACAATTCAAGTTTGCATGAGACTATCAGAGACATTAATGAGTATACAACGATTTTGTGGTCCTAATCTGATACGCTAATCAATGCAAATGCAAAAGTACATGTACACAAAATCAAATTTCAAAGCTGATTAAAAAATCAATTTAGTTCTAATACTTCATGGAATTTATAAGGTTGATTTCATGGAATTTATAAGGTTGATTTTGTAGAAAGAAATTTTTCCATTGCAGATAGCAAAAGAACTGCAATTTCAGTATCACAGGAAAAGAAAAATTGGAGATCCAAAATGGATAAATATCGTCAGTTTGTCACAAAACTAAAAAAGGAAAAAATGAAATTATTCATGTCCACTCCTGCTGACGGAACAAGGAGAGCTTTACGTACACATGGCTTATCCAAAAGGGTAGCTTTTACATTATGATGGTCAGAAATTACAGATTCTTAGCTGCAAAATATGATGACAGTAAGGCTTACATTAGTTAAGGAGGTGTTCGGATGCAGGGACTAAGGTTTAGCAGGTGTCACAACCGATGTCGCATGGGGTGTTTGAACACTAATAAAAAAATAGTTACAGATTTCGTCAGTACTCCGCAAAGCACCATATTGTCAAATCATGGACTAATTAGGCTTAAAAAATTCGTCTCACAAAATAGTCTTAATCTGTGCAAATAGGTATATTTGTTTAGTCAAGGAAATCATGAACTAACCATTGTTTAATACTCTATGCATGTGTACCAACATCCGATGTGATAGGTGCTAAACTACAGCAGAGGAAACCAAACAGCCTATTTAAAACAAACAATTCTGTATTAATATCCATTAGACCTTTATTAAAGTGCACTTTAAGTAGTAAATCCCTTATAAGAATACTATATGGGATAAACCATTAGCAAGCTTAAACACATGAAAAGACAACATGCACGGTCAAGGAAAAATGAAAAAATGGTGGCTGACTGGCTACTCTGCTTGAAACAGCCATGTACAATCTACGCAAGGGGTAGATCACAAAGGGCATATTCTTCAGTAATCAGACCCTATACATGCTACATATTGGATATAGTTGAAGTACCTGAAAGCAAATGAGAGTCTCAATAATCGTATTCAATATATATGCCCCAACGGAGTAGAGCTCAATGTAAGTGAGGCATGCTAATCTAACAACCAAAAGTAGTACAGTGGATTATATTATCATAGACAGCACAACAAACTGAAAGAAAACAGTGAGGTGGCCCAGAGCATGAGAGACCTGACTGCAGATTTGCACCCTGGCAGCTAAGGGAAGATGTGTCATTGGATGCCAGTAGTGGATTTGTGGTGCCGAAGATTAATGAGCTTGGCAGTGCGCTGATCATATGGCACCATCGGCAGTAGCCGCCTCAAGTAAGGATGAAAACTTCATCTCAAAATAGTCTTCTCCCCTGCATTTTGACACAAGTATGAATAGGACAACCTGAGGAATGGAGTTTTAAGTTTAAATATCTATATTCTATTACGAAATACGAATTGAGCACAAGTTGTTCTGGTAGATGTTTTAAACACAGATTAATGGACACAGTAAAGAACCTTAAAGCTGATATGGCAGAAGACAAGAAGTAGATATGTGTAAAGACAAGCGTATGCAACTTCACATTGTATCCATGCTAAGTCTAAGGCTGCAAACACCACATGGGAAAAACAGGCAGTGCACAGGAAACACACATGACACATGAACTCAGCAATGAGAATAGAAAAAAAAAGGAAAACCATGAATTTTGAGGTCAGGTAGATATATTTTTGAGACTTACTCTTAACAGTCTACTTAATATCATATAAATTAATGCAATTGTGATAATATTTGAGCCTAGGGACTATTATTAAGCCAATAAATGTACAATACATTATAACACTGGGAGCACAGAAAGGGAAACAAATCGTGAAACCAAACATCGTCATGTCGATGCTCTTATTCCACAGATAGAGCTAGAAGATGTGATGAGTTCAGGACACTGATCTCTGCAGTCCAAGATGCTGACAAAATTGGGCCTCATAAACAAAAATGAAATCGCAAGGCATCTTCTTAATCAGACCATAGCAACCATAAAGTAAAGAAAAAATAAAAAGATCTACCCCTGTCAAACATCACAGGTTTTAGCTTGTCTGAATCAATATGGAATCACGATTAGTTGCACCAGAATGGTATGCTATCCTCCTTGAAAAGTGGTGAAAACAGAGTACACACAAAGTGAACTACCACATAGAAGAGACAGAGTTGAAAAATTAGGATGCAATAGAAGAACAACCAATCAACTCTGAATATACCTTGATCCACGGCATTTGCCTTCCCTGCTAGGGATCCACCACTGAAAGTAACTCATTTCTACCAGTAACCATGTAACTGAATAGTGAAATGTGATGAACCATATCAAATATCAGAATATTCGTATAAATTTTGCCATAGCTTTCACTGTCTCACAGAACAGCCTAACTGTTGTTTTCCATTCGACCTTGAATATCCATTAGCTTGGACAAAGGAAAAAAAGCAGTTTAATGGTGGCTGACATGACCAGTAACTTTGTTTGAAAATTGTCTGCAAAAAGAACTCAGTACTTGTAGAGTGCATAAAGTACGCTATGTTACAGCTTAAAAAGCCACATTTGAGGCACAACTGCCTTTAGATTGCCGGATGCAAAAGCAGCAAAATAAATATACAAACACTAAAATACAAATCTATAATGCAAGGATCAGCGACTTAACACAATAAATGAGTCATGGGCAGTGACTTAGCACAACAAATGAGTCATGGGTAACATTCCATGTTTACTAAGTATGTGTCCGATGTTTTAAACAATGTGAGCAGGAAGATATTGCTGTGAACTGATTTCTGACAGGAAAAGAAAACTAACCCACATCACATACCACTAAATTGGCTGAAGAATAATAATATATTCATAAATCTAAGGCCTCTCTAGTAAATTTATCAAGATTACACAAAACTCATTGTGCTTGAAGCTCTCATCTAGATGGTCACGACAAAGGACCATGATGTTGCCAAGAACAAATAAAGCCTATCAAGCAATTGATGAATATGATACACATTGATGTCATGCACCTTGAGCCATGAAAACTTAGGTTTCAACCACACACTTATCCTCAACATTGTCATTAGTTTGGGAAATTTCTGTGCCTGAAGTCATGACTTTCTTCTCTTCACACTCAGAGGCTGCATTAGAAAAGTGATTTTTCAACACTGTCGAAATATCTGATTCTGAAGCTCCAGCCAACTTAAACCTTTCAACAGATGCATCAAGATTTGTCTTCCAGTCACCGACACTGAGCTTAAACTCCACTTGAGAACCTTTCGAAAAGCATATTACCCCAGAAGAGGTGAATCTGTTGCCTCATTACAGCTGCCTGCTCAGCTGCCTCTTCTGGTGTCAACTCCGGTTGACCACCTGCACCGTGCTGCCTTTTCCTCAGTACCCCATCCTTCTCACCTGCACCTGGTTCGTTTTAACTCTGACATTCTCTGTTCTTCCACCTTCTCCCACATCTCTGTTGCAGCCCTCATGTTATGCTCAGCGCTATCAAAAAGCTTGAATGTCTCCAAAGAATCCCAGGTAGATAGGTCAGCCTTATCTGCCAGTGCAAATGACCAATGAAGCTTTGCGGTCTCGAAGTGTTGCTGGCCTAAAGCAAGAAGCCCTTCATAGAAGTCTGGCTTGATTTTAAGGGCCTCCTCATACTTGTGCCCTGCAAGAGCATACCTCTCCTTCACCCAATGATAAGCTGTGCGGAGCTGAGCAGCCATGACTTCCTTTGAAGCAGATTCATCGAGAGGGATGCGCTTCCTTGCTTCACACATGTGCACATTTCCCCAATTGAATAGGGCCAAGGCAGCAACCTCCTGAAATTTAGAAGCAGCCATCTCAAAAAGGGCCTGAGCCTCCTCGCTTGTCACAGTTTCCTCGAGAGCCTCGGAGCACAGCTCCATGCCCAGCTCATGCAGGTCCAAATGTGCATCTGCATCAATCCCAACCTGGTTCCGGAACAAATCTGCAAACTGAAGCAACCAATCATCAATCTCAGCTTCCTTGCACTCAGCATGGCCACAATCCTTCTTTCCTGTCTCCATACTTTGCTCAGCAACTCCGTTCTCAACATCTTGCTTCATCACCTCAGCATTGGTTACCACTTCAGAAGTATGCAAAGTGCTATCCTCACCATTGACCAGCAACTCCTCATCCTCCTCCAGCTTCTCCTCTTCTGATGGCAAAGTTGGTTCCTGTTCTGGGCTCACTTCGACAAGGTGCAGCCTCAACACCGGGAGCTTATTGTCACCCTCCCTCCCATTTTCTACACCCTCGTCGCCAACTTTATCAATGAATGATTCAGCTAACCGGAGCTCCTCTGTCGATGTGATGGTAACTAGATCACCATCAGCATCCTTATACTTAATCAACACTGCCTTGGATGATGGGAACCTCTTCGCCACAAACTCTCGACGAAAGCTGCATTTCTCTGGAATCTGCCCAAGCCTAATGTCGTGGTCGTACACCAGCTTGAGAGGCCTCCATCTCGTCACAACCTTTTTATTTATAAGCGGTTCCACTGTTGCCGGTATCAAAGAGGCCACTGGCAGCGTCATGGCCTTGTCGGGGCTATCTTCAGCCAAAGGCTTGGCTGAAGATGGCAGGGAATTGGAGAAGGGCACCAGCTTGGGCAACGGTGATGGATTAGATTTTGACATCACTGCGAGATTTGGCTGCGAAGTAGCAGGAGGGGCCGGTGGTGGTTGTTTCTTAGGAAATGGACGAGCGGGGAGGGAATGGCCAAGTCCGGCGACAACGGCAGAGGCACCAAGGGCAGCAGGGGAGGGCCGGCTGGTGGGCTCGGGTGCCGAGGACGCGGAGGCAGCGGAGGACGCGTTGATACGGGAGCGCAGTCGGTAGGATAGGTCGATCGCGTCGCGGTGGTCAGGATCGAGCGCGAGGAGCGCCAGAGCGTCCGCAAGGGCGAGCTCGTGGCGGCCGAGCGCCTCGAGCGCGCGGGCGCGGCGGAGGAGAGCGCGCGGGAAGCGCGGCTCGGCCTGGAGCGCGAGAGAGCACTCCTGGGCGACGGTCTCGTGATCCACGGGGCGGAGCTGGAGGAGGCAGGCGGCGCGGTTGCTGTGGAAGACGGCGCGGTCGGGGTGGCCGCGCGGGGGCGAGGCAGAGCGCCAGCTCGTACTGTCGCAGCGCCCCGGCGTAGTCGCGCGACTGGAACAGGCGGTTGCCCCTCCTCCTGAGCTCGTGCGCGCGGCGCAGGAGGACGCCGGCGTCCACCGCCTCGTGAGGCGCCGCACCGTTCGCCGCGGGTAGAGAGGACGAGGGCGGCGGCGTCGCCTTCAACTCAGCCGAGGAGGGCGGCGCCTTGGCAGCAGCGGCGGCGGCGGCGGCCGGCTTCTTCTTTTTGCGCCGGACTTGCCCATGGGGATAAGTCGAGGAGGAAGGTTCGGGAAACGAGCCGAGTGACGATTTGCAGTTTGCACTACTCTGCAGTCAGAGGGCGTAGTGGTGGTAAAAGCAAAACCCTAGGTCAATCAAAGAACCGGCCTGTTTGGATCCTTAAATTGGGCCGAATTTGATTCGATATGATTCCAGGACCGGCTTGCTTGGGTCCATCTACGTTTAGAGGAAGAGATTGATCCACGGCTTGTGGGCTTCGGCGGCTGGGCCTTGAAGGACCAACGAGCGGGGCAAAGGTGATTTGTTGCGGCAGCAGTTAGTTTCCAATGCTCTGGTCAAAATATGTATACATGAAAATTGCATAATGAAAATACGAAGATAAATGATGGCAAGATCTACAGTCATGCAGATTGTTGAGAATATTCTTAATATTCTAATGATCAATTAAAGGATAATTAAGAGATGGTTAGCAACTGCTCCTAGCAGTTGCCGGATCCAGAGACCTGCCTCTTTAGGCATGTACTATATATATGTAAATCATGTTCATCAATAAAGTTAATCACTTCCACTACTTCATTTGCTACTGTTCCATTGCAATTTACAACACGTTATCAGCGCTCTACATCCTGAGCCAAGGCCGGAGCAGTTGCTGCGAAGTTCGCCGGAGTTGCTGTGGAGGACGTCCCTGTGAAGGCAGTCCGTGACCAGAGCAGATCACCGGCGTCGATCGTCAGTGGCCGTCCGTGACAAGAAATCCGATCACCGGAAGGAAAGCGAAAGATCAAAGGTAGCAATGCCTCCGATGTCGTATGTTACTTCGGTGATGCTTGTTCTTCGACCTTAGATTGGAGCATCTTCGCCTCCAATGGCGGCTGCGACTTCATCACCGCCGGCAACAGGGTCGGCTATTGCAGCGGCGACCCCGTTGGCCGACGGCGTCATCATCGACGCGAACTCTGCACCGCAAGAACCGTCCGCGCGTTCGTCTGCGAACTCGGCGGCCAGCCACACGTGAACAGCGACGCCGGCCCGAGCTTGACCGGCGGTGGCGGTGTTTCTCCTTCCGGGGAGGCACGCCCCTCCTGCTTGAACCGACCCGGAGAGGGAGGAGAAGCCGCCGGCGTTGAACGCGACCGGGGTCGGCTCCTCTTCCTGGGCCCGATCTGCGCCGGTTTTTGGCACCGGGGGCAGAGAATGGCGGCGGGTTGGAGCACACCACGGTGGCGGTCCATGGCTGGTGGCAGCGAGAAGCATCGGCGCCGTGGCGAGCCATGGTGGCACGGTGTGCCATGGCGACGGCGCAACGAGACAGCGGCCGGCGGCGCAGCGAACCAAGCCGGAGGCGGATCTCCCGCGGCGGCGCAGCAAGCCGCCGGTGGAGCAGCGCACCGGGTGGCGGATCAGCGGTGGATAGCGGCGGCGGCACGCTAAGCCAATGCGGCGGCGCGGTGACTGCCTGCCCGTGGGTGATGGGGGCAGTTAGGGTTCAACCCTAGCTGTTTCCCTTTACTCAGGCCAGGGGAGTGGGATGGGCCGTGCATAGGCGCTACTGGGCTGCCCAATTCCCCACTGGTGCTGCTGATGCTGCTATGGCCGATTGGGCCTGTTCCTCTTCGCGGGCCAAAATTACTTTTTTTCATTTATCTCTGTATTTCTAGAGTTTATGAATTTCCAGTAATTTTAGTCTTTTTAGTTCTTGTATTAGACTATAGAAATTACTGGTGTCCATCAGTGTTAGTGTCTATATTTTGTCAAGATTAGACCTCTGATGTGATTATATATTGGTGCAAATATGTTTGTTATATTTGTACTCATGCAATTTCGAATTCTATTACAGAATGCAAGTATGTTTGTGTCATTTTATGTGCACTTTCATACTTATTTCGTTTTTGCAATAAATTTTTGTCACATACCCCATCACATTGATACTCATTAGAGTCACTAGTTTTTTTTTATTTTATAGAGTCACTAGTTACCACTCTCTAATGACTAGTAGCAATTAATTTAGACATTTCTCTAAATAATTTTGGGATAAAAAAAACATTAGGCAATAGAGATCTTATCCATGTATATGGGTTTTGAAGGTCTATTGCTAAAGGTCTACATCATACTCATTTTGAAGATTGATGATTACCTATGTTCCCAAAACAAGGATTTAATATTAAAAATAATATTACAATGGCCTACACTATTGCAAAGTTGATTACCATTGAGAATTTTTTTTTTGGCTTACACTATTGTAGTGATTACCAAATTAAATGTTCAATCATTAACTTTAGTATACATATGGTGTGGTAGAGTCCTTAGCAAAGGCTGCATTTAATTCAAGTTGAATTATTTGCCTTGAGACCATGCTTTTTAAAGCAATTTATTTGCCTACCATTATGATCTACTCTATGTCCTATGACATTTGAGACTATCTACCTTGTATACAAGTTGATGATATTTAAAATTGAAGGTTTACATGTCATTTGTTTACCTTGTACCTTTCTTAATCCTTGAAGAGTTATGTTATTCAAATTAATTTGCATGTATTACAACATTGTTTACCATTTGATTACAATTATTTCAAGATTGAATTATTAAATCGAGATGGTCCTACTTTATAGGCAATGACCATGGTTAAGGAGTTCGATGAACTAGCCTTAGATGGTCATAATTACCCCACATGGGCCTCGGACATAAAGATTAACTTTGCATCCCGTGGACTCTTAGCTTACATTAATGAGCCTCTTTGAAGGTGTCATTTATGAAGAGCAAAAGAAGTACGGTGCCTTAATAATATTAAGGTATTACATCCATAAGGATCTCAAACAAGAGTACCTTATGGAAGAGAACCCTCGTGTTCTATGGCTTTGCGCTTAAAGAGCGATATGACCGGCGAGAAGGAACTCATTTGGCCACGAGGCCAACCATGAGTGGAATCATTTACGTTTTGAGGACTTTAAGTCCTTTGCGGATTATAATCATGTTGTTCATAAAATTTGCTCTAAGTTGAAGTTTTGTGAGAAAGAACCAACGGATCTCGATAAGATTGAGAAAACTTTTTTTCTACCATGCTTCCTCTGCAGTCGAGTCTTGCAACAACAATGATCGGGCTAGTAATTACACTCGGTATTCACAACTTATTCATACACTAACTTCAGGTGAGAAACATGATGAGCTTCTAATGAAGAACCATGATAAGCACCCTACGGGGAGCAACACCTCTTTCGAAGTTCATAGTGTACGAGAATAATAAAAGGTTCAAGGGATCCGATTCGGTGACCCGGAGAACATGCCCGATAAACATAAATTCAACAAGAAGCAAAAGCTAAATCCTAAGCAAAAAGGGTGATACTAAGGCCAAAAATGACACTAAATGTCATAGATGTGGCACTTTAAATCATTTTGCTAAGGATTGTCGTACTCCTAAGCACTTGGTAGCCCTCTACCAAAATTCCTTAAAGGAAGCAAAGCAAAGCAAAGACAAGGAAGCAAAATATGAAGCACATTGCAATGTTGCTCCAATGACTACTCAAGAAGTGGGTTGTTCAAGCATGGCTCCTATGGAACCAAATGACAATCTTGACCTATCAAAGGTGATGCTTCCAAGTACGAGACAACATGGTGGTGGAATTCTCCTCCAATGATCTTGTAAATGAGAACCTCCTAAATTTACAGGGGCCCACATGCACTTATCATCGTCATTAAGACCTCACGATCATTATGCACGAAGTTCCCAATAATCTAGAAAGTACTATTAATCTTCCCAAGGGATCTCATTAACAAATCACTCAAAGTATTACAACACTTTATTCAAATACATCGAGTCTGGCGGAAGGATTACATAACCATAAGTTTACAAACCATTTGTTCAAATACTCAAACTTAAGTATTATTATTACAAGCCCGATATTATTATTGGAGTAACTTTATACATATAAACACGACAACCCCGCCCGAGGGTTCAACTCTACTCGTCCTCTTCTTCGGTACACCGTCATGCGGCGAGGGACCAAAACAAACTTTGCTCATGACCGGCTCTCCACGCAACAAGGGTCAAAAGAACCCCGTATGCGGAAGTACTCAACAAGACTTACCCGACTACTAAAAGCGGGGAGAAGACATGGGAATCTTTGGTCTTAGGAGTCAAGGTAAGGCTTTAGCAAGAATCAAGAACTCTTTTTTGCGTAAAAAGCTTACTAATAATAAATCCTTACTTTCAATATTTTGATGATTTGATTAGTAGCTCATATACTCTAGGTTATCCTATTCTAGAGCAAACATATTTTCTTATTCCAACTCTCTCTTTCTTCAAAAACATAATCCATCATTTACTACGATGAATGGGGCGTAAGAACGGGTCTCCATAACCGTGAAGCAGCGGCGATTCATGAATCGATTATACCGGTAGGGGATCCCTAACCACACGACATATGTAGCTCTTAAGCTTGCATATATCAACCCTCACTCAAGTTCGTCCAAAGCGGGATTTGGGTCCATCGCCACCCGAGAGCCGCGATTACTCCACCTCCCTACCCGCCCTAATGGCCGGTTTGACCCGGTAGGGTGGGTACATGCTACTCCCCGCCATCTCTCCTCTCGGTCTTGCGGTTGTCCGTTCGATTTGGCACACCCCCGAGATCGGGCTTACGGGGCATGTGGGCGATTAGTTTCGTCGACTGGGGTGATGCCGGTTAGGCGTGCCATTGACCCAAACGGCCTCGGGCGCAACATGCGTTCAAAAGTCGAACTTAACAAGCCAAACAACGGCCGGTCCTTAAGCGACCAACCGGAACAAGCACGGCTAGGTATCCCGCCACCGGCTTTCAACCTACGTCCGTCAGATCTCAAATTCATCACTACATCTCTTTCCGAAAAAAAACAGTACCATCTTCTCAAATAAAATATTTTGATAAAAAGCTTAACTAATTAAGCGGGGCTAAGCATCACTAAGCATTTTTCGAAATAAAAGCAAGGTTATCAAGGATGGTATTGAAATAAACAAGGATGGTAATGCAACAATTAGGTTATCACTCAACTCCTAATTACTTAATGCAACATATCAAAGATATAAGTGATATAAAACTTTTAAAACATCAAGGAAGGGGTTTAATGTAAGGGGCTTGCCTTCGTTGTGAGAAAAAGTTTGTTCTTGAGAAAACCCAACAAAATCCGAACCCTCCTCAATCGGATATGGGATCTCCTCGATGGCGCTCAGACTTGATACCCTCAAACTCGTTCACTACACGAAATAATGTATGCTTCAATATGATGCCATATATGTAAATATGATGCTTGCAAAGTGCATGAAATGATAAACACAGGAAAGTAACTTTATTTTCACGATAAAGTTGCAACCCAACAAAACCAACTTGTTGAACTACTCTAAAGATATCATCATCATTGCCTAAGGAGTTCTCAAGGACCATCTTACTATGATACAATCTAAGATTCACAAAACAACCCCCGAAGTCACACAAAACCTAATCTAATTGACACTAAACAAAACATGACTCACATAAAATGATAGGGCATGAAATAATAAATATTTTATTTTTTTTTCAAAACATGCTCAAAATTTTTGTACAGGTAGGTCATGCCATAAAACAGTACCAAAATAATTTTTATGATTTTTGGATAAATAAAATAATTATTAAAAATCAAGGAAGATGCATTTTTCAATTAAAGTTTGTATTTCTAAATCATGCAAAAACTACTCAAATTCAAAGTTTCAAATTTTTCATGGATTCATATACTCATAAGAAGCTTCTACAAAAATTTTCAGAATTTAAAGAGCTATTTTCAAATTTCTATGAATTTTGAAAGAATCAACACTATTCAAAACAAAGGAAATTAGATAAATCATAATTTAAAACAACACAGACTTTTCGGGCCGAAACCGCCCAACACATCCCATGGCCCGCACTGTGCAGCCCAACCTGCCGCTCTGATATGGTAGCCCAACCCCACGCCAGCGGCCGACCGCGGCGGCGCCGGCGATTGGCCGGCGATTTTTCGCCGGCGGTGAGGTCTCCCGACAACGCGACTTGGCTCGTGACCCTCTCAACCTCGCGGACCTCATGGCACCCAAAACCCGACACCTAAGGCACCGGGGCATGACCACCACCGACGGCCATGGCGGGCGGCGCCGACGACGGCAGCGGCGGCCAATCCGAGCTTTCCGTCGACTTGGCGACACCGGCGACTCAAGACCATCTGGGGCGGGCCTCGGCCCCTCGCTAAATGAGCCTTAAACGATCCTACGCGGACGCGCTCAGCGCCAGCGGCGGAGCCGGCTGCCGGCCACCCGTCGGGCGGCCGACGTTCGGCGGCGGTGGCGGCTACGACCCAACGGATGGCACGAGTGCGGGCAGAGCTCACACCTGCGTGCGGCGCGACGCCGGTTTGAGCGGAGACGAGGCGGAGGGTGACGGCGACGGTGGCGGCGGCGGCGGCGGTGCCCCCGTGGGCAACGACGCACGTTCGGCGGCAACCCGAGGGGCAAAAGACAAACGGCCGAACGCATCATGACCACGCATCTCAAGGTGAAGCTAGATGGCAAGACGGTTTGGCACGAGATTCACCAAGACGAACTCTGGCGGCGGAGGTGATGCGCGGCGGGGCCCCCGTCGGCCGTGGAGAAGACGACGGCGCGTGGGCGGCGGCTGGCACGAGGCGTAACCAGAGCTAGCTCAAACGACGCACAAGGAAGTTGCGAACACGATGGCAAAGCTAATTGGATGGATTGGAGCTCGACGGCGACGCAAGAGAAAAGGGGCGGAGGCGGTTTTTCCAGCGGCGGTGAAGGAGAAAGAAGAAAGAGGAAGAACTCCGGGCGCCAGACCGGCAGCATTTATAGGGCAAAGGAGGGATGGACGGGTGGTCGGCGACGTTGCGTAGGCGGCCAGCTAGCTGGTGACGTGCGAGGGCGGTCGAAGACGCGAGAACGCCACGGCGACGGCCGGCGACCGGCGGTATGGAGGAAGAACAGGGGAAAGCAATCATTCACCGTTAACCCTAAATCCTAACTTTTCTGAGTTTTGCCAAATTCACCCAAAATTTGAACTGAACTTCAAAAACTCCAAAAAGTGACTTAGGCTAATTTTTCAAGATCTACAATTTTCATAATTGGAAGATTTTCAAATTCAGCCTCTAAATAGGACTTTTGAAAAACAGTTCAAACTTTTGAAATTTGAATTCAAAATTACTTTTAAAAAAAACATGTAACAACTTGAAAAACTTTGTACATGACTTTTGCTCATCTCAACAAGATCTACAAACTCACTTTTAAAAGTTTTTGCAAATTTTGCTTAGATTTTGAATTAGGGCTTTTAAATCAAAAGGGGACAAAACCCTAGTTTTGGTATTTTTAAAATTACTCTAAATTTTTGAACCAAACTTTGAAAACTCAAAATACCAACTTTGTTCAACTTTGAAAACTCTATAAAATTGCTTTAATAACCATACCCAAATTCTTTATAAATTTTGAATAAAAGAAAAGGGGTAAAAAAAAAGAATGGAATTTAGGGTTTTTAGGAGTTCAATTCAAATTTGAATTTGATTCAAATTTCAGATTCCCAACCTATACTATCCAACCATCATCCAACATCACACTTAGGATCAAAAGCATCAAAAACATAAATTTAACATTTAAACACTCTAAATTTCTTAAGCACGACCATTCTCTAAAATATAAACTCATTTTAATTTCCATGCATTTCAAATTTTTCTAATTATGCATGCTTTATGATAAACATGATGACATGGCAAGATTTTAGTTGATTAACACCAGGGGTGTTTACAGTCTCTCCCCTAAAAGAAATCTCGCCCCGAGATTTAAAGCTCGGGGTTAAGTAAGCCAAGCAAAGGAAATGTGTCAAACAAACACATCTCAAACTAGTTCATAAAGCGGTAGGGTTTTATCTACTATATGCTACAAGAATCTTAAAGAGACAAGGGATTATAACCTAGATAGAAGCAAGAAATTCTGGGAAGTGCTCCGCAGATATTCCTCGACTCCCATGTAGCTTCTTCTTCGTAATGTTGGTTCCATTGGATCTTATACCATTTGGTTGTTCTTCTACGAAAGTGACACGATCTTTTCGATCAAGAATTTGAATAGGGTATTCTGAATAAACCAAATCAGGTTCAAGTGCAACTCCTTCAATATCAACCACTTGATCGGGCACTTTCGAAGACATTTCTTCAACTGGGACACATGAAACACATTATGCACAAAGTAGAAAGGTGTTTCGTAACTCCAAACGATATGCTACTTTTCCACATCTTTCCGTAATTTGGAATGGTCCAATATAACGAGGTGCTAACTTTCCTTTGATTCCAAATCTTTTTACTCCTTTTATAGGTGATACTTTTAAATACACATAATCTCCCACTTCAAATATCAAAGATCGACGCCTTTTATCTCGCATAACTTTTCTCGTCGAGACCGAGCTATTTTCATATTTTCTTGTATAACACGAACCTTTTCTTCGCATCCTTAACTAAATCCACACCAAAGAACCATCTTTCTCGGGTTCGGACCAATGCGAGAGGAGTCCTACATCTGCGACCATATAAAGCTTCAAAAGGTGCCATCTTGATACTTTCTTGGTAAATTGTTGTTGTAAGAGAATTACGAGAGGTAAACATTCATCCCATTTTTCTTGATAAGTGAGAACACGGGCTCGTAACATATCTTCTAAAATTTGATTAACCCTTTCGGTCACGTCCATCATCACGTGGGTGATAAGCTGAACTATGAACAAGCTTGGTTCCCAATGACTCTTGTAATTGTGCCCAAAATTTATCCATAAATATTGAACCTCGATCTGAGACAATAATCTTTGGTGCACCATATAGACTAAAAATCCGACTAACATACAACTTAGCATAATCTATTGCCTTATAGCGATTCTTCACCGGTAAGAAATGTGCAATCTTAGTAAGTCTGTCCACAATAACCCAGATGGAATCAAAACCTTTTGATGTATTGGGTAAACTAACAATGAAATCCATGGTGATTTCCTCCCATTTCCATGACGGAACAGGCAATGGATTTAAGCGTCTGCCGCTTTCATATGCATCGCTTTTACTCGTCGACAAGTATCACATTTAGACACATAACGAGCAACTTCTATCTTCATCTTAGTCCACCGAGAATCTCTCGTTTCAAATCGATACATCTTAGTGCTTCTGGGTGAATAGAATACCTAGTCAAGTGTGCTTCATCCGGGATCTGGCGACGTAACTTCGGGGAACCTTTGGTACTACCGGGCGATTCTTGAACCATAACACATCCGGCTTCATCAATTCTCAAAACAAGATGGTTTTCCACTTCTAACTTTCTCTTTGATATGTGATATACCTTTATTTTCTCTACGGCGGTAATAATTTGATCTCGGATATTGGATTCCCTCGTGATACTAGATAGAGTCCCTTGTTCAATAATTTCCAAACTTAACTTTTCCATTTCTTGACATAAAGTTTTGTCCATTAAACTTACTTCAAGACAATTGCGGTGGGACTTCCGATCGAAAGTGCATCGGCAACTACATTTGCTTTACCGGGATGGTAATGCACTTCGCATCATAATCCTTGATTAACTCCAACCATCTTCTTTGCCTCATATTCAGGTCGACCGGGTGAAGATATATTTTAAACTCTTGTGATCGGTATAGATATGACGGTGTTGCCCGAGCGAGATAATGACGCCAAATCTTGATTGCATGGACAAGCTGGCGCTAATTCTAAATCATGAGTGGGATAATGTTCTTCATGACGTTTAAGTTGTGCGGAGGCATAAGCAATAACCCTTCTTTCTTGCATCAATACACAACCAAGGCCAATACCGGAAGCATCACAAAAAGACATCAAGCGGCTTCTCAATATCCGGGTTGAGCCAATGCCGGTGCAAAAGAGTTAATGCCTTCTTGAGAATTTTAAAAGCTTTCTCACACTCCGGTGACTGGACAAATTTGGTTTGATTCTTCAACAATTCAGTGATAGGCTTTTGCTACCTTTGAAAAATCGAATAAATCGACGGTAATAACCCGCCATTCCAAGAAAAGCTGCGGACTTGATGCACGGTGGTTGGGGGTTTCGATTAAGAATATCCTTGACTTTACTTGGATCAAATGAAACTCCATCCGCTGACAATACATGACCCAGAATTGTATTTTCTCTAACCAAAATTCACACTACTTGAACTTGGCATATAAATGATGATCTCTTAGGCGTTTGAGAACAATCCGAAGGTGCTCAAGATGCTCTTCTTTGTTCTTGGAATATATCAATATATCATCAATGAATACCACTACAAACTTGTCAAGTTCGACATGAATCTTGTATTCATCAAATACATGAAGTGTCTTTGGGGCATTGGTTAATCAAAAGACATTACCAAATATTCATATAAACCATATCGGTAGTGAAGGCAGTCTTTGGAATATCTACAGTCCGATCTTAATCTGATGATATCGACCTTTAGATCAATCTTTGAGAAAACCTTGGCTCCGGCAAGTTGATCAAAAAGTAGATCAATGCGGGGCAAAGGATACTTGTTTTTAATCGTCACATCATTCGGTGGGCGATAATCAACACACATTCTCAAAGTGTGATCTTTCTTTTTTCACGAATATAGCGAGGGCAACCCGGGGTGATGAACCGGGTCGAATAAAACCTTTGTCCCTTAACTCTTGCAAGCTGGGTTTTCAATTACGCTAATTCTTGAGGTGGCATTCTATATGCTCTCACGGATATTGGGGCGGTTCGGGTTTCGGATCAATTCGAACTCCACATCTCTATCCGGCGGTAAACGGGTAAATCTTCCTCGGAAACACATCCGGAAATTCACAAACTCTTTGGAATATCCTTTATCTCCTTAACGGATGTAGCACGAGATTCTCTCAACAACCCTCTTAGGAATGGGAAGTTGAATCGAAGTTGAGAATTGCTATCGGGTATATTTACCCTTATGGTTCTATTCAAAACATCGATGATGACCCCATGCCGATACATCCAATTCATACCCGGGATCACATCTATATCTTGATCCTTTAGAATTAGCATGTTAGTGGGAAAATTATGCCCACCTAACTTTACTGAGCACACGGTATACTATTTCTTTAGAACACGAGACGTCCCCCAGGCGATCAGTATCAAGAATTCCTCTTTTGTTTCCCCAATGGTTAAGTCATGCTTCACAACAAATGTTCTATTGACGAATGTATGAGATGCTCCGGAATCAAACAATGTAACGGCGGGGTTGATTGGCAATAGAGAAACATACCCATCATGACGGGTTCCCCTGCGGGCATTTCATCAACATTAGTATAGAATACCCGTCCGTTTTTCTTCTCAACTTTGCCCTTCGAGTATTACTGGTCCACTATTGTTCTTGTTACGGGTGGCGACTTCCCGATGCTACCCGAAAATTGGGATTATACCTCCGAGGATTGGGGCATTCTCGGGAATAGTGTCGAGCTTGCCACGGTTAAAACAGATAGGACTACCTTGGCTTTGTGGAAGCAGGATTTCGAATACCGGGGGCATTCGGGTGGCGGGGATAAGGAAGCGATTGCAAGCGAGGCGACAAATGGCCGCGGCCTAGAAATTTGCTGGTGGTGGGCGATGGAAAGGGCGATAGGGAGGGCGATAATGATTCACCGGATGATAAATCACCCTCTGCCGCTTCTTATTCCCTCCGGAAAATCCGAAGATACATTTTTCTTCTTATTCTTGATCTCCTTGTGTTGACGATATTTTTTCTTCAACATTGAGTGCCATATTGACTACCTCATAATAGGTATCTGTGGCACGTATTGTCATCATTGTTTGGAGCTTCATATTTAAACCACGTATGAACCACTCCTTTCTCTTTGCATACGTACTAACATGCTCTGGAGCATATTGAGAAAGATGATTAAACCGCCAACATACTCCATAACCGACATATCTCCTTGTTTCAACTCAATAAATTCCGTTAACTTCTTAGCCATCACACCTTCGGGTATATAATGTTTACGAAAAGCTTCTTTAAACTCTGGCCAAGTCACTTGGTGTCGGTCCCGGGCTGCATGGCAAGAAAAGTTGCCCACCAAGCCCCGCAAAGCACCCTAAACCTGTTGTGCCGCAAAATGGGGCTTTCGATAGGTGGTGAAATCCATAAGATCAAACTTTTGCTCCATAGTACGGAGCCAATCATCTCGCCTCCAAAGGTTCATTTGCTCTCGAAAAGATTGGGGGGCTTAGTGTCGGTGAAATCGGGGTATGAATTTTTCTTTTTATCATTTCGGCGACCATGATTACCCGATCACTATTCTCGACTATTCTGTGCCACTTCTCGCATTAAGCGACTATTTTCAGTAGTGGCTTGGACCAAAGCAGCTATGGCATCAGTCAGATTAACTGGAACCTGTGGTGGTCCGGGAGCAGCAGCCTCTGAACTACTAGCATTGGATTGAGGCATCTGTTACAAACAAACCGATTTTATTCATTAATTTACATATAACTTTCTAAAAGTTACCACAACACACCAAACCTGGTTTCTTATTTATTATACAATCCACGTACTAGACAGGGGACCATCCAACCCACTAAGTTTTGCATACTAAAACTATGTTACATATATAACAACATCCTCACAACTTTGCTCAACCATCATTCTCATTGTCCCGATAGTGCTCAACCTCCTCCCGGTTCTTCTTCTTCACCATCACTAGGTGGTGCTATCTCTTCATTTTTCGCTTCTTCCTCATTCTCATCTTCAACAACACCTCCTTCATCCTCAACCCTCCATACCGATGGTTCGATGGATGGCTTCATGTAAGTTGGCGTTGTAAGCTTCTAACCCTTGCACTGAGCTTCTAAGGCATGAATATTTGGATAGCTAGTATCATGTCCCTGTCTCTCAAACTCCCTCTCATGGAGTATATTGAACACGACTTGACGACATTCTTCATAGTCCAAGTCACGCCGCTCCACTTCACCTTGCGGATCACCAACAGAAGGTAGCATCCTCATTGGCTGCAGTAACTTCAGTCAACTCTTCAGTGAGTCTTCCTACTTCAGCTTGAAGATCCACAATCTGTGAAGTGCCTTCTGCTCTAGCTCTATTTGCTTCTGCCAACTCTCTAGTAAGCCTTTGTATCTCGGTGATAAATTGGGCCTACTAGTGTGCCGCTAGCACCATCATTTCTTGGAGCAAGTTGGTGTCGAGGAACTCCTTTGGGTCCCGTCTTCTTTGTTGGAGTCTGCTTAGTACGAGCCATCCTATAGAAAGAAAAGATTGGATTAAAGGATGGATCAGAGAGATTATCAGGTTAGCAAGCATAGGATTGATATACTTAACCCAACCCATAATTAAGGGGAAAGTGATTAACAAGTTGATTAAGCATGATGCATGAATCGAACTTACGAAACTATGCTTAAACGAAACTTATTATTTAGGGCAATATGATATGTTACTCCACTACAAAACATTTAAATTATAAGAAAAGATTTACAATTTGATTCAAGATAAGATATAAGCAATTTGGACCAAATTAAGAGTTTTAAAATAATTTGACTCAAATCATTTTGAAGTTTTGTAAAATAATACTACAGTAACTGTTAATGATACTGCTCCGATACCAACTGTAACAGAACCTCCTAAATTACAGGGCCCACATGCACTTATCATCGTCATTAAGACCCTCGATCATTATGCACGAGTTCCCAATAATCTAGAAAGTACTATTAATCTTCGAACGGGATCTCATTAACAAATCACTCAAAGATATTACAACACTTTATTCAAATACATCGAGTACAAATGGAAGGATTACATAACCATAAGTTTACAAACCATTTGTTCAAATACTCAAACTTAAGTATTATTATTACAAGCCTGATATTATTATTGGAGTAACTTTATACATATAAACACCGACAACCCCGCCTCGAGGGTTCAACTCTACTCGTCCTCTTCTTTCCGGTACACCGTCATGCGGCAGGGACCAAAACAAACCCGCTCATGACCGGCTCCCGCAACAAGGGTCAAAGAACCCCGAATGCGGAAGTACTCAACAAGACTTACCCGACTAAAGAAAACAGGAGAAGACACGGGAATCTTTGGTCTTAGGAGTCAAGGTAAGGCTTTAGCAAGAATCAAGAACTCTTTTGCGAGAAAAGCTTACTAATAATAAATCCTTACTTTCAATATTTTGATTTCGGATTAGTAGCTCATATACTCTAGGTTATCCTATTCTAGAGCAAACATATTTTCTTATTCCAACTCTCTCTTTCTTCAAAAACATAATCCATCATTTACTACGATGAATGGGCAGAAGAACGGGTCTCCATAACCGTGAAGCAACGGCGATTCATGAATCGATTATACCCAGCTGGGGATCCCTAACCACACGACATATGTAGCTCTTAAGCTTGCATATATCAACCCTCACTCAAGTTCGTCCAAAACGGAATTTGGGTCCATCGCCACCCGAGCACGCAAGATACTCCACCTCCCTACCCCGCCCCTAATGACGGTTTGACCCGAAGAGGGTGGGTACATGCTACTCCCGCCATCTCTCCACTCCCGGTCGCGGTTGTCCGTTCCCGATTTGGCACACCCCGAGATCAGGCTTACCGGGGCATGTGGCCGTTAGTTTCGTCGACACGGGGTGATCGCGATTAGACGTGCCATTGACCCAAACGGCCTCAGCGCAACATGCGTTCAAAAAGTCCCGAACTTAACAAGCCAAACAACGGACGGTCCTTAAACGACCAACACGGAACAAGCACAGCTAGGTATCCCGCCGGCTTTCAACCTACGCCCCGTCCGATCTCAAATTCATCACTACATCTCTTTCTTTTTCCGAAAACAAACAGTACCATCTTCTCAAATAAAATATTTTGATAAAAAGCTTAACTAATTAAGCGGGGCTAAGCATCACTAAGCATTTTCGAAATAAAACAAGGTTATCAAGGATGGTATTGAAATAAACAAGGATGGTAATGCAACAATTAGGTTATCACTCAACTCCTAATTACTTAATGCAACATATCAAAGATATAAGTGATATAAAACTTTTAAAACATCAAGGAAGGGGTTTAATGTAACCGGGCTTGCCTTCGTTTGACGAAAAAGTTTGTTCTTCGAAAAAAACCCAACAAAATCCGAACCCTCCTCAACCGGATATGGGATCTCCTCGAGAATCGGCTCGGACTTGATACCCTCAAACTCGTTCACTACACGAAATAATGTATGCTTCAATATGATGCCATATATGTAAATATGATGCTTGCAATTGCATGAAATGATAAACACGGGAAAGTAACTTTATTTCACGATAAAGTTGCAACCCAACAAAACCAACTTGTTGAACTACTCTAAAGATATCATCATCATTGCCTAAGGAGTTCTCAAGGACCATCTTACTATGATACAATCTAAGATTCACAAAACAACCCCCCGAAGTCACACAAAACCTAATCTAATTGACACTAAACAAAACATGACTCACATAAAATGATAGGGCATGAAATAATAAATATTTTATTTTTTTCAAAACATGCTCAAAATTTTTGTACAGGTAGGTCATGCCATAAAAACAGTACCAAAATAATTTTTATGATTTTTGGATAAATAAAATAATTATTAAAAATCAAGGAAGATGCATTTTTCAATTAAAGTTTGTATTTCTAAATCATGCAAAAACTACTCAAATTCAAAGTTTCAAATTTTTCATGGATTCATATACTCATAAGAAGCTTCTACAAAAATTTTCAGAATTTAAAGAGCTATTTTCAAATTTCTATGAATTTTGAAAGAATCAACACTATTCAAAACAAAGGAAATTAGATAAATCATAATTTAAAACAACACAGACTTTCGGGCGAAACCGCCCAACACATCCCATGGCCCGGCACTGTGCAGCCCAACCCCGCCGCTGATAGCAACAGCCGCCCAACCCCACGCCGCGCCGCCGCATGGGCGGGCGCCGGATTGGCGGGCGATTTCTCGCCGGCGGTGAGGTCTCCGACAACGCGACTTGGCTCTACGTGACCCTCTCAACCTCGCTGACCTCATGGCACCCAAAACCCGACACCTAAGGCACGGGGCATGACCACCGACGGCCATGGCGGCGGCGGCGGCGGACGGACGACGGCAGCCGTAGCGGAGCTTTCCCGACGGCGAGGACACCGGGCGACTTTTCGGCACCATCGAGGCAACCCGAGCCCTCGCTTAAATGAGCCTAAACGATCCCTACGCGGATGCGGCTGCAGCGCTACGGGCGGAGCGGCAACGCGGAGCTCGTCGGCGGCCGACGTTCCGGCGGCTTCGCGGCTACGACCCAACGGATGGCACGAGTGCGGGCAGAGCTCACCCCAAGGCGGTGCGCACGAGGGTTTGGGCGGAGACGAGGCGGAGGTGATCGGTGACGGTGGCAGCGGCGGCGGTGCTCCCCGTGGCAACGACGGCGTTCCGGCGTGTCCCGAGGGGCAAAGACAAAAACGACCGAACGCATCATGACCACGATCTCAAGGTGAAGCTAGATGGCAAGACGGTTTGGCACGAGATTCACCAAGACGACCTGGCGACGGTGAGGTGATGCGCGGGCGGCGCCCGGGCTTCGGCCGTGGAGAAGACGACGCGCGTGCGGGCGCCGGGGGCTACGAGGCGTAACTAGAGCTAGCTCAAACGACGACAAGGAAGTTGCGAACACGATGGCAAAGCTAATTGGATGGATTGGAGCTCGACGGCGCACGGCAACCGAAAAGGGGGCGGAGGCGGTTTTCCCCGGGGTGTGAAGGAGAAAGAAGAAAGAGGAAGAACGGCGCCGACGGTAGCTTTATAGGGCAAAGGAGGGATGGACGGGTGGTCGGGCGACGTTGGCGGCCAGCTATTGGTGACGGCGAGGGCGGCCGAAGACGCGAGAACGGCCACGGGCACGACGGGGCGCGGCCGGCCGGTATGGAGGAAGAACAGGGAAAGCAATCATTCCTTTGTTAACCCTAAATCCTAACTTTTCTCGAGTTTTGCCAAATTCACCCAAAATTTGAACTGAACTTCAAAAACTCCAAAAAGTGACTTAGGCTAATTTTTCAAGATCTACAATTTTCATAATTGGAAGATTTTCAAATTCAGCCTCTAAATAGGACTTTTGAAAAACAGTTCAAACTTTTGAAATTTGAATTCAAAATTACTTTTAAAAACATGTAACAACTTGAAAAACTTTGTACATGACTTTTGCTCATCTCAACAAGATCTACAAACTCACTTTTGAAAGTTTTTTGCAAATTTTGCTTAGATTTTGAATTAGGGCTTTTAAATCAAAAGGGGACAAAACCCTAGTTTTGGTATTTTTAAAATTACTCTAAATTTTTGAACCAAACTTTGAAAACTCAAAATACCAACTTTGTTCAACTTTTGAAAACTCTACAAAATTGCTTTAATAACCATACCCAAATTCTTTATAAATTTTGAATAAAAGAAAAGGGTAAAAAAAAAGAATGGAATTTAGGGTTTTCGGAGTTCAATTCAAATTTGAATTTGATTCAAATTTCAGATTTCCCAACCTATACTATCCAACCATCATCCAACATCACACTTAGGATCAAAAGCATCAAAAACATAAATTTAACATTTAAACACTCTAAATTTCTTAAGCACTGACCATTCTCTAAAATATAAACTCATTTTAATTTCCATGCATTTTAAATTTTTCTAATTATGCATGCTTTATGATAAACATGATGACATGGCAAGATTTTAGTTGATTAACACCAGGGGTGTTACAGATCTGTTTGGAGATTTCTCTTGAAGAGTCTCGGGTCCGTGGCGAGATACTTGTTTAATTCAAGTGTGGGGTGTGATGTGTTGTAATTAAAGTTATGTAAACTCTATGTCATTTGAGATGTAACAAACTAAGTAGTGTGATGGGTGTGATGTGAGAACACATATGTATTGTAATACATAAGTGAGATTATGTATGGAATTCTATATGTTTAATAAGAAGTTCTTTTAGATTGCATTCTTATTATCTTGTAGATGCCTTTTGTTATCAATCCAATGGAGGATGGAATTATATTTTGTTGATAGTGGTACTACAAACAATATTCTTAGGGAGTTGAAAATTTTTCCGGACTCTTAAGAAAAGAGAAGGAAATGTTATGATCATCATTGTATGATGCTTTAATAGTTGGTTCTGATAGAGCCACTATTATTTTCCCTAAGAATGCTCAATTAATGAGAGAGGATACCTTATTGTATCCAGAACTAACTTGTACCCTATTATGATATAAAAATATCCGTAAGTATGGTCTTCATGTGGAAATACATGTAGACGGGAAAGAGTAACTAATTTACTTCAAGTAATCTTACGGGATATGGCAAACCAATTTGTGAAATTTCCATCTCTCGAATATGGATTGTATTATACATACATAAAACTTATATATCTTGTTGCATATAAAGTAATTTTCCGAAATATAATTCATTCCAAGCATGCCATGATAGATTAGGTCATCCTAGAGTTGGAATGATGAGGAAGATTATTGGCAATTCCATTGGTCTTGTTTGCATAAAGCAAAGTTCCCACAATCTTCGAATTTTGTATGCACTAGATGTGCTAAAGGGAAATTGAAAGTCTGAATCAAAACAAATTTTTTGAAAGAATTCAAGGTGATATTTGTGGACTGATTCAAAGATGAAAGTGGATTGTTCGAGATAATTCATGGTATTAATAGATGCATCTATAAGATGGTCTTATGTGTCTCTTTTATGGACATGAAATCATGCATAAGCTAGCTAAAATATTGTCTCAACTAATACGGTTGGAGACTCATTATTCTGAACATCGAATTCAATTGATTTGAATGAACAATGCTGCTGAATTCTAGAAATTCAGGTTCAGCATTTTGTACCATATATCCACACAAAAATGGCTTTCTTAAGTCATTGATTAAAGAGATTTAATCTCGTAGCAAGACCAATATTGATGAATTGCATGTTGCCTACATCGTGTTGGGATTTCATGCAAGATCGCACACCGCTTCGAATCAATCCAACCATGACTAACTGCATATTATGAAAATTCCCCCTTACAATTGGTACGTGGAAATTTACAAAGTATTTTCCATTTGCGTAATTTTGGGTATGTTGTTTATGTACCCATCTCACCACATCAGCGACAACAATGGGGTCATAAAGAAATTTGGGGATCTATGTGGGATTTAAATCTCAATTGATCATTAAGTATATAGAACTGTTGACGGTCACCAACGACATATTTTTAACGTCAACATTCTACCAATAAGGGGGTGAAACTATACCTTACTACACACATATACATTTATTATTGACATATTTGCACTTGTAGTGTCCAAATTATTATTGTGCACATTTATATAAGAAACAAGTAGAAAATACACCAAAAGGCGCCTCCCTGGAAAGCGCATTTCTGGAGAACACCAAGCCCAAGGGAGAAATGGACCAAACACACAGAACTAGGCCGAGCAAACATCGCCACACAACTTTTCAAGCCCAAAACACGCCCGGCCTGCCAAGGCGGCCACCGAAGCCGAAGCCAGAGACAGTGCGCGCGCACCACCGGTGCGCTTCGCACCCATCCCTGAGGCGGTTCGGGCCCAGGTTTGGCGAGGCGGTTTGTTACCTTCCAAAACCGGGCGTTGCCGACGTTGGTTGGTCGGTTTAGCAAACTAGGAAGGTGTTCCTGTGTCGGTTTTGGCTCCTTCCATATGGGGAGGGACATTTTTCAATGAGCCCCCTCTCCTCTACCTATATAAAAGGAGGCCATCTCCCACCATTGTAACACACACCTCACAAGAAAGTTACTCTCTCCTCTCCACTTCTTCTTCTTCCTCCTCCTAGTAGGATTAGTAGTTTAGGATGTGGAGCTAGGCAAAAGCTACCAAGGAGGGCTTGGCTCCTTGGAAGATGGATTCAGGGAATAAATCTTTTTCTATGGTATTCTTCCAAAGCCTTGCTCTTATCTTATCTTGGTTGTGCATTAGGATTAGAGTCTTCATGTTATTTCTATACCTCATGATTTATCCTATGATCTAACATGTTGTTCTTGACATGATCATGACACATGAACTAGTCTATAGTTTCTATGTTGTGATATCGTCATACGTAACTTTATGCTTAAACCGTTCATGCAATATAATTGGGTAGTGTCGGGATTGTCTTTGAATGGCGGTTCGTTGTGTCCTTCGGGGCTTGCTCGTGTCCTATTCCGGTCCATCCGTAGGGTGGGGGCCATGGGGACATGAGTAGTGTCCTAGTATCTTGACGCGTGGTGTCCGGATGCCGGGTATCCTTCGAATATGAGTGCATGCCACGGTTGTTGGGGGTAGGCGGCTTGGTCGTGACAAGCCTTGACCGTCCCCTTGAAATCCCCCACGTTCGTGTGTCTTTGTAGGAGTTCGTAAATGCCTTCCATAGGGGCGGATGCTCGAGAAGGTCTCCCCATCCCATTTCATTCTCGGCTCCGACCTCCGCTCATGCGTGTTGTCGACTATCAACCGGTTCTATGCACAACCATGACTAGAATCTGTATGCTCCACTTAGGACTTTCTTTATTCCTTATTTATCTTTATCCTTGAGTTTGGCTTGAGTGAGTGTGTCAAGTTATCCCTTTATCGTTTCCCTTATATCCCCTGTTATGAGCATTGGTCCATTACGCTATCATGTTATCTTGTTCATGTCTCTATTAGATCCTTTTCCACCATGCCTTCCTTTGGGAAAATATAAATAACGATACCTCGAATACTTCCGGGTGAAATGCTACAATGATAGATCCGCGGCGCTTTTGCGGATGAATATCTTATTTGGCAAGGTCTATCATCGTTGATGTACCTAGTGTTATCACCGACACGGTGGTTTCACTTAGAGTGTCAACGACGCATTTTCGGGCGCCGTTATTAGAGATGGGTTCTAAACCTGTTTCTAGTGATTGCGCTTTTAAGAAATGCAACAAGCATTTTTCGGCGCCTTGTCGGGAAGGCATTGGTTTTTTATAAGGCATCTTTTAGAACATGTTCGTCATGATAATATGCATGTAGTGACCTTTGTTCACAAATGAGTTTTATAAAAAAAAAAAAATAAATTAACTAAAAAAATCTTATATATATATATATATATAAAAAGAAAACTTATAAATAAAAAGCAAGGATATGTTATCAAGTTAGTATGCACCTTCGGGTATTCTTGTCGCTAACCATTTCGGTGAAGACTAAGAAGAACAAAGGGCACGCGACGCTTGAAAACATGGGGGCTACATCAACAAAGAAAACTTTGATGCCCTTGGGCTTAAGAAACGCACTCAAAAGGAGACCTCGACCTTGCACACTCGACTTTTTCACGAAAAGTCCAAGTGTGAGAGGGAGGGCGGTGATAATATCAAGTTCCACATACAAGGGGATCATAAAAAAAAAGAGAGAAGTGAAAAAAAAAAAAAAAAAAGAGAGATGAATAAGAGATTCGCCTCCCCTTGCTATAAATGGAAAAGAAAAAAAAAGGGAGTTGAAAAAAAAAAAAGATATATATAGAAAAAAAAAAGAAAGAGAAATAAGAGGAGAGAGAGGAGCAGGTTGGCCCTATATGGTCAAAATAAACAATGAAGGCACTGACTCCACCCAAAGATTGCTTCCAAGAAGGGACCTACCTCTCCCAAAGCCTTTTGTCGCAAGCACCAAGGCCTATGGATCGTGCACGTTCTTTGTGTGCGCCTTTTAGCCTTGATGCTTACTCGAGTGAGTTTGGTTTGCCTCCCTCTACTCCGGTGTGAGGAAGTCATAAACCAAACCAAGATCATCATGCCACCGATGCAAAGAACTCTCTGAACTCTATCTTCTTCTGCCGGTCAAGTACACTCGTGCATGCGAAGGTCCAATAAAATAAGAAAGAAAAAAAAAAGAAAGGGTAAAGGAAAGGAGGAACATCCTCCTTTACACCTTTGTGACCACTAAAGCCCATGGTCCATATACACTACATGTGTGTATCACCTAAGCCTTGTGGCCCGCCTCGAGATGGATCATCAAGCTACCACCGCTGGAGTCTCAACGTTCTTTCCTTCATGCGCGGTTGGTACACACACACTCAGGTATACAAAGGTAATAATTCACCAATTCTTTTTTACTCATACTTATCTCCATAAAAAAAAAAAAACTTTGATGGGGATAAAGCAGGGGGTAGACTTACATTTCATCTTTATCTTAGCCTTGTTTGAGTTTGAAAAGTTTGTTGAAATTTTTTCTGTCCTCCCTTGATAATAAATTTATCAAATAAAAAAAAATTAAAAAAAAATTAAATAAATAAAACAACACAAGCTACTCTTTTTTTTGCTCCTTCCCGCATATGCTTTGAATTTTGGTAATCACGAGGAGGATGGTAAGTCCACTCGTGAAACTACCATATACTAACCATGCAGGAAAAGTCAAAAAAGCACGGGGCTTAAAACCCCGATCCGATGAGCATTGAGCTAGCTTGGGGAGGACCCTAACAAGGTAATGAGAAACCTACACTCTCATCCTCTGTCCATTACCTTCCAAAAAAAAAAAAAAAAAAAAAAAAAAGATGTGTTCTATAAAATATTTAATTATCAAAATAAACAAAAATATTTACTACACAAAAATCTATAAGTAAATATTTTTGAAAAACTAAAAAAAAAAAATCTTTATAAATAAAATAAATTCTTCTATTAAAAAAAAAAACTAAGAAAAAAAATATATTATTTTTTTCAATAAAACATATTTTTTCGAATAAATTTTTAGTAAAAAAAAAAATAATCTTTTTGTTCACCTTTCAAAGTCTTTATCTTCATTGGATGAATCTTATTGCTCTTTCATGCTTCCTTTTTTTATATTGGCACGTTTAAGTTTGGAAGTTTTGGTCATACTAGTTGATCATACTCCCATAGGCGTTTTGAATTAAGCATGGTGCTTATGTCAAAAAGTCTACCTTAATCGATTAGACATGGAGTCGAGTCCGATTATTGAACTAGAGTTGCTAGTGTAGATTTTGGTCAAATCTATGGACTAACCCCCGCAGAATTTATCAAACATCATGAGGGTAAATCCAAGAGATGACAATGGAGATCGAAGTTGTTTGGTGAACCAAAAAAAAAAAAAATATATAATGATAATGATAAAATAAAAATAAAAATAAACCTTTAAAACCCCAAGAATGATTGTCCCGCTCTTCCAAGATCATCACAAGACAAGCTTGGGGGGAGTCTCCCCGCACGCTCAAAAGACGATGTTAATCAAAGATCTATTCATAGCGTTCACAAGCTAGCAACGTTCATAAACCGAAGGTAAGTCAAAAGCTAGCTTGGGGAGGACTCCCACAAAGGTAACTCAGTATCTCACATTCCATTCGGTTAATTCCTTATCTTATATGAATGATGAGGTATGAGAATAAAAAAAAATAATAAAAAAAAAAAAAGGGAAGAAGAAAGAGAGAGAGGAGATTTATTCCACTCCATATATATGTGTTGTAGAGATGTTTAGTTCTACCCCCTGTTGAAATGATGAATAGTTGCTCTGTCTTATGTTTTGCACTGTGCCTAGTTTATAATTCGAATTTCTCTAAAGTTTGGGTTTAGTGGCTAAGTCTAAAAACTCATCCCAAAAAAAAAAAAAAACATGATTCATGTGGGTTGCGTAGGCTCTATCTAGTCTAAGTTGTTGCCAAGTATGATATGGTATAAATGGATTTGCTATGATTTCATCCAAGAAGAGAAACTTGACATCCGGGAATCTAATTTAAAAGAAAAGAGAAATGATATGGGCTATGCTAAAAAAAAAAAAAAAAGAAAAAAAAAAAAAAATAGAGATGAAAAATGGACATGTGTCCAAGGGCGAGTAGAGCCCACATCTCAAAAAAAAAAAAGAGAGGAAATAAAAAGATAAAAGTCTAGGGCGGAGAGCCCAAAAAAAAAAAAAAAAATATATATAGCAATAAAGCCCATACTTTCTCGAAAAAACCAAAATAGAACTTAAATAAATGAATCCCGGATAAGAAAGTTGATCAAAAGGATGAATGAAAAGTATTTCTGTTATAACCGTTCTATCCGGCAACCGCCCAAGACTTTGAGAAAAGCTAAAAAGCCCCTTCACGATGAAAGGTAATAAAGGGTGAGAAAAAGATGTGCCATTTTATTCAAACTTTAGTAGAAAATCTTATTATAACCCCGGCACTTGTGAAACATAATCGGCATAGTAGCAACTCGATCAACAACCAAGTACTTATCTTTGCTCGAGGACGCGCAAAGGGTAAGCTTGGGGAGTTTGTTGACGGTCACCAACGACATATTTTTAACGTCAACATTCCACCAATAAGGGGTGAAACTATACCTTACTACACACATATACATTTATTATTGACATATTTCCACTTGTAGTGTCCAAATTATTATTGTGCAGATTTATATAAGAAACAAGTGGAAAATACACCAAAAGGCGCCTCCCTGGAAAGCGCATTCTGGAGAACACCAAGCCCAAGGGAGAAATGGACCAAACACACGTAACTGGGCCGAGCAAACATCGCCACACAACTTTTCAAGCCCAAACACGCCCGGCTGCCAAGGCCGGCCCGAACCGAGAGCCCAGACAGGTGCAAGGCGCACCACGGTGCGCTTCGCACCCATCCCGAGGCGGTTCGGGCCCGGGTTTGGCGAGGCGGTTTGTTACCTTCCAAAACCGGCGTTGCCGGCGTTGGTTGGTCGGTTTAGCAAACTAGGAAGGTGTTCCCAGGTCGGTTTTGGCTCCTTCCATATGGGGAGGGACATTTTTCAATGAGCCCCCTCTCCTCTACCTATAAAAGGAGGCCATCTCCCACCATTGTAACACACACCTCACAAGAAAGTTACTCTCTCCTCTCCACTTCTTCTTCTTCCTCCTCCTAGTAGGATTAGTAGTTTAGGATGTGGAGCTAGGCAAAGCTACCAAGGAGGGCTTGGCTCCTTGGAAGATGGATTCAGGAATAAATCTTTCTATGGTATTCTTCTAAAGCCTTGCTCTTATCTTATCTTGGTTGTGCATTAGGATTAGAGTCTTCATGTTATTTCTATACCTCATGATTTATCCTATGATCTAACATTTTGTTCTTGACATGATCATGACACATGAACTAGTCTATAGTTTCTATGTTGTGATATCGTCATACGAACTTTATGCTTAAACCGTTCATGCAATATAATTGGGTAGTGTCGGGATTGTCTTTGAATGGCGGTTCGTTGTGTCCTTCGGGGCTTGCTCGTGTCCTATTCCATCCATCCGTAGGGTGGGGGCCATGGGGACATGAGTAGTGTCCTAGTATGCGGACGTGGTGTCAGGATGCCGGGTATCCTTCGAATATGAGTGCATGCCACGGTTGGGGGTAGGCGGCTTGGTCGTGACAAGCCTTGACCGTCCCTTTGAAATCCCCCCACGTTCGTGTGTGTGTCTTTGTAGGAGTTCGTAAATGCCTTCCATAGGGTGGATGCTCCGAGAAGGTCTCCCCGTCCATTTCATTCTCAGCTCCGACCTCTCCCGCTCATGCGTGTTGTCGACTATCAACCGGTTCTATGCACAACCATGACTAGAATCAGTATGCTCCACTTAGGACTTTCTTTATTCCTTATTTATCTTTATCCTTGAGTTTGGCTTGAGTGAGTGTGTCAAGTTATCCCTTTCTTGTTCCCTTATATCCCTGTTATGAGCATTGGTCCATTACGCTAGATCATGTTATCTTGTTCATGTCTCTATTAGATCCTTTTCCACCATGCCTTCCTTTGGGAAAATATAAATAACGATACCTCGAATACTTTAGGGTGAAATGCTACAATGATAGATCCGTGCGCTTGCGGATGAATATCTTATTTGGCAAGGTCTATCATCGTTGATGTACCTAGTGTTATCACCGACATTGTGGTTTCACTTAGGAGTGTCAACGACGCATTTCTGGCGCCGTTATTAGAGATGGGTTCTAAACCTGTTTCTAGTGCTTGCGCTTAAGAAATGCAACAAGAACCTATGACAAAGTGATCTATTTTACCGCGTTTATTTGATAGTATTTTTAAATAAGGATCATTTTCCGGCATTAAGGGGGAGAATTGTACCATGATATTGAATGCCGGGAAATTAATTGAATGCTAAGAGCATGTCTTTTATGATCCACGTACTATGAAAACTGAACTTCAAGTTCAGAGAATTATAAATTTGCAAATGCCGCAAATAATCGCCCGATTTATTTACCAATTACAAAAGTGTTGTTAAACCCTTTTATCTTGCAAGGAACATGCCTGAAAGAGTGGAGGATCCTAAAGATAACCACTCGAATAATCCCTCTTGGACGCAAGAGGGGGAGAGGCAATTCTAAGATGCAAGATACGAAACAAAAGAAAATGGTAAACGAAGATCAACTTTTGTTGATATAAATCTTTTACTAATCAATTCTTTTGAGAGAGATTTGATTGTTTACCCAGTCCACTTATGCGCATAAATGATGTGGCTGGACATCTAAAGACCCTAGATCAATTGTTTTGGGAAATCATAATGATCTATTAAGGGTTTGCCATTAATTACATAGAGACTGGAGAGTCTTATTATCATTGTCGACTACGTTATTTCTCCGAACAAATTGTTTGTAATCCTTCAAAGTGATCCGGATCTAAAATCCATGGTAGAGTGCCCGATGCACTCGTGACCGAACACATAGAAAGGATGCAATAGAAACAGAGATAGCCTTGCTCACTGAAAGGGAAGTGTTTCTGGTGTATTGCCAACACCTCCTAGTGTCTATCCTATTGGATATAAATTTGTTTTGTCTGGAAACAGAATGAAAACAACGAAGTGGTGAGATATAATGCAAGGCTAGTTGCAAAGGGCTTTACGCAAAGGCCCGATGTTGATTTTCAACGAAACTTATTCTCCAGTTATGAGTGGCATAACATTTAGATACTTATCTTTGACAGTACAAAATCGTCTATCTATGCAGTTGATGGACGTAGTGACCACATATTTGTATGGGTCATGGATTATGTGATATACATGAAAATTCCTGATGGAATAAGTATATCAAATTCTAAGGCAAATAGCAACATGTTTTGTGTTAAGTTGCAGAAGTCATGATATGACTTAAAACAATCAAGCCGAATGTGGTACAATCGGTTGAATATATTCCTTAAGCATAAGGGATACATAATCAATCAAACTTGTCATCATTTGAAGATGGAGTTTGAAATGAAAGATTTGGGTGAAACCAAACTTTGTTTAGGCTTTATAGCTTGAATATTTTTTTATGCGGGATATATGTATAGCAAGGTGCCTATACATAGAAAATGTTGGCTATGATCCCCATAATAGCGAGATCCCGAATGGTTTTGTATTCTTTAATGGTGGAAGTGCCATTTATTGGAAATCTTCCAAGCAGATTTTAATGTCTACTTCCACTAATCATTTCGAGATAAATGTATAATGAAGCATCACATGAGTGTGTTTGACTTTCGAGAATGATTGATCACATATTAAAGTTATGTGGAATTATCTTTAAAGATAATCTTTGCTTGTGTTGCACAAATGGAATTAGGTTACATCAAGAGTAACTTGACTAAGCATATTACTCCCAAATTATTGAGATTCTCGCAAACTATGTCATGTGAGTTATTCACAAAATCTCTACCATATTCACCATTTTATAAATGTGTTGAAGGAATTGGTATGAAGAGGCTTAGAGACTTGCGTAAATCCGGGGGAGTAAATTTAAATAAATAAATCCTTTGTGCATCGTATTGTATTCTTTTCTTTATATGAGTTTTACTTTGATGGTTTCTCATATGAAGTTTTTTAACGAGGCAATATCGGCATTATGTATGTCATATCATCTTGTTTTTCCCCACAGGGGGTTTTTAGGGGATGATATTGAAGGTCATACACATGATTATCATGGTGTTTTCTCCTATATTTTCCCACTCGGGTTTTAAGGAGTTTTATCCTCGATATATCAATGTATATCTAAGTTTTTTCCCACAGGGTTTTTCAAGAATTAATAACTACGATGAACATTGGTGGTTCCAGAAGATAATTGATCAGGGGGAGTGTTGAGAATATTCTTAATATTCTAATGATCAATTAAAGGATAATTAAGAGATGGTTAGCAACTGCTCCTAGCAGTTGCCGGATCCAGAAAACTGCCTCTTTAGGCATGTACTATATATATGTAAACCATGTTCATCAATAAAGTTAATCACTTCCACTACTTCATTTGCTACTGTTCCATTGCAATTTACAACACAGATGTTAAGCTGCAACAAAAATCTGTGCGAGGAGATTAAAAAAATGAAATCAGCAATTGAATAGTTTACGGTTTGACATGGATGGTACAACCACAACCATTCAAGTGCTGATTTCACCTATATCTCTTGCACATTATTTTTGTTGCATCTCAGTTTTTTTTTTTTTTTTTTTTACCTTTGCATCATCATCTAACTACTCATAGTTTGTGGGTTTTTTTTTTTGCAAATTTGGATAAATTTCCTTTTGAATGGTAACACGGGAGTTTTGCATCATCTACTCATATTTTTTTGTGATTTTTTGGGAAGTGGTTAGACTGAGAGCAGACCAGTGGAGATGTTCTCCTCTGCTCTCCGTCGTACTCGCGCGTAGTACACGTTAAGCTGCACGTGCCTGGCGGCGAATAAGGATGAAGTGGAAGCCAAAAACGCTACCTCAGGTCAAACGAATACTTCCAACGCAGCAAACAAGAGGCCGCACATGAGCAGAGCAGATCGATCGGATCATCAAAAAATCTGTTGGCAGGCAAGAAAATATTCATTCGTTGTAGTTGTAGGTATAGTAGCTCGATGACGTCCGTCGTGACATGAACGGGACTCGCCAACTGCAGCGCGGTAGCGATCGGCGTACGAGACTGCGCTCCAAATGTCCAAGCCAATGCTCGATTTGGGCAGCCAAGAAGAAGCAAATCACGCCTTTTGCCCGTTTCCGGCAGCGGCTACCACCTACCAGCGACAGCAATTACCCACGGTGTCATCGTCATCGCGTGGCTCGCCGCGCCCGGTGGACGCGCAGCTGATTCACCGAGAGGTCCTCCCCGCGACCGCGACTGCTAGCTCCACCGCCCAGAAAGTAAAGTACGGCGCACGGTACGGGGCCGCCAGGCCTGGGCTGGGGTACAAACAGACAGAAACAACCCTGCGTACTCCACACCAATACTACCGTCGTTACGTTCCATCGGTCCGACCGGAGCGCTGTGCAAAACTCTGTGAACGTGCTCGATCGCCCATGAACGTTTGCTGCCCACGGTGGACGTATTCTACGGTCGGATCGGATCGGATCCCCGTAATAATACCTGCGGCGCACATTGTTTTGATTGCGTTGCTGGCACTAATCTCTGCATGCGACTGCACGATGGCGACACATGGGGATTGGAGATGCCTTGTACTCCAGTACTGCCAACTGGAACTGTCCCGTGAGATTGCGCTGTATACAGGAGTATACTTACGGTACCTGGCATGCAGTACGATTGCACGACACATGGAGCCGCCGCTGGGTCCGGAGACACGTGTGGAGCAGGTGTAGTAGGGGCCGGGCGGCAGCAGCACCAACCAGCACCAACACCTCGGGTAGGAAAAATCCCATGACGAAAGAAATCGATGTTCAGCAATCACCATCGGTGCCGTCCATAATTCCATGATGAGAATGAGAATTTGGTCTATCTACACATATTTCAAAACTAAATGGTGATTTTACTCCTTTATTTTTAACTTTATAATTTTATCATCACTATTTGTAAATGGTTGTTCATAGCCAAAATAAGAGATGCATAAAGGCAAATTTCAGAGATGCACAAAAGGTTTGATATGGGGGCTTTTGGTTCGGTGCAACTCAGTCGGTGTTTGATTTCATTTTTTTGTTCGCGCATATTGAAAATGGGCTTCCATCATGCGTAATCTGCTCTCTCTTTTGCAGCCCAAAAAAAAAAAAAATGCTCTAAGGTCCTCTTTTTTTTTGGGAGCAATTCAAGGCACGCTTCTCCCCAAATTTTGCTTTGCCATCGTGAGGTTTTGTGGTAGGTGAAAAGATGAGGATAGGGCTACCTCTCTCCCACCCACCACCCTCTTCCACCCCCCTGAAAAACGCCGTGGTCATAGAAAAAAAAAAGCCTTTTGACCTCCAAAGGCAACCCAAAACGGCGCCGGCTGTTAGCAATTAAACTCCGCCACTTGAGGTAACGTCGTGGCCCCTACAGCAGCAAAAAAAAAAAACCCCTCGTATCAAATAAAATGAAGACTCTGGGAGAGGACAAATAAAGAATCATGATTACACACCTATTTTTGGCCATCTGAAACATGCAGGATTTGTTTGTACGCAGTCCGGCAATCCATTTCAACAGATCTAGGGATGGGAACGCAGATTAGATTAGAAAACTAAAAAGTCTAATCTTAGTACTATAAAGATCGTAGTACAGAATACTCCACCAAGTCATTAGCGGCAGCCATGAGCAGACGATGATCGCCGCCTCGGTCCTCTGCTCATGTCCCAAAAAGATGCAGCGTGCCAAAACCGTGAGATGTCGTGCCAAGAAAGGGACACCTCGTAAAAAAAAAAGAACGCTGGGAGCTGCATTTTGGTCTAGTTGGGCCGTGTTGTTGGGCCACCGTACATGCATCTTCTTCTTGGCAGCCGACGGCCGGGATCCCGTGATGGCACGACTCGTAGAGCAGAGGATCTCGTTCCGTCGGTAGGAAAAAATCCCATGACGAAAGAAATCTGTTCAGCAATCGGCGTGGGGTGTAGGTCACCACAACAACTAAAGGTGATTTTACTCCTTTTTTTTGGACATGGTGGTCATCAGGATTTGGGAGAGTATTCCAAGCTATTGAGCGACGGGGGCGGCGGTGGGTTGTCGGTGGTGTGATCCCGACGTGCTCCGGGCATGGTCCCGCTTGTGCCCATAAGGCGGAGAGGTGTTGTGGGTGCTCCACCTGCCCATGAACGCAAGGTGTGTCCAATACCTACTAGGTGCTCGAGGAAATGCCAACAAGAGAAAAGAGTGGGTATACTGTATGGAAGATGCAAAGCCGTCCTATCTATTTGTACATCAAATCAACACAATCTCGACTTGTAAAAAGGTGGTGTCGGAAGGAAGTCAGGTCATGGCCGGCCAAGCCACCCTTATGCCCTATATCAAATGGGTGGATAGGGCTACCTCTCTCACCGACCGGGTGGCGACGAGGATAGTCTAGGAAAGGTGTTGTGGGTGCTCCACCTGCCCATGAACGCTAGGTGTGTCCAATACGTACTAGGTGCTCGAGGGAATGCCAACAAGAGGAAAGAGGGGGTAAGGTTACCATATCAAAGATGCAAGGCCGTCCTATCTATTTGTACATCAAATCAACACAATCTCGACTTAGTATGTAAAAAGGTAGTGTCCGAAGGAAGCCAGGTTATGGACGGCCAAGCCAGCCTTATGCCCTATATCAAATGGGTGCTGATGGCCTTACGACGAGGATAGTCTAGGAGAGGTGTTGTGGGTGCTCCACCTGCCCATAAACGCAAGGTGTGTCCAATACGTACTAGGTGCTCGAGGGAATGCTAACGAGAGAAAAGAGTGGGTAAGGTTACCGTATCGAAGATGCAAGGTCATCCTATCTATTTATACATCAAATCAACGCAATCTCGGCCCGTAAAAAGGTTGTGTGTGAAGGAAGCCAGGTCATGGCCGGCCAAGCCACCCTTATGCCCCAGGAGTATATCAAATGCGTGCTAAAATCCCTCCTAAACCAGCTATTTTCGCCGCCATAAGAGACGCCCTAATAAACGGATAAAGGCTCTCCCTCTCCACCCGCGGCCGCGGCACACACAGGCACACACAGCAGTATCTGGCCACCACAGAAGCAGATCCATTTTAAAACCCCAGACGGCACTTCCGCCGCTTTACAACTCCCTCACCACAGCCGATCCCACCACACACTGCACCTAGTGCGGCGGCCCCCGGCAATGGCGGCGCACGGCGGCGACTACCTGCGGCGGTTCGTCGCGGAGACGGAGTGGTACAACGAGGTCGTCCTCAGCGCCGTGGTGCCAGGCGACTGGTGGCGCGGCCTGCCGCACCCGGTGCAGTCGTGGATGCGCAACTGCGTCGGCGGCTACCTCATCTACTTCATCTCCGGTTTCCTCTGGTGCTTCGTCATCTACTACTGGAAGCGCCATGCCTACATCCCCAAAGGTCTCTCCCTCCCATCCCATCCCATCCTTCCGGATGCTTCTGCTGCTTAGCTGCCGATTTGTCCTTATTAGGGTCTGGGTGCCATCTGCGAGAGGGATTTAGGCTTGATTCGAGAGGTTTTGGGCTAATGCCGGCAAGGGATTGGTTAGTGGTTTGCGCGGAAAGGGAAAGCTCCCGCCTCCCGATCTCGAATGCCCGCTTCTGTCGGGAGGCTTTTGGCTCGTCATCTCGCAGGCCTTTTTGTGGCGTGTGTGATGGTCCTTCGCGTGCTGTTTCGCTCGATCTCGCACTCGTCTTAGAAATCTGAGGCTAGCGCTTCTTCTTTTTGCTTGTTTTTTTGTTAGTGTTAATGCGATGGGCCCGGGGGTATAGTGATTGGATCTCCTCTTCATTTGGTAGTCGTAACAATCATCTGACGGATCTTGAAGGCAGAGTTCGATACCTACCGTTTATTGGCTAAGCTACTGCAGATGCATGTTTTGTGCTTGTTAACAACAGACCTGCGTGTCGCTTCATGGAGACTTGCGTCTTTATGCAGGTTATTAGTGTGATTATGGCAGAACTGGTACTGGTTGGTTTGCTGAGGCTAGCTGCATCTGAGTAAATTTAATTTAACAAAAGGGCTTTTGAAGCCTTGCTTCTGACTGGGGGGGTGAATTTTAGTACACTAGTACTGGTTTTACCATCTCTTCTTGTTCTTGGGTTTTACCATCTCTTCTTGTTCTTGGCTACAAGACCGCTCATCATGGTAGATGTGCTGACAGATAAACAGAGCTGGCACTTGACCTTTGGTTTTGGATCAAAGTCCTGTGTGGTTGTCCCAATGCTCTTGTCAGGGTTTCTGCATTAGTTAAATGGTTGCTTTGGTTGGTTTCTCCGCTCAATCACATGATGCGCTATGGAAGTTTCTGCCAAGTGCTATTATTAATATTATGTGTTAGTGTTTGAACCACGTACACTTCTCAACTGCTATGTCTTGAGCATTTAAGCTGCATATCCATTTTCCATACAGGTATCTTATATATTTTTTTTTATTATGGGATAGTTGGGCATATTGTGATAGAAGTGCATCCAAAAGTATGTGGTGGTGCATGCTGAATGCCAGATATTTTGAATTGAAATATCCTTCCTGGACCACTCAATTAGACATTCATGGAACTCAGATAACTGGAGCATTTCAGCTTGTCTTCTTGGTAGATTCTTTTGACTACCATGCCTGTGTGGAATCAGATCTTTTTTTGTTTCTTTGGTGATGGAGACCACACCGAAGAGACATTTTGTTTTAGAACTACTTTAATTCTGGAGCTGGACTTCGCTCTTGTACCGTTCTTAGCACGGCTGCCCTCCATGTTTGTATAACAGTTAAGGTCGATGGACAAATTGTTAAATTAATATTTTGCTCTCTGTTGTAATTTTATCTGTTCTGGATCATTTGTTGAGACTTGAGAGGCATATAACATTGTGAAGTGATAATACCCACCTGCAATATGGGCATTATTTGCTTGAACATGGCACAAAGTAAAATGGAGCTTGTTGATATTTCGGAGGCATTATAAGAGATGCAAATCGTTTAGTAAAATCATCAATGTTTTGGTTATTTTGGGGAAACCTTTTTAAGTTAGATTGTTCGCTTCTGTTAGGGGATATGGATCGTAGTTGTAGGTGCTAAAAAGATTATGAATTTCATTTTTTTTTCTTGTTTAATATGTGAACATTATAATCATTTTAATTTTAATGGGATTTCTGCCTGGCTGACATATTGATTGGTTAAAGGCATGCTGTTCGATTAAAATTCATTCATTTAGTAGTAGTGGAGGTGTGCTATGTTGTTTTGTGAGCTGAACAACAAATATTAGCAACTTATTGTATCTAGTTATCACCGATTTGCTAATAGAATTTATGTTGCTCCAAGCTTATTTTATGTTTTTGGTCTTAATAAATTGCAGTTAGCAGAAAATATTTAGTTATTGTTTGCAAAAAGGAATATTCTGTGTGTAAACTTTTTCCCTTTTGAATTTGTACATAGACTATAACAGCTAGAACTGTTAATGAGTATGTTGTATGTGTGCTTGGACTGTACGCAAAGGGATTTTGGTTAATACTAAGGATCTTGTCTCAATGTTGCTATGAAATTAAGAATGACCTGGAACGACCTTGCCTGAAAATTTCCTACAAAAGTGTACAGAGGATCTTGTGTTGAATCATCACTAGGGATACCTTATCTGTACCCTGTATACTTTTTATTTCAGTGGTTCAACTTAATGTTCTATATGACTGTTGTCATAAATGTATGTGGTCATGTTTATGTCTACGCAATGTTTGGTCTGACATTAGCATTTGATGCAGATGCCATCCCCACAAATGAAGCTATGAAGAAGCAAATAGTTGTAGCATCAAAGGCTATGCCTTTTTACTGTGCTCTTCAAGTTTATCTGAATATATGATTGAGAGCGGATGGACCCGATGTTACTTTGATATCAGCGAAATTGGTTTTTCTATGTACCTCTGCTATACGGCTATGTATCTCATTTTTCGTAGAGTTTGGAATTTACTGGATGCACAGAGAGTTGCATGACATAAAGCCATTATACAAATATCTGCATGCAACACACCATATTTACAACAAGGAAAATACCTTGTCTCCGTTTGCTGGTAAGTCTACTATCTTATTCAGCTCTCATTTTCTATCTTGCATTCACCCCTTATTATGGGTACCAAACTTTCATTTATGACGTACTAGTTGTTGCGTGCATTACATAGTTCCTTGATATTAAGTTCTGGTGTATCACTTTTGAAGTCTGTTACTTAATTTGCTATGAACAGTCATTCGACCACAACTAATTTAAAACACACTTGCTTTCCAGGACTTGCATTTAATCCACTGGATGGTATTCTGCAAGCAATACCGCACGTGTTTGCGCTCTTCCTCTTTCAAACGCACTTCAGGACACATATTGCTCTCTTGTTCGTAGAGGCTGTGTGGACAACAAACATCCATGACTGCATTCATGGCAAGATATGGCCTGTCATGGGCGCTGGATATCACACCATTCACCATACAACTTACCGCCACAACTATGGCCACTACACCATCTGGATGGACTGGATGTTTAGTACTCTCCGTGAGCCAGAAGATATCCTCAAGAAGGATTGAGTTCCTCGTAGCTGTGGTTTTCCTTTGGTGCTGGGAGGTGCTTGATTTGCTCCCAGTTTCTCTAATCCGTTGAGCGCCTGTTCAGTAGTGTCTGTTGCTGTAGGCATCGGTGTGTTACTTAGTGTGCTAGGTTCATATGGTGTTGTGGTTATTCCGTAATTTAGCGATGTTTGTCTCATGATGCAATGGAGTTCAGGAGGAATAAAACTCTTCTAGACATCACACATTCTGGACTCCAGCTGCTTGTACAATGTTGCACCTCAGCTGTCAATATAGGATGTAAAATGGATTCCGTGTACCTGGTGAGTTGATTGTGGTTTCTGTGCATGCATTGCTCAGTCTATGAATGTTGCTTATGTTTTGGGGTCTAGCCAAATGATGGCCAAATTCTGAAAGGTAAACACTTGCTGCTAGCGAGATGCACGTTTGCTCGTATAGGCAGTTAGCCAGTTAGGCAGGCAGTGTTGTATTCTTGCCTTCTCCCTTTTTTATTTATGTTCTCAGGAACTTTAATGTGACATCCTATGGAGAAAGTTCCTAAAGCAGGGGCACAAACTATTCAGTGCTTCCAGGAACAAAAACTGTCATATGTGAGATACACCGATAGGTGCTTTCGTCAAATAGACAAAGAAATACTATTATGCCACTGCAATGCAATCGGCTGTATGCTTAGCTTCCCAAGAAATACTTAATGTTATGATATGGGAAAAAGAGTGCCAAATCACGAGGATCCACCATAATCTTCTTGAGTGCTCGTTCTAGAAATACAATCATTGGCTCTAAAACTGAACCATTTCCTTGTATTTGAGAAAAGTTTCTAGGTTAATAGTGTTTGATCAAAATTTTTTTTTCTTATTTCTATTTTTTTGAGATTATATTTCTATTTAATCTCTCTAGAGTTTTGAGTGACAACCGACAACTACAAGTGCACTTTCCCGGTTGGATTGGAAGTCGACGTTTTCGGATCATGACAGGCTGAAAGAGTAACATTGCCCGTCTCTTTAATCTTTGTAGTACGTGGGATGCGATATAGCCTGAAAAATCGCATTTGTGCCTTCGTCTGCGTCAGTGACAGGTGAGCACACACATGTGCATGGCTGCATCATCTGTCTGTCGTGGCCCTCTATACCCCACGCATTAGCAATGCCTTTAGCTTGGTTTTCGGAAACGTTATCTCATCGTTTGTCCAAAGCTTCAGAGTCGCTCGGCTCTACATCCTTGAGACCTTGGCAAAAACTAAAACAACATTCCATCCTTCCTGGCCACCTTATTTTAATCAAGTTGTATTTTTAAGAATAATAATCTCCTTGTGCAAATACCAATGGAATGTATTTTTAGAGTCACTTTTAGTTTCAAATAAAAGGAATGTGATGAGCAACATACAACCTTTTATCCTTAATGAACAAATCAACTTTTAGAGTCATCTTAAGTCAATATTTGTAATCTTGACAGAAATTATAGGAAATTACCCAAGATTTATGACACCAAACAATATCAATTCATACACTATGACATATTTATTTCATATGTAATAACTACTATATTTTTCTATAAATTAAGTTAAACGAAAATAAAATACACTCTAAGACAACTGTAAATTTGACTTATTCAGGAATGGAAGGAGTAGCAATCAACTAAGACTTGTCTATTTGATAACAAATGTGGTCTATTTTATAAAATCTAATTAGCCATATTTACTTGACTCATAACTATATGATGAATTACATAGATTGGTAGTATATGGTTGATGCTAATGGAGTGATCATGGAAAACACTTCTGTAACATATAACTTCCACTATTTTGAAGCAGTATATTTTTACAAAAAAAAAAAAAAAAAAAATGCAAGTCAGTCTATTGCGGTGCGGCTTATGTTTGTAGTTGTAGTAGGGTAAAAAAATGACTATTCCTAAGAAATTTCTCGGCACACAAGCCTGTATATGAACTCTAGCTGAAATTCCTGATTTAAGGGTTGGTTTGGTTAGGTACAGTACATCACTTTGCTTGGCATCATCATCATGTCATGTTGTGTGGTCAATGCTAAACAATTATATGGTCGACTGACTTCGCCAATCAAGGGCAACACGTCCTTGTCAGGCAAAAGCCGTGTTATTAGTTACTTAGTAGTAGGAAGTACTATTACTACTAACAGATAATTCAGAGATAATTGATGTATCACTTTATCCCTTTTCGAAAAGAAAAGCTGTCAAAATCTAACGTGTTTGCCCAATTATATTGCTGCGTGGTCGATCGGTCCAGTCAATTAGAGTATAGCACCCGCCGCCAGGACTATAGTGCAGAGTGCATCACACAGTCAGAGCTACTAAATAGGAGTACGGGTTTATACGGTCATCAGTGTCTAGTTAACCACTGTTTCTTGCAGGAGCACGCCTGACAGCGCTTTAATCATTTTCTGAAACGAATGCTTTTGACAGTTTATTTTCAAACGACTCATAACAGCCAGTAATACTTGTCGCTTTGAATTTAAATATAAATCCACTATATCTAGCGTCATTATCGAACTAGCTGCTCGATCGTCAGGGTTGTTGACAAATCTGCATGCATGTGTCAGTGGACAAATCAAGAGATGTTTTTTTTTTTTTTTTTTTTTTTTTTTTTTGAGAAAAAGAGAGATGTAATGACATACGTGGAAGCATTTGTTTAAATAATGTGGTAACTAGTATACAGAACCCCAAATTTCAACAACGCGGTTTTGTGAACGCGTAATGACATGGACGTCTAGTACTCGTCGATCTGACGATGGAATTAATACCTGATGGTGATTGATGCCCGGGTAGGGGCGGATTTGCTGCCAATTAAAGCTTGTTTTTTTGACAAAGCTTTGGCACAAAGTGGCCACCAAAACTGAATCCTGGTAGCTAGAAAGCTCGCTATTAGATCTAAAATGCTAGCAAACAAAGTAGCATCTTGCCATCTTGTTTTGGATCTTGTTTTGGTTTGCTCTTGGATCTACTCGGTTTGGTCAGTCTTGTTATTGTATTAGTGATAAAGATGGTAACACGGCCTTGTACTTATCATCAGAATTCAGACAGCTCGGGTGGGCGGGGTCTCTCAAGTCTACACGCGGAGAGAGCCTGACGACTGAACAACGCGCGCGCGCTGCCTTGTCATGCGTGGCATTGCCAATGGCCCAATGCCATGCCATCCAACATCTGTCGCCGTCGTGACTCGTGAGAGGGATATATGGATATGAGCAGCTATGGACAGTGCCATGTTCTTCGTTCTTCTTGGCCCGTCAAACAGTACTATGATTGTTACGTACTGTAGAACACGTCCCTGTAGTTTGTACCTTTTTTTTACTTCTCTGAACCTGGACGTTAACAGCGACTCGCCAGTCGCCATTGGACCTGTCCGAGAGTCTCGCCACGCGTAGCGGCCGATCGGTCGATCGATCCATCTGCAGGTGCCGTGGTGGTACTTGCGAGGCATCGTCACCGCGGAAATTTGTTCCACGAGCGTTAGATTCTTCGCGCGATAGGTGCTGCTGCTTGTGGATTTGGGCGGCGTGTGATGCCCCAAAATTTCCACGATTGCTGCGTCTGCGTGCCCTGTCGTCCCAAGTGGACGACCGGCCAAGGAAGAGGACAGTTCGTCCTTTCAATTCGATCGAACCAGAGAAGACGAGGCACTTATATTATTGAATTGATGAGGATTACCTACTGATTAATTGCAGAAAGATTTAGCGACCTTGTACTAGGAAAAGTCGCGCCGCGCTCTCCGGGGGCGACTGTGACCAGGACGCCGGCCGATCACTGACGACGACCACGCTGGCCGCTGGCCGCTGGCTACCTCATGCACGCCGTAACACCGAGTCCTCGAGTAGTTTTCCAGCGAGTCCTTTGGGGTCCTCGTCTAGATCTGATCAATTCGTGGCAATTGCCGTAGAACTGTGACTTTTAATGTAGTGTAAGTTTTCACACGTACATTACTGTATGCAATTACTATCTTTCTAATTCTTTCACTCGATGCGTTAAACTGCACTAGTACTTAAAACTAAGTTGATTTCCATTTGCAAAGCTAGATTAACCGACCTTGAAGTCGCAGATTTTCAAACAAAACAAGCATAATTTTAGTCTTGTCCACGTAGATCAGACGAAGCAGCCCCGGTTACTAGCTTCATTTGCTTGCCCAGCACGCCTCGCCGTCGCCGCCCACATCAGTGGTATGATCTGTCTCTGTCAGTCCGACGCCTGATTACGACGATCTCTTATTCTTTTTCCTGCGAGACAGACGATTGATTAGAACGACGACCCCAGATGATGGTTTTTCCTGCGCTTTTCCGTCTACATTCCTATGGATTTTTATATCGATCGCCTCTCTCGCTGTCAGCCGCCTCAGCAACGTACAGGTGTTGCCCCGGCACCGTATATACGTACTTGCTCTCGCCTCGCGCTGGTGTGCCGTGTGGCCGCTGCCGCGACGCATGCATTTGGAACGGTCCTGCGTGACAAATAATGCCACTGTAGACAAGGTGATTAGATATATATGTCTGTACCGTACCGTACCCGACAGTTTGGTTGCAACGGCGTCCTGCGTGTTTGTGTTTGGACTCTGGGGAAAGGACATAATAGTACAGTTTGGAAGGCATAGTTGGCGTTTCAGCGTCTGATTACAGCCGCTTTGTGGAAATAATGGCAACATGTTTGTATGTATCTTTTACAACTTTTTTTTTTGAGGGGCTTGTTTCTTTTGCATTTGTTTTTTTTTGGATAGCTGGTTCTTTTGAGAACTGAGCCGAAAACTAATAAGGGCGCGAAGCTTCTCGGCAATGTATATGCACTGTTTGGTTCAGTACTGAATCCTGAGCTCACACGTCCAAAAAGGGAAAAAAAAACTGACTTCATCGTTACTATGAATGAACCACGACGCAATAGATTGTTTGAATTATAATGTCAAGAAAAAATAAAACAGAGCTCCCATAGTTGTTTCTACTGAATCTCAAAGAGCTTTTTGCCAAACAGTATTATTGTAGACAAGTGATTCTGCATTGAATATCTGAAATGATTTTTCTTTGGAAGGAGCTAGGAGGCTAGAGGCTAAGAAAACTAAAAAAAACTGGACCAGCAGTGTTGAAAAAATTAGCTTCTCCTAATTTACTTTAATTTCTACACAGAATCTTTTGCTTGAGATTTTATCTTAGAGAATCACTTTCGGCTACATAAAAACTTTTGTCACCCCCCTATTTTAGTAGAAACAGGATGAACTCAACCAAACAGGTACGCAATGGACATTTCTGATTAATTATCTGATTTACTCCAAGAAGACCACAAGATCCTAAAGAAGATCCTGCTGTGTTTTCCCAACTTAAATTTTGTTGCTGAAACTTTGTAAACCTGAATTTGGTTATCAATAGGTCTAAAGAAATGAGGCCTACAAGTACATATTTTTAAAAGTTAATGTCAATTGTCATGGAGCATGCTAGTTTTCGTTCCAACTATATTCAATGGTGAGCATGCATGGTTCTTGCCAAACACAAAAGGTCAGTCATGCTGCCACTGGCTAGAGACCATTAGCTCAACAAGACCTTGAACACAGAAGCTGATGATGCTAGGTGATGATGCTTGTAAACCCAAATAGATGACAAAATTGAACACACTCTCTGTCCTGCAGGAGAATCTTTTTCAAATTGTCGGAGAATGTTTTTGCTTTAATTATTTTAAAAAAAATTATTACGAAACCACGAGGGCATTTGGTGTGGGAGAAAATGTTTCTTATACAGATTTCAAAGGTTTGTTTATTTTATTCTCCCTTTTTGAACTGATATTACTGTTTTCCAATTACTTCAATTTGTATTTCGAGCATCCCAAATATATTTTATATAGGCGCCATATTGTGTACACCGCGATATATATAATAAATAAGTTGACGATGCTCAGCTAAAGTCTACACGCGTCGGTAGGAGACTGACATGGGGATTCTGCTGAGATGGCGACAGGCCAGCATCGCCTTCACTCAACTACCCTGGCCCAACCATGAAAACGATTTTCTTGTCAAAAAAAAAAAAAACCATGAAAACGATTTGTCCGCAGCAAATCCCACCTAATTCACAGTTTGATCGAGTACTATACTTGAGGGTTGAGCGGTTGTCCTCTGTGTGTTTGTTAGGAGTAAATCTAGGGACCCATGTGATATTTTGTATTCATCTTGACTATACAAGATCGATAATATATTGGTACAAAGCTCAGGACGCGTTTTCATTCTGACCGAAATTACGTGAGATTGTGAGCCCAAATCTCGTCGAAGCACTTTGATCAAGACCGTGAAAAAAAGTGTTACAATGCAAACGGGCCGCCATGTCGAACAGCTTTGAACCACCTATAACAGTCTATCCCTAGTATAATACGAGAATATAAATAGCACCTCAGCTTTAATGGTTTTCTTTCGGTGTGGTTCCTGCATCAGCTCCGGCATCGGTTCCGAATAGCTCTGGACATCTCACACATGAAGCGCTTCTGACCCGAGTCTTCATGTTTTTTTTAAGAACGTAGACGGGAGTATCTTCGAAGAACTGAGTCGGCACTCGGTAGATCTCGAAGTTTATAAAGTTATCATTGACGCGCCTCCACTGTCGATGGAGACAAAACATACCACTTAATGCATAAGCCGGTAAATCAAAAATAGTTTTCGCAGAGCGCATGTGGGTGGAGGAGCCGCACCAAATAGGACCTTAGTTTTATATTAGGTGTTGATCTAGAATTGTAAGTAGTGGCATTATATTCCATAATACACAAACAAAAGAGGATCTTGTGCCCCAATGAAAGATCATGTTTACTGTCATGCACGGTGACACCACCGTGACTGGTGGCCTGGTAATCTCTGTCGGTTCCATCGATCTGCAGAAGCACAACGCCTTGTTCTCGCATTGGACAAGTTGTCTTTCACCATCTTGTTACGGACCCTCCGAGGACAAGTAATTGTTGTAGCAGGAGTATGCTTGCACTCGAATTAATCCGTGCATGCATGATCGTCGCGTCACCGGCAGCAATGAGATGGTGCATGATGGTCGACGTGCGTGTACAGCATTGCCCAGCACGCCCTGCGCTGCTGTGTGGGTCTGAGGTGGCGATCAGTGGTCCGTCAAAATGGGCACTGCGCATCGACGTCAATTGTTTTATTTTTTTCGCCCTCCTCGAAACTAAATGTCGACATGTTGATGCGGCTTTTGTCGCGGGTCTCTGTCTTGGGCTCTGTTCATGCCGGAACACGAGAAGCTTCACGGTAACATTCATCAGCTAGCACTGGCCGTCCATTTACAGAGTGGGAAGTATATGCTGCTGCGCCCCAACTGAGCTCATCACAGAAGGTCCTTGATGTTACTTCATCAAGAAGGTCAGGCCGTGGATTCCTCTGGTCATAAATCGTTCTTGACTTTATTCAGTACGTGAGTTGTTTTATTCCGATTGTTGTAGATTTATCCTATAAATTAAACTTTTCTTTGGATTTATGTTGTTTTTTCGAAAGTTAGGCCTTGCAAATAGCTTTTTGTCGCATTTTTATTAAACGATGCAAAAAATAGGGGTATTTATGTTGTTACTACCTAATAACCTTATAATTAACCTTTACTTATTTAAAATGCTACCAACTTTGAAAAAACATTCATTGTAGCACTGGTTGCTTTAAATATTTTTTCTTCTTCTGTGCAAATGCTCATTATTCCCAGATGTTTGATCATCTTCTTCAAATGGGTCTGGTCATAAATCGTTCTTGACGTGGATTCAGAACGTGAAACCTTTATTATTGTTGTAGATTTATCCTATAAATTAAACTTTTTTTTGGATTTTTTTTTTTTTTCGAAAGATAAAGACGCTTTTGACGATTTTTTTAAACGATAGAAAAAATGTATTTATGTTGTTACTACCTAATAACCTTATAATTAACCTTTACTTATTTAAAATTTACCAACTTTGGTCCTTGTCAACTGTTGCTTTAAATATTTTTTGAGTTCTCCGAAATGCTAATTATTTATTTTTTTTAGATTGGATTTGGTGCTGCATCTATCGTGCGCCGAGATAGAATCGATCTCAAAAACAAATGATGCTGGGTCAACAAACCCATCGAGGAATTCTGTTTGCATAAATAACACTATATGGGCCAGATGACCATTTAGATGGCAAAAAATTTTGCTCAAAAATTGCAAATGTTTTAGACGTTCCTGCTGTGCCTAATTATTCCAGATGCTTTGATGATCTTCTTCAAATGGGTCCGTAAAAGCACGTGGAAAAAAATGAACTCTATTAGCTTCGTTCTCTCCCTTCAATTTTTTACCGTTTTGTTTTGTTCAGATAAAGACGTTTACCGTTTTGCTGGGGAGCACACTCTTCCAAGATTTCAGGGCCGTCCACCAATAGTTCTCCGTGTGAGGAAAGTTTAGTTGGTTGGTGCTGCTCTTCGTGCGCCGAGATAGAATCGACGAGGAGCGTTGGACCACCATGGATGAATCGATGGATGCCTATCGAACTCTACGCGGTTTCGAGGATTCTGTTGCAAACAAACACTACCTGTTTCTGCCGGAGCGCCGGTACCTCCGAAAGACGCGTTGTTCTTGGATAGTTATGCCATAACAGTACAACACACAACGGCAACACGGAGGCAACCTTTTCTTTCGCCATCCTACTGAGCTAGGCATCCTCAGTTCTCCTCACACATCAGTAGCGTCACTTGGAGAATTTAAAGAACTTAGGCGATACTTTGAATAGGTCTAGACTTTAACTAACATTACGAGGGGTTAAATGTAAAGTAGCATGCATAGTCAGCACCACAGTGATAATACCACATCACTCTGAAACATCTTTGCGTGTGACATAGAGTTAACAGTGCACACTTAAGTTTATGTAGTAAGAAATGATTTTTCTAAGTTCATGGATCTAAGTGATATACTCGTACAAGTTTGAGGGCTCCTAATGCATTTTAGAGACCCAATTTATCCTTGTCTCATCTTTCTTTACCCTGCACATATGGACCCCCTTAGCAGTAACGGATCTGGAATTTAGAATCATTGATGTCACTAGCATAGCTATGGCAGATAAATATGTTGTTTTCTCTATTGTGTATAGTAATTTCCCTTTGAGTTTGAAAAAGTTAATGTTGTCAGGTGACAGCAGTCCTAACACTCTAGGTCCGTCCCTGCCCCTTAGTCTACCATAACCTATGTAATAGGCGGGAATTTTCTAACATCTATATTTTGTATACAGAAATAGGATTGATTTTAATTTATTCATCACGAAAAAGATATTTTTATTGCACAAAATATAAAACTACTTCAGTTTGAGGACACCATCAATGTCCCTATATATACTGACTCATATACTACTCCATGGTTGAAAAGGAAGACGTTTTGGAAAATGCTTGGGTCAAACATTGGGAACATAAATCATTAATAACTTTTAAATCGTTGAGTTTAGAAATGAGAAAATCATATCAATAGATTTGTCTTGAAAAATACTTTTATAAAAGTATACATATATACTTTTTAATAAATATTTTTATAGAAAAGAGAAGTCAAAGTTGCGCTTTGGAGACCGTGTCGATGTCTTAAACGTCTTCTTTTTCAACTATGGAGGGAGTATGTGATTGTGAATTGTATAAGATGGAGTAAAACAAAACGGAACGGCATTTCTCCCAAATTCGTTGATGCCGTGCCGGTTTGCAATCGATGAGTCATGCCCCTGATTGTCAAACACAGATAAGCATAGTTTAATCGCGTACACGTAGACCATACGCAGCAGGAGGGCGTTGGTAACTAGCAACACTACACCTGTCTCATTCAATCTCTTACTGTACTATTTTCTTCTAAGTATGATTCGGATCACCACTTACTTCCAAACTAGATTTGGACAACCGATGGGAGGCTGATTTTTCATGCGCTTTTCGGTGGCGGCAGTGCCCAAACACCCCACTGTATTTTAGTACTCCCTCCGTTCCACAATACTTGCAATTGATTTTTTGACTCATATAAATTGTGTTTTGTTGTTCGTCTTATTTAAATTTTTTATGTAAATTATAAAACAAACAAAACGTCATTACAATATCTTTAGTGATGTAATAAGTCATAACAAAAGTGGTAATATTTATTAAAAAAAGTTGAATAAGACAAGAGGTCAAACACAGTTTATACGAGTCAAAGAATTGCAAGTATTGTGGAACGGAGGGAGTATATCGTCTCTCGTTAGCTTTCACTGTCATCTGCCTCATGAGCGTACAGGTGTACCGCCCAAAGTATCTCACCTGTTTGCTTTTCTTATATGTTTAGACAAATGCTGCTTACTTTTCATGACAGTCTGCTTAAGAAACTAATCATGGAGTGCTGCTTAGTGCTTACAGGCGTCCATGCTGCTGGAGTTTGGAAAAGGACAACATAGTTAAGCGTGGCTCCAAATCAACCGATGATGGATCGGAGCACACGGCGTCGAAGGAACACTGGAATGGCCTGCATGTGTCGGTTCTTGCGTGGGTCTGAGGTGGCTGTGACTGGCAGCTCGTAGGAATGGACGAATGGTGATGGATGTTAACATGGGGTCTCTGTCATCAGCACTGTTTATGCTCTAGTGCGAGAAGCTTCTCGGTAATATTTGCCAAATCACTGCACCGGAGGGAATTGCAGAGTAAATGACTCAGCGTTTGTTTGTTTTTTGTGTTTTTACTGCATGGTGCACAGGCTACTGAGGGCAAGTGAGTCCATGTGAGCGACGAAATCGAGCGCCTGGCTTCAGGCATGCTTGCCTGGGCTAATTGCTCTGATCAGTAGATTGATGGGTGGAAACATGCATGCATGCAGCTCTCGTTAGTTTTTTCCTTTTGTCTCTGTCGTCTTCATTGTTTCTTTTTGTCGGTTCTAAATACTCTTAAATAAAAACTGCATGTCCTTTGATATCATGGTGGTCTTGCTTTTCTCCAAAGGAAACTGTAATTTTGTACAATATATTTATAGTTATTTTCTTTATCATGAACGTTTTTAAAATAGCTAGAAAATCTAACTTTATTTGTAATTTCAAAACATATAATTAATTGAGAAACATATATGGATGATTTATTAGTTTATTTATTGTTTATACATTATAACAATAATTTTTGTATGTCTGAATATAATAATATACCTTTCATTAGCCTTTAAATATGGTATTATATGTTTCATTAGCTTTTTTCCGCGGGCTTCCAACCAAAGCGAATCCCGATTCCATCAAATTTCGAGGGCAACATGCAAGTACTCAGGGCTTCCATCCAAACAAGCCCTTGCATGGTGCACAGGCTACTGAGTAGTGAGTACTGACCTCAGGCATGATGCTAATGAATCAGTGAAGTGAAATATTCAGTTAAATCTAGCGCATTTAGGCTGTTTGGTTGGTTCCTACAGGGGACTAGGGACTAATTTTTAGTCTCAATTATTCCCTAATTTATCCAACAACAAGACTAATGGACTAATTTTTAGTCTCAACTAGTTTCTAGTCCATTAGCCCCTCTTGAGAGTCTAATTGGGAAACATTGCTCTTGTTCGTCAACTCATTTGTGCACTTTGTGCATGCACTAGTCGGTTTTAGTCCCTCATTAGTCCTTTGAACTAAACATCTTTTAAATGAGACTAAAAATTAGTCCCTAGTTCCATGGGAACCAAACAGGCCCTTAGTTCATATAAAGATTCTGTTTCACTACAAGTCCGGAATAAGTCCCACATTAAGAGACCGCAAAGCAATTGTCAGTCCGGCTAATCCACACGGAGAGGCACCTAATCGTTGGCAGTCCCGTGTGAACAAGAAAGACCTCCAATATGTCTATTCTATTCTATAAGCGCATATTCCTCATCTGGCTTGTCCCTACTATACCACATAGCATTCGAACAGTATCACAGTTCAGAATGTTTGACATGCCATCCACTGATCAAGACAGAGCCAGCCAAATAAAAAAAAAAAAAAAAAAAAGAGAGAGAGAGACAGAGACCCAGAGAAAAGACTGCCTCCCTGTAATTGTAAGCACACCAGAAGTACTGTGTTTATTTCGCACTTTACGTTTGCCATCAGTGGAACTAGAAGTGTCTGAATTTGATTGTAAGTAGTAGGAGTACATTTTAAAAGGAGAATGTCAATTATCAGGGAGTTTAGGTAGTTAGTTAGTTAGTCTTCGCACTAACAATATTTAATAGCATGTACGGTTGGTTCTTGGCGAACACTAAAGGTCACTCAAAACCACTAGAGACCGAGGAGTACAACAAACTCTGCTCTAGTCAAGGCTCAATTGTTTAATGCTTCCAACTTTCTGCCCTTTCCAATTGTTAAGTGTTCACGCAACAAGATCTTTTTTTTTGTTTATAGTTTGCGATGAAGCTCAACAAGACCATTTTCTGAAGCGCCCATACTGATGCTCTGCTATATGACGCTGCGGCTGCTGTTGCTGCTTCTTCAGATAACTGAAACTGAACCTTTTATTAAGCTTGTTTGTTTTTCTGACACACAATTTTCTCTCTCGTTGCAGAGACAATACGCTTGGCTTCTAGGTTCTCGAATCACGTTTGGAGGGATTCACCATGGTCGTTGAGATTGATAGTGAATTCTCCGTGTGAGGAATTGGCCGGTTCTTCCGTTATTTTGGATTGTTCGTGCGCCGATCAAAACTGATGAATCGACAGGCGCGATGTGCACAGTCGTGAAATTGATTGATGCCCATCCAAGTCTTACACGCGTCGTAAGACTGACATGGAGATTCTGCGTGAGACGGCGACATGCACGAGGAGGACAAGCCTGGCCTTGGCTTCAACCACCACCACCCCCCTGTCCAACGGCGATAACGAACTGTCCATAAGAAATCCAAATAGCAGATAGAGAGACACTTCTGATTTGTCCTTTTTTTTTTGCTGCGCTATTTGTAGTTTTCTACTACTATTCATATTCAGCTCAATCTTGACGAGTGAGAGGAATTGATAATGCTCCAGGTCTCTATCGAACGCGCTTTCTGACCGAAGGAGAAGAGACATGTAGGGACGTAGCTAGATCTTCTGTTCCTGAAGTTTAGGGACGACACTCGCATCAGATTCAGAACAGCAAATGATTCAGCAATGGCCTCTGCAGAGCAGCTGTGGTCACATGCCGGGCTACACACAAAATGGGGCTCTCGATCAGATCACACGCCGCTAGCGGCAGCAGCAGCTGCTGGTCCTTGGTAACCACCAGGCAGCCATCGCAAGAAGACTTGAGCCATGGCATTGGCAAGTCAAGGTCTTCGGTTCCGCGGTCCTACGTGTAACGCGTTCTCCCTCCATTACTATATGCTTCCATGACGCCAATAGGCGCCGGATCAAGTAACCGCGTCACTGCCAAGTTTTCAACTATCAAAATTTTATTTGACAAGATCGAGGGAGAGAGGATGAATGGCTTGTCTGTTTTAGCAAATGATCGATCGAACTGCTCCGAGCTAGTTTAATTTATCTCGGCGAACTCTAGTAAAAAAAATCTAGTTCATGTGGTCATGTAGGTAGCGAGTCTTTGCTATGGTCATGTCTCTAGGTCTAGTCTTGGCTTCGAACTGTGTAGTAGACTGAATTGATTCGATCGGAGTATATATTATTGTCTTCATTTGTTTGTGAAGAGAGCGAGAGAGAGATGAAATTAGTGACGATTGATACGTGTTTGTTGGAGAGGGGTTGGGGTTGCATTACAAAAAGGCATTTGAAGGCTAGGAGAGATCACACAAGATGACGGTTAAAACGCGTCTTTTGATGCACCACTTGGATGTTAAAGTATGGAGCAAATATGGTTACACGAAAAAAAAAGTACTACGTTTAGAAACACAAAAGGGTGTGTTTAGAGCCTAAATGTTTGGGCCAAATTTCACACCAAAACACGGCCAAAATTTCTTAGAGCTAGAAATGCATGTAAAGAATGTAAACGTTTCGTTTTATTTTTTTGACTAAATATTATTTAAAAAATATTAATATTTATGGTATATAAAAGAATCATTGAAAAAGATCTTTAAATGTAGTTTTTTATCTAATTTATTTGTAATTAATTTATTTTTTACCTACATTTCATGGCACAAACCCCAACGTGACGGTTATTTGGTACATTAGACTAAAAAATGCTTCAATGTGATTTTTTTGCAGAAAATTTGAGGAGAAAGTTGGGCCTCTAAATTAAAGCCTTAACTGCAACAAAGCAATTTCATTTCAAAGATATAGAGTTGAAGAAAATGAGCCAAGCCAATAAACAAACATTGGTGCATTACTTTTTAGGAAAAAAATTAAGAATCAAAATGTCGTTTTGAACAGTTTTCGGCATCAGTAGCAGGTCAGCACAGGCCTTAATTAAGTGTGTCAGTGTTAGTTAGAGCATCTTGGTCTCTCGAATAGGCTATCAGTTATTTTAGTTAATCGGTAGCAACGACAGGATATGCCCCCTCTCTGATTGAATACAGTTAGTTTCCCGGAAATAATAGTTCCTCTTTCTTGGGGTTGCATGTTACTAGCTGCCAGTAGTTGCTTTCGGCTCAAATCTGGCCCTGCGATTGTAAAGATCTCATGCAATGCCACTTTCTTGACAATTTCCCAATTTTTTTTAATTTCTTCTGTACTTGGAGACGATCACATCTTAGCGCATAGTATCTTAACAAGATCTTATACCAACACTGACTACCCATTTCCATTGTTGTGCTTTCTAAAATGGCATACCTATACAAGGGTTCAAGTTTCGATCGATATTTGTGGAGTGGATCATCCCTCTCAAAAACGAAGATTTGAAGTATGGCTTCCAGTAATTGAAAGAAAATATGGAGCTCAGATTTGGCAAAATTGAGCCATATGCATCTACAATACAGATGGCACAGCCTATTCAGGCATTCCTGAAAAATAGACGTTCTTGGAACAATAATCTGGAAGACAATTTTTTTGCCTACCTGCTGTATACAGTTGATGACCGATCACTCAATCACTTTGTAGAAACATTAAATCAAGCATAGAGGTTGTTTTTGTCAAGCTTTAGGTTGTTTATGTGTTTTCTCTAAGAATTTGGTGTCTGTGGGTGGATGCTTTCTGTTAATAAAATCGGAGGGGTAGTTTCCCTGCTTGCTCCACCCAGTGGAAAAAAAGGAAACGACAACAGGTTGTCAAAACAAAGCAATAGTGGCGTCCGTGAGCGGCCTAGTTCTTCATGGAACATTCCTGGCATCCCAACCAGAGTACATGCTCATCATTCCAAAAAAAAAAAAAAAAAAACAGAGTACAGTACATGCTTGGTTGCTCTAGATCTGATGAAATGATAAAATTTTTTTTTAAAACATCTAAACTTCAGGTGCTATTTCGAGCTGTTTCTATTTTGTCAAACGGGGTAAATAGAACTAAGCATACTGGATCAAGCTGAAGTACAAGATGAATCTAGGTAAAAGTACTAGTTTTCGTACTCCACTCTCTCCCACCCACTACGAGAACTTATAAAAAAAGGTTTTTATGATTTTTTTTTAAATAGCTTCAACTTATTTTTATTTGGAAAAAATAGCCACAAATGCTAGTTTTTCCCAGCCCGCTCCTTGTGAAATCGAAGAAGAAAAAAAACTACTCCACTGATAAAAACAGCTCATTTTCCGAGCTCGATTGATTTTGTGTTAATATAGCAACAGAATTATACCGGCCCCTGCATCAACAAAAAGATTCACTTTGACCGAAATCCGATCTGAATTCATCTTCAAGGAAAAGGAAAACAAAAACATGAGAAAAGGTTTGGTTTCGCTGCAGGCATGTCGGCCGCTTTTACTGATCAACCGGCGGCCGCATCACAAATCAGAGGCAGCTCCGGCCGGTGAGGAGACACACGACACGACACGACACGACACGTCGCAGCCGCGCGAGTCGACCTCCCAAGCTCGCCTCACTTCCTGTCTGTGACAGCATCGGCGGATGACGTCATCTCGGCTCGGCTACTCCTCCCAGCTGAAGGAACCGTCCTTCCTCCCAGCTTCCCGGCACCTTCCTGCGACCTTCCTTCCCCTACGCGCTCACAGTGCGAGCGCCGTCCCGGCCCGGCCCGTCCCGGCCCAGCGCAGCCCACATCGAGGCTTCTCCTTCCTGCTATATAAAGGAGAGGAATGGCGGGCGCTGCAACTCTGCCAAACCACACCACCAACGCAACCAAACCATCCTCCTCCTCCTCCTACTACTCGAGCAGCTCGCCCAGTCAATCACTCTGCTCTCGGACCCACCTCTGAAAATAGCTTCGAGAGCTTGCCGCACAAGAAACCGTGAACGATCATCCCTGTGACAGCAAGAGCGAGCAGCAATGGCGGCCAAACGCCTCCACGACGGGTACGAGCATGACGGAGACCAGCCCGACGACAAGCGCATGCGCCGCCTTCCGTCCTTCTCGACGTATATCCCGCTACACCTGCTTTCTTTCTCTCGAGCTTGGTTGGCTTCTTTAATGGCCATTCGGTTCTCGCTAGAGCTTCACTGACTGTTGATGTCGAATGAATTGCAGGGTGATCCGGGAGGCCATGATGCAGAAGCACATGCACACCCTGTTCAGGTATCTGGAGCCTCTCCTCCGCCGAGTGGTGCAGGAGGAGCTGCAAGCGGGGCTGATGCAGAGCCCGCGCTACATCGAGGCTGCCGGAGACGCCGGCGGCCGCGGCGTGGAAGCTGGCGTTCCGTAAACCGCCGCAGCTGCCCATCTTCACGGGCAGCAAGATCGAGGACGAGGCGGGCAACCCGCTGGAGATCATCCTCGTGGACGCGGACACCGGCTCGCCGGCCTTGCTCCCGCTCCCACACCAGGCGGCGCCGCTCCGGGTCGAGGTGGTCCCGGTGTTCGGCGACTTCCCGCCCGACGGGCGCGAGCACTGGTCCGCCGACGAGTTCCAGCGGAACATCGTCAAGCCGCGCGAGGGCAAGCGCCCGCTCCTCACGGGCGAGGTGAGCCTGACCATGCGCGACGGCTGCGCCACGGTGGCCGACCTCCAGTTCACCGACAACTCGTCCTGGGTCCGCTGCCGCAAGTTTCGCATCGCCGTCCGCGTGGTCCCCGGAAGCGGAAGCGCCACCTCCTCCGGCGTCGACGGCGTCCGGATCCAGGAGGCCATGACGGAGGCCTTCGTCGTCAGGGACCACCGTGGCGAGCTCTACCGCAAGCACTACCCGCCTTTCCTCGCCGACGACGTCTGGAGGCTCGAGAAGATCGGCAAGGAAGGCGCGTTCCACCGGAAGCTCAGGCAACACAAGGTCGCCAACGTCCGGGACTTCGTCCGGATGCTCATGGTCAAGCCCGACGAGCTCCGCGCGGTGAGTTTCAACAACGCAGGCAGCTTGGTCGTCGACGGTCGACCTCCGTGCTCTGGTACTGACTCTGTTTCTGTGGTGGTCAGATTCTCGGCGACGGCATGACGGACCGCATGTGGGAGGTGACGACCAGCCATGCCAAGACCTGTGCCCGCGACGACAAGGTGTACGCGCACGTCACGTCGCAGGGAACCATCTATGTGGACTCCGTCTTCAACATCGTCATGGTCGACACCGGCAGCGTCAGTTGTGGCCGCCGATGCAGCAGCTCAACAGAGGCCAGCTGGTGAGTGTGAGTCCACCATCAGAGCTCCATGGTTTTGTTCGTTCTCACTTCTGACATGTACTCTGCTCCGGTTCCGGCAGATGCTGGTGGAGAAGATGCTGCTGGACGCGTACGAGCATCGCCACAGCCTCCAGGAGGCGGAAGCCTTCATGCTCCATGGCCAAGCCGCCGCCAACAACAACGTTCCACTGCTGCAGAGTAAGTGTCGGAACATTCAGATACCACACAACCAAGTGATTCCCCTGCTCTAACAACATCTTGTGCACGGGAAACTTGCAGATGCAGCAGCACATGTCGCGCTTCCGGCGTCGGCGGACTGGTTCCCGAACGCCGCGGAGATGATCTTCCCCGGCGTCGACGACGAGGTGGTTCCCATTCCCCAAGCCAACAACAGCTTCAGCTACCAGTGGACTGGCCAGCCCTTCCACATGCCAGGTTAACAAGTGCACTGGATCATGGGAAGGCCCTCGCTCAAACAAGATGAACAAGTGACTCAAAGATCACTTGCAAGGTTCCATAGGATGTAAATTAACAAAGTACTACTACGTGGTTATATGTCCACGAACATGTGTGTCTGTGTGTCCAAGTAACCGCAGGGTTTAAGGGTAGGTGAACTTGAGCGGCCCTTCACTGCCTTCGCTGGACGTGTGCCAAGCATCCGCGGGCAGCGAGAAGTGGCGAGCAAGTGCAGGATTCTTTGGTTTAATTCGTATCCTTTGTTGTAAATTTCTCAGTTTTCAGTTCAGCCTGGTCAAGTAGTGGCGTTCTGCTCTGTGTGCTCCGAAGGATGAGTTGCATGTAAGTGTAACGTCATCAGAGCAGCGACGCTTAGGTTGGTGTGGTATGCCTGCCTGCAAGGGCGGCTAGCAGTAGTAGAACTGGTTGGGTAAAAACACGCCGTTCTGCTTTCTTGTTTGACATTTTTCACAAGTTTTTGTGTCCTGTATGTAAACATCAAGGTCGTAAGCAATAAAGAAAGGAAGCCGTCTTTTTGTACAGAAAAACAAGTGTTTGAGATCTACCGGTCTTTGATGTTTCAAACAATTGCGTTGTGTTGGTGGTTGCATGAGTTCATAGACAAAAGCCCTATGGATCGAGAGGAACCAACCAATTGAGGAGGAGAGTAGGCAGGTGGATATGCCAAGCAACGCGTGGCAGAAGTCAAAGTCTCCTCGACAAAACAAGTGAATGTTTGCGCGTGAAAGATAAGAAAAGGAAAACAATTAGTTCTGAGTAGTGTATTTCCAATCGGAAGTGGCTCCATATATTATGAAAATAGAAATAAAGAAATAGTACACTAAACTAAAAGTAAACACTTTAGTCAGTAATGATAAGATGAGGTACCAATTGGTTGATTTCGCTACATTGCTCCAAACCAAGCACAAAGCTCTATTCAAGTCAAATTCGGAAAAGGTCCAAATTACTCCACCGCACAGTAAAGGTGCTAATCTTATGTTTAATTTAGCCTGTTTGGATTTGTCGGATAGTCCTATCTACCCCATAATGAGAATCATCTTTTTTTAATGTAAAAAAAAGGAGATTCATCTTTTCTTTTTCTTTATTTGCATACAATCTGAGTTAAACTTTCATTAGGTATATCCAAGTTGATCAGCCACAAACCCTAAAATCAAGCACATAGTGACTCGGTTGTTTGTCCCATGATTTAGCTTGTTACCAAAGTTTGCCTAAGTCCACGTTTTTGAGGTTTGCCACAAAGGTTTAGGGCTCAACAACCTTACCTCATTCTAAAGTGAAGAGAGTGAACTCTTTAGATGAGGGGTGAGTTTATTAGCTACAAGAGATGGTTGCAAACCTCCCTAGGCTACCACACAAGTAAGCCTGGGAATGGATTGCATAAATCCGTGGGCCAAACGGAGCCCCCAACTTGTGGGCCTTCTTTCTTGGATTGTTTAAGGGTTGTGCAATAAAACAAGTTGATTCAGATTGGATTCCATTGTCGAAGGGCTGGATTAGAGTCGGCCCGAATACATGAGTACAGGATCGAGGGAACAAGTCCGGCCATTGGCCGAGAAGGATCCATCTCTCCGGTCGCAGCTTCAGCGCGGCCTTTGTCGAGGTGAGGCCGTGCTCCATGAGGGCTAGGCGGCGGCGGCTCAAGGTGGTTACGGTTCGTCGGGCGGTGGCGATGGCACCAAAGCCCGTCGTCGGCGGCGGCGGCACCGGCACCGGCGCGGCTTCGCCCGGGCGGCAACGGAGCAGCGCGCCCCACCGCCTCCTCGCCCGCTTCTTGGTACCCCCCTCCGGATCTAGTGGCTCCCGGCAACAGCCCTTCTCCTCTATTGTGACCTCACCGCGGCAGCCCAAGAAGAAGACGCCCTCCTCCGTTCTTGTGTGTAATCTTGGTTGGACTGAAGCTTATGCATCCACTACCACGAATCGACCACAAGTCCACAAGGATGCCTTCGGGGGTATCTCCACGCGTCATCGACCGCCTCGGGGAAAAAAAAAGAGGGCAAAAGTTTGGGCTTATGTTGACTTAGAAATCATTGATGGAATTAAGGAGGTGTCTGCAAGTACCGTAAGCTTTAGTTATCTTACGTGTTAGGATAGGAACAACTCATTAGAACAGGCATATTGGATATTATTGCCATCACATCCCTCAAGAGGACAGGGGATAGATTCTTAGCATCTCTAAAGAACATGTCTAGTATAGATAATTCTAGATTTGATCATGTGGTATTCGTGAGGCCTTATTGCAAAGTATTTTGTCCATGGTGAGGTTCCATTTCGAAAAGCGAGATGATCCTACTTGGAAAGAGGCGATAAACTATTGCCAACCTTCGTTCAATGTGGTTGGTCGACAAACAGTTCGTGCAGATTGTATAATGTTGTACAAAGAAGAAAAATTGCAGCTACAAGATAAGATCCAAAAAGTTGAAGTCTCATGTTAGTTTAACGTACTGATTTGTAGTCTTCTAACCAAAACTTGGGTTACCTTGGAGTTACAACACATTACATTGATGAAGAGTTTGAGCTCTAGAAGAAGATAATTGCATTCAAGCAGATCTCTTACCCCCATAACTCATTTGCCCTGCAAGATGGGATTACTGCTTGCTTAATGGAGTGCGATCTAGTTGGTCGGGTGTTCTCAGTGACCTTGGACAATGCAAGTGTGAACAATAGAGCAATCAGAGACTTGTGTGTCGCTCTAGGTCCACAGATGTTCTGTAAGGGTGAGCATCTACATGTCAGATGTGCCGCTCACGTCCTCAATATAATGGTTCAAGCAGGATTGGAAATCATTCCAAATGCAGTTAAAAGGATAAGGGACATCATTAAGGTTGCCACCTCTACACCTTCACGGTTGCAAACGTTTAACTCAATCGTTCAGACATTAGGTCTCAAAAGCAAGTCTGGATTGGTTCTAGATGTTCCCCACTGTTGGAATGCGACATATGATATGTTGCATGAAGCTCGAAGTATAAAGCAGCTCCCGAACAGATTTGTAGCGAGCAACTTTTAAGATTCATCTAGTGAACTAGATTGGCAGACGCCGTGACGCTTCACGAAGTTTCGAGAAATGTACCTATATTCAGAAATAGAAATATATTCCTCTATTTTGTAGTCAACAATTTCTTATTTAGTTGTTTTTTTGCGGTTTGAAATGGAGCTTAGGAGTGAAACACTTCGAGCATGCATGGCTTTTTTTTTTCCTCTATTTTGCTATATTATAGTTTCTATGCAAAACTTAAGTAGACCGGTGTAGTGATTTCATAATATTATTTGTGATTGTAAGCAAGTAAGTATCATTATTTTATTGTAACTACAATATAAGCACTTAGTCAACGCATGCAAGTAGTCAATGCCGAACGACGGACACGTCGATTTGCTAGTGACATCATGCAAGTAGTCAGTGCCCTGAACGATGGACACGTTGATTTGCTAGTGACGTCATGCAAGTAGTCACGACCTAAACGACACATGCAAATAGATGAACTAGCCCCTAACGCTGTAAAGGATCTTAGGCTTCTTAGCTAGCGCAGATGAGGTGAATAGTCCCGAATGCTGTAAAAGGATCGTGCCCAAGGATCTAAGCAGGAGCAGGGTTGGAGTAGGATCGACTTTAAAATGGATATGACTGGATCGGATTATACCTATTAAAATATAAGTTGGATTAGGATCAAGTCACTTTTGAAATATTTAGGGCTGAGGCGGGGTTAGGGGTTAGGGCTGGATCACGATCCATTCCTAGGGCTACACACAAGTTGACAAGCTCTAGTACGACGTTCTAGCCGGTAGGAGCAAAGCTCCAAGAGTAACAAACACAAACCACCGGTAAAATCATGAACCAAGTGCTCTTAGACTTTGGGAATCAATGGATCTACTCTCTAATCGATTTTGGGGGCACTTCTATCTCAAGGATTGATGAGAAATATCAAATGGAAGCTTGAGAGCTTGAAGGACACGATGGAGGATGGAGGAGAGAGAGAGAGAGAGAGAGAGAGAGAGAGAGATGAGGACCAGGTATGTTCTGTCAAAATGGCGGAAGTGGAAGAAGAGAGTCATTGGGGCGAAGTGAAAAGATATAAATACCCCTTGGGTCCCAATGGTTAGGTAAGTGCGGCAAAGTGCCACACTTGACCTATGGCATTGCCGCACTGCTAGACAAAAAAAATGTCAAGAGCATGAAGAGGTGGCTGTCACGCGACAAAGGAATGAGGATGTTTTGTATAAAAGATGAGTTGGTTGCACACTTTGACAAGTGTTTTGAGTCCCCTTGATAACACGGCATTGCCTATACTCAAAAAAAAAATATAAAAAAATTTAAACCTCCATCAAGTGGGGGTGTCGTCAACATTTGTAATTGGGGTCTCCTCCGTTTCATGTAACATCCTCTATTTGATATGCTTTGTTTGTCGTCTCAACAAATCTCATTAGTCTTCTATACAATGGTCATCAACGACAAAACCCACATTGTATTGGGCTTGATTGTACTTTTACACAACTAGATTTTTTTTTGATGAATTGATAAACCGTTATGGTTTTTCTAGCCAATAGCTGATGAGTGAGTGAGCCAAAACTTCTTGTGAGTTCTTTAAAAGTTGATATTAGAAGGCATTCTAGAAAAAAATGCCTCAAAAGACATTTTGTTTCCATGTTTTAGCCGGTGTTTTAATAAATGCCTCAAAAGGACTTCGAGGGCGATGTTTTAGCCGGTGTTTTAATAAATGACTCAAAAGGACTTCGAGGGCGTTTTGACCATTTTTGGATGCATTTATAAACGGCTTGTATAATGAGTCATGTTGTAGTGAAATATTTGTCATTAATTACGAAACCCCCAAATTGTTAGATGCTTCCAAAGATTGACTAAGGACCAGAGCAAGCGATAGTATTGCATAGTGACTAATAAATGGTCGATTTGGTGACATTCAAATGTGAACACAGAAGGATCTAGCTCTGAAGGAGACTCACTGGAGTATGGTAATGTGGTATGGAATGGCTTGTTCAAAGGACCAATCATTATAAGGCAAATTGCACATACCAGATGATCTAGTGCTAGTGTTTGTGATGATGCACTAGATTATCCAGTCATCATAGTTTTTGAGCCTTTTTTTTTTTCGAACGTCTGGTTTTAGCTTATTAGTCACCAAAAAAAAAAAAAAAAAAAAAGATTTGTCTTCGTTAAGCCTAACAGAGGTTATATTGATTATTTGTTCTAGATTAGTGGAGACAAAGAGACGGACAAATTACATCTGTGCACTGTGATTTCTGGACGAAACAAAGCGAGAAGACAAACATGTCGCGATTTCCACGAACCATCCGTGGCCATTTCTATGCAACGCGCTAACTATACCTATGTCATTTCCCCACAGTCCAAACACAAGCACACTGGGCGCCGTTGCGACCAAACTGTGAAGTACGTAAAGCTGACGCGACGACATATATTTAGTCACTTTGTTAACCAGACTGTCATGGTACAAAGAAGCAGATCTAGTGGCATTTGTCAGGAAGGTCCATTCCAAACATGTCGCGGCAGCTGCCACGACAGCGCGCCATTGAGCAAGTACATATAGAAAACCAGGAACGCGGAGATAGAAAAGCTCAGGAAAATTCATCTGGGGGTCGTCCTCTTCTTCAGATCAATCTATCTATCTATAGCATATAAAGTGGAACAGATTGTCGTCCGATTGATAGAGACAGATCCGAGATGTAGGTGGCGCACTGGCGCTAGCTAGTTGCCGATGCCCCGGCAACGGCGAGGTGTGCTGGGCAAGCAAAGCAAGGCGGTGCTGCGTATGTATGCTCTTGTTTATTGGACGAGATTAAACTATGCTCCTTGTGTTTGACAATCTGCGACATGCCTTGATCAATCAATTTACTACTGTACTAGATTAAGTGCAAAAAGATAACAACTGTAATCTCGAGTGAACGAAAGGTACAAAAATGCATATCAGTAATTTTTCTCTACGTTTAAAAGTAAATTCACAATTCTCTGGCAACTGCCATCAGATTCAGATTTCTAGACACGAAAACTCAAGGACTCTTCGTTCAGAAGAAGAAAAGAAACGAAGACTCGCCGGAAAACTTGCTGTGCCAGCGCAGTAGCTAAACTAGCAAGTGCGGTCGTCAGTGATCGAGTCAGATGCCTGGGACTTTTCGAAGTCGAAATCGCAATTAGGAAGCAGGTGCGGAGGTGCCGGCATCCTGGTCGCCGCGAAACGTATGTACGGTCACGGAGACGACGGCAGTGCATCATCAGTTCAGAGATGACTCGAGTGATAACCAGATGTGCACGGATTCGAGTCCACGGCTCGCGGGCTAGAAGAAACCTTTCCCTTTCCTTCCCTTTTCCTGGTCGGTCGTCCACTTGGGACTTGTCAGGCACAAAGTGGTGGAGAGCAGCAGCCAGCAGCAATCGTGGAAAATTTGGGTCATCAGGCCGCCCAAATCCACAAGAAGAGCTACCAAACGAAGAATCTACCGTTCCTGGCACTAGATTTCCGCGGTGACGATGCCTGGCAAGTACCACCTGCAGATCGATCGGCCGCAGCTCCGCGGCGCCGTCTGTGATATGTTGCCACAGTGCTCTCATCTACACACAAGAAGTATTTATGCAGTGATCCAATGTTTTGCTTAAATATATCTGTCGTTTGCGTCATGTACCTGTTTAGTTTAATTAGTATGTTAGAGATTTACTTGCTAGTAATTGTACTGGCCATAAATTATGTTCTGAAATTAGCCATGAAGTTGTCTAATAATCTAACAATATTCTGCTCAAATTGGGGAAAAAAAGTTCAGTACTGTTCTTGACAAAGATAGGTTGCACAAGGAGCATGCATTCCAATCTTTGGTTGGCTCGTCAGAACATCTCCGCGTGTAGACTTGAGACCCCGATTATTCTGAAGTTCTGATGAGTATGTACGAGACCGTGTTGTTCTTAGTACTGACAAGACCAAACCGAGTCGAAGAGAAAAAGACAACAAGATGAAAGCAAAATCCTTCTAGCATTGGATCGTAACTTTTTTAAGATTCTGGTTTCTTGGCCACTTTGTGCCAAAGTTAGTCTGTTTTAGTGCGGCTGCGAGTAGCTAGACGGGATCACGGGACCCAACAACAAACAGATGCTTTGCTTTGGTCGCAAATTTACCCGGCTCCTAGGCGTTACAATGATCGAGTGTTCCATCAGAACGATCCAGTTGGCGTCGTTATCATTGGTTACGCCCAAACCGCGTTGAATTATGCCACTTGAAACAAGTTCTCATCTCCCTGATTTGTCCACTGATACATGCACGAATGCAAATCCCTTCCGTCTCGATCTGATACTCTGATAGGTCTCTTTTTCAACAATCCTGAACAGTAGCTAGATTTCTTTGATCACCCATATATGCAAGATCTGTGAAGATCATATAAACTAACCACGCATATAGTACTATTTCACTCGGACAATGGGTGGGAATTCTGGAGTCTGGTAGAGTATCGCTAGTTTGCACGTAATTGAACCGACCACGCAGCAGTTGGGGGGCAAACATTAGATTTTGACATGTTCCCTTCTCTCTTTCTTTTCCTGAATCCTGAAAGTGACACTCCAATCCCTTTTAATTGTTCGTTGTAGTAGTAGTACGGAGTACTTTGTTGATGATGGACTAGTGTCACACGCACAACATGCATGGGCCGCAATCTCTGACGACATTAACGAGCCACCAATTGTACTACTCAGTCTCAGACCCTATTGGCATAGCGCTAGTACAGTTTTGGCCCCTTGCTAAAGTGCGCGGAAGAGCTAGAGTTGATGAAGCTAAAACATATTGGATTCATGGGCTCCTAGTTCATTTATCTAATTATATTTTTACAATATCAATCAGACAATACAGTAACCTAAATGACATACTACTATGATCAACTAATTTCAAATACTAAACTCTTATGGAATCCTATGGTTTGACAAATCAAAGCCTGTATATAACTAGAACTCCTAATTAGAAAATAATAAAAATGAGTCTCTTTCACTTGTCTAATATATGTAATTCGTATCCGCCCATCTATGTCTCAACTGAAAAAAAAAAATCCCAATACCAGCGAGCAGTGGTCGTTGGGTCGGGGGTGCACGTGTGGTAATTTGGGATTTTTTTTTTGACTAAACTGGAGGAGCCAGCCCCTACAGGATATTATTATTAAAAAAGGGGGGAAAACAATTACAGTTCAGGTCAAAGGAAGGAAATTAAGATACAAAGAAAGAAACAAAAGAAAATAAAGGAGAAGGGCAGGATTAGATCGTTTCTAAGGATTGACGCCATTGATAAAAAAAGGGTAAAAGATGAACTGGGTTTGACTCTTAAAGCAACAAGACTCAACTCATTGAAGAAATCTCCTATTGCTAGTTGGAAGAAAGAGAAAGAAGGGAAAAACATCACCTTGAAGAAAAAGGTGCATTCACAAACAACCCAAGTAAAGGTTGAATTGGTTTGCTTCAAAGAATAATGTGGTGGTGGGCATAAAATTATGGCAGTCCAATAATAGTCCAACACATCTAAAGGTTGAATTGGTTTGCTTCAAAGAATAAGGCATTTCTGGCAGTCCAATAATAGTCCAACACATCAGAATGAGCGCCTCTATAAAGAATTGTGATTGGAGCTGTAGCCTCATGGAATTGAGGTTACTAAGGGTCTCCATCATCAGTGGTAACAAAATCGATGATACCCCAGCACTGTTGAGCAAAATCACAATGGACAAACAGGTGATTCAATGTTTCCTCCACATTTTGGTTGCATAAGGCGCAGTTGTAGCTTGAAGCTCCATATTCTTTCTCCTGAGGTAATTTGAGATTTTTGGCGTGTAAATTACTCAAATGTCTCCTGCCATCCCCCGCGTGTGCGCCGCCGTCCCCTACCCTAACCCTAGCCGCTGGTGAGCCCCAGTAGGACATCTCGTCGTTGATTGGTGGAGCCACTCAAACCATAATGGTGCTATAAGTATATTTAACATTGACCTCACGAATGGATGTTTTCAGTTCTCCGTACTCGGTGTATGCTTTATAATATGTAAACACATTTTTTGAGTAATTTTACTACTGATTAAAATCAATCTCCTACCTTTATAGCATTACCGATGAAGAAAATCTAGGTAAAGAACATGCTCCAGCAAATTTCTTTTTCCTTTTTCTCAATCCCTTAAAATCAACACTCTCCTTCATCAGATAAAAGGGAAGAAAAGCACAGTTTTTCTCGATCTCCATTTTGTTCTTCCTCTCTCACTGACGTCTCAGGCCCACACCGCCAGCCAGGCAGTACAGGCGTTATCAGATCGGCATCACAGGCCTCCGGGCGAGCGAGCGGGCACACATGCTCCGTGGGCCACGGGCGCATCAGTGGGCGCATCAGCGTGTGCCATGCTCCGTGCCAAGTCTGGGCCTTCTTTTGTTTTGTCTGCTACCATTTTAGTTGCAATTGCAGTGGCCCGTTATCAGCCTATTACAGTTGGCTTGAGGGCCCATTAAGCCGCTACAGAAGTTTGTGAGAAATCCAATTATAAATCCCATAATAAATAATAAACTCGTTACGTGCACACATCCGCTAAAAAATTAGAAATGCGTATATTAACGCGTATAAAAATAATAACTTTTTCATTTATTTACTGCAGTCTGTCTTAATATAATAAATACAGAGTACAATAGTAACAATCATCTACACACTCCGGGACTAAAGATTCATATACTTTCTTCACCACTGTATGTCTACAGTACGCTTCGCCCCCAATCCCAATATATATACCACACTTTGTATACAAACAAATGTATAAGTACTATATAGATCGTACTAATCCTTTTCGTAAATCGTAACCTCCGGTGACGAATTAATCATTGTGTACGGTGGAGCTAGAAATCCATGTCCAGCACGAGCGGCGCATCCCCTTTCTTGACGTCGAACGTCCTCTTCTTCACCTCCCCGGCGGCCGTGGTAAGCAGCACCTGGTACGTGCCGTGGAAGCCCCTGAACTTGAAGTTGCCGTTGCTGTCCACCTTGCCCCGCGCATGGGACGTCCACTCCTGGCGGAGGCCGGCGAACATGTTGCCGGCCTGGGTGTACTTGCCGTCGGCGTTGACAAGCTGGCCGTGGGAGCGCCACATGTGTCCCTGCATGAACCCCCAGAGCATGATGCCCTCCACGGCCGGGTGCGCGTACGCCTCCCGCAGCACGATCTCGAGGTCGTCGGCGCGCACGGACTCGTCGGCGGCCGACACGTCCAGCTCCGTGATCCAGACGGGCAAGCCCGTGACGGCGAGCTTGTCCAGCGCGTCGCAGATGATGTCCCCGACCGGGTGGGTCACGTGGCCCTGCACGCCGATCCCGCCCACCGGCGCGCCCCGCCGCTGCAGGTCCGTGACCAGCGCCACGTACTTCTCCGGCGTCGCGTTGGGGTCGTTGGCGCTCTCCACGTTGTAGTCGTTCACGAACAGCGCCGGCGCCGGGTCGATCGCCGCCGTCTCCCGGAACATGTGCGCGTTGATGTCGTCGCCCAGACGCTGCTGGTAGAAGGCGCCGTGCAGCATCTCGTTGTTCACCTCGTAGTGCGGGAACCGCCCGCTGTAGCGCGACACGAGGCCCCGGAGCCGGGCCTCCACGGCGGCGCGGAGATGGTCGCCGTTGAGCGCGCGGACCCACTGCTGCACCGAGTTCTCCACCGCCCAGAAGATGCAGTGCCCGCGCACCGGCTTGCCGTGGCGGTCGCAGAAGTCGATGAGCTCGTCGGCGTCCGCGTAGCTCACCTGCCCCTGCACGGGCTCGGTGTAGTACCACTTGAGCTCGTTCTCCAGCACCGCCCAGTCGAAGTGCTTGGTGAAGAAGTCCACGTACGCCGGGTTCTGCATCCCCGCCTTGGTGATGCAGGTGCCGATGGGCACGCTGTTCTGCACCTGGATCACCTGGATGTGCGCTCCGGCGACGCTCTCCGTCGTGTCACCGTCCGTCCGCTGGTTCACCTTGAGCACCACGTCACGCTTGCGCACCTTGTCGGCCTTCTTCCTGAGGTGCCTGAGCCTTGGAATCTTGTTCACGGCGCACACCTGCAGGTCCATGACCTTGAGATCCACTCCAGCCGGCGGCCCATGAACGTAAACCTTGGCATGGCGCGGCGGCTCATCGCCGTCGTCATCGACCCGGAACGAGCCCTTGATCTCGCCCCACTTCCCGGACTCGACCACAGCCACGCCGCCACCGACGCTCTGGCCATCGTCCACGCGGACCTCGACGTGAACGGCGTGCGCGCCCGCCTCCGCGGCGGTGCCCTGCACGCCGACCCACCCGGCCACCCGGTACGTCACCTTGGGCCTCGGCGCGCGCGAGATCGCGCGGAAGAGCCCGTCCGTGTCGCTCGCGCGGTGCGCGGCCAGGACGTACCGGCCGCTGGGCTTCCGCGCACGCTGTTCCTGGACTTCGTCGTCAGAGTCGGCGTCGGCGTCGGTGGCCAATGTGGCTGCCAGCGAGGGAGCGACGCGGCGTCCGGTGCCGGGCTGTCCTCGGCGTGCGCGGAGAGCGTGCACGAGCCGGTCGGAGTCCAGCCGGCGAGGCCGTCGACCTCCGAGTCGTAGGAGCTCCCGATGAGGTTCATGCCGAGGTACGCCGCCGCCGTCGTCTCCTGCGCGCGTGCAACACAAAAGCAGAGCCGTTTAGGCAACGAGCCATAGGCAGTTAGACACATGTCAGACGAGAGCGATGTGTTGGTGTCGAGGACATGATATCACAGCAGTTGGATTGGATGCAGAGGCTCAATTGCATGCCATGGATGGGACGACGACAGCTCAGGAAATGCTCATCGTAAGACATTTGTTACTGGTTGGTTGATTGGCTTTAAAGGAAGGAATGGCAAGCTAGTGACAGGTGCATGCCTTGAACATGAGTGCACTGAGGACCGAGCACTTCTAGATCTTTGTCCAGAAAATTCACATCAAGTTGTTGTAGTTTTCAAATAAACTATGATTTCGCGCGGTTGGTGAGCACGCTACTACTACTGCGAATTGTATACGTGACAGGACCCAGGATTGGACACCAAATTATATCATGTTTTCAGGTTGTCTCTGTACACATTATACAGCCGAAAAAAAAAAGTATCCGAAAAATGGCATGCATGATAAAAAAACCGTATTCACAGCAAGTCCATTTCACTGTCATTGAAACACTGTGGCTGCATGGAAGTCTGCTGAATAAAAATATTTGTGGCTAAGAGAATCAAGAGAATCATATCATACATGTTCCATGCATTATGTACAAACACGTACGTACATACCTCAGCGAAAGCCATATCAACCGATTGATCAAAAGAGAGAACGTGTGGTTGCTTGCTGTGTTGTGGCTGTGGGCCTGTGGCTGCTCTGGCTCGAGTGAGTGAGTGGTGAGATGGATTTGGGTGGCATGCGGGGGCAGCAATTTATAAGGCTCTGAGCCGGCCGGCCAGAGTTGGTTCGGCGATCGCGTTCGCCGCGACGACACAACCAAAAGGCAGGCGGGCATGCAGCTGGAGTCGCGTGCCGGAATCCGGCGAGGCGGTGTAGAAATTAATGAAAGAACCCTCCAAGCTCCAAAGACAGGCTTAGCTACCTAACCCGTATCTTTCGCCTATCTTTTGTAGAACACTCAAGTTTGGGCAACGTATGAACCATTGGTTCAGTACGTCACAATGAATCCCCGGGTCTCGTGTCGCCGACATGCGGGGCCAGAACCGGCTCATGGCCCACATTTAAGAGAGATCGCTTATACACAGCCGTATGTGTGATCGGGTCGATCAGCTGATTATTACGGAGTACTAACCTTCTTGATCTGTTGTGGTAATGATCGTCGGCGACGTCCATTATTTCCAAGCATCCACCGAGTTCCGATCCTTTTCTTGGCTTTCGGAGGAGTAAAAGTTGCTCAACCCACTTTGGGTCGCCGGGATGTAGGCCAATTGCATGGGAACGCCAGTATCCGATCCCGACCTGGGCTTTGCAACAAGATACGCCGATGGGCCCGTTTACATGACCTTTAACGGATATCTGTCCACGATGGAGGTGCCGCGCAAGTTGCAACCTCCGGCCGCCGGGCCCTAATAATAAAAATCTTAAAATGCATTTTTTGTCGCCTTAAAAATGAAAAAGAAATTATAGTATCGGATAGGAGGATACTTTGTGTATGAACATTATAGTCTTTCATGACATCTTTAAATTTCAATTTTTAAAAATGTTATTTTATTTTTTTTTTTTAAAGGGTCGGCAGGGAAGCTCCCTACCTATTTTTTGGTATTTTATTGATAAATAAAGACAAATACAAAGAATGAGCAAAATACAAGGTCGTCATGACCCAAAAAAAAAAAAAATATTCTGGTCTATTCTCACACCAGAGCTTGGGGGGGGGGGGGGGGTGGTAGCTATCCTTTGTTTGGCCTTGATACAAACCATGCAAAGATCATATAGAAGCAAAGAGTTCTAGGCGCTTAGAGAAGCAGATTTGTGGTCAAAGATGACTTGGTTTCTCATTTTCCAAATCAACTAGCAACCAGTAAGGAAGATTTCTCTGAAGATGGGTGAACCAAAATCGGTTCTACCTCTAGCAAGCATGTCCAGGGGTTGCAAAGGCAGGTCCTCCCAAGTTATGTTGATCGAGCTCCAGCAGGCAGCACTTAGTGGACATTCAAAGAACAGGTGGAAAGGGGTTTCCTCTATACCAGCCCGACAGAGGACACAAGAGTAGTCGGGGGACGAACATATTTTTCTCTTCAGGATGTTTCTTGTGCTCAGTCTATCCTTGACCAAAAGCCAGACAAAAATTTTATGTTTTCCAAGACTTCCTGCTTTCCAAATCCATTTGAAGATAGGGGAGGCCTGGGTGGAGCCTTGGAGATGTTTATATGCCTTTTTAGAGGAGTAAGAGGACCCCACGTATAGGTCCAAGAATCAGGTAAGGAATCCTCACCAAGTTTGAAAAGCAACAACTGATCAAGTTCTTAAAGCTGATGAGACACCTGAACAAACAGTGGAAAAAAAAAGAAGGAAGTGCTCAGTTCCTTGCTAATGAAGAACTTGATTGAACGTTTCTTTTCCTAGAGAAAGAGAACAGCTGTGGGAATTTTGATTCCATGGTGTCACCTGACCAATTATTGAACACAGTGACGTGGAGCTACCATTATTGGGGGAGGATTGGGGAAACCTCTGAATTTTCAAAGTTTTTAAGCACATCTCTCCACCAAAAAAAGACCCACAAGGGCTTCTGAGTTGAGGAGGGGTGTTATCATTTCTGTAGAGCTTATCCCATGTCAGCTTGACCCAAGGGATGTCTGCATGATTGAAAAATTTTGTCCAGAAATTTCATCAGTAGTGCTGAGTTTTGATTCTGGATGTTTATGATGTTAAGACCTCCCTCATTCTTGGATCTGCACATGGGCTCCCAAGCAGCCAAGCCGGTACCCCTGTCTGTTCATGTCTCCTTTACTCCAAAAGAAGTGCTTCCTGAATCTGTCTATTTGTTAAATCACCGAGGGAGGGAAAGCAAGAGTACACATATAGTAGGTGCGGAGTACAGAGAAAACTGAGTTGACCTAGGTTAATCTTCGAGGTTAGGACAAAAATTTGCTCACACCAGCTAGTCTCCTTTCCATCTTAGATAAAAGAGGAGTAGTTATTTGATAACGTTAGGATACTAAAAGATTAATTAATGTTCCAGTGATATATTAATCATATTTTGTATTCATTTCATATATCTTATCAAACGCTACAATTTTCATATAAAATTTCCCTGATCTAACACAGTATAAGAAAGAAATCTGTTTTCTAAGACGACAAGTCTCAGTGGGTGAGTACGTAACTAATATGCTGAGTGATCTCATCGAGAACTAAAATTATTATATATACAAAATATCTTCATATCTTCATCCAACACAATACAAGAAACATATAAATTTTTGTAGCAACCATCCTTGGAACGTGATTAATATATTGTTGAAACTCTATATTATTTTTTGAGCGTCTTAACGATCTCAAATGAAAAAAGAAAACTCAAAGTTAGAAAATTTTAGATCTCAGAAAGTGCCACAGTTTTTATGAAAAAGTCATCTTCATCCAACGTTGTATAAAGATATACGATTATTTTAAAAGTTGAGCCCGGTGCCGCTGACATGTAAGTCCTATCTCTCATGTAAGAATTAATCGACATGCCACGAAATATACCAAGTAAACGTCCGTTTAGATCTAGATGAGAACCATTCTAAAAAAAAAGAAGGAACCTTTATACAAATTTAAAACGTGAAAATTGAATTTTAAGATTTTAAGGATCCAGATGACACACCTCGAGAAAACTTTAATCATGGCCTATTAAGTTTACTCAAGAAATGACCTTTAACGATGTATGTCGAATTGTCGACTGCAGATCGATAGCGTTGCCACATATTCTAGCCGCCCCATTACTTGCACGGCCAAGAAAGATTTCTGGTGCGAACGAGATAGCCAATCCCGTGGACGAACGGAGCAGCCCCAGAACTGGCTGGTCAGGCTCAGGTCATGGCGTAGCGTCAAGTACAAATAAAACGGGCTGACGCGACCCGGCTCGCTCGCGTCATTTGCGTGGCAGATCCAACGTCGCCCGAAAGCAGCGTGGCAGTGAAGCTCTCTCTCCGTCGTGTTCAGTCCATCCAGTCGTCCAGTGCATCATTTGGTCTCGCGATCGTGCCATCACGGAGTCCCTGGATTATCTATCCATCCATGGGTTGGCCGGAGGAGGTGATATATCACCGTGCCGACGGCGGCTGGCCGGCCGAATTTTCCTTCTGACGGCACAGCCAGCTGCCGACCCAAGCAACGCGTCGCAATGCAATGCATTGGGAGTTCTTGCCCCGGAAGCATCATATCATATATCCAAGCCTACTGCATATATGCCTGCGCACAGGTTGCTCCGAAACCGAAAACGTATGCGCTATGCAGGCGTTAATGCAATAATGCTCAACGAACTTGCATGTGCAAAAAATCGCAATAACTAACACTTCGTATCTGGCACGACCATGGGACAATAAATTTCGACATTATCGTCTCGTTTCCTTGCTCTGTCGAACATGTATCTTCGTATATCCTTGGAAGGCGTTCAATAGACCCTAGATCTGTGAATCATATATCCAGAAGGTCGACAGAGAGGATATAGTAGGATACACTTTATTTGCCACACGAAAGCCATGATACGTTGTTCTTTTGTAAGAGATGATAGAACAAAATAAATAGCAGATGAAAATGTTCAAATTTGATAGGCAAAAATTATCAAAAATGTCGACATCATCCTTTCCTCACGCTGTCCAACATGCATACGATACACAAAAATAAAAGAAAAATATACATATATTCTCAAGCATATGTCCGTTGGATTGTTTATGTGGCTATTTGTCGTGAGAGAAAAAAAAAATTGTACATGGCTGATAGGTTGGGCCGATAAGCTTAAAAGCGATTAGCACTAAGCACAAGTAAAGAGCTAGATAGCTGTTATAGGTGGCCAACGATCGGCTTAGCCGACTTTTAAGTCAGCCAATACCTACCAGCATGTTTACATACAAACACCCGATTGGTGCCTCCAGCAACGAGCGTGATACAAAGAAGCCTTGTCAGGAGCATGATACGCTACCAAAGGAGTCCTGCCACCAATCTTCCATGGGCACACCTTCATCAGCCGGGAACTTGAACTGCATTAGTTGCCCAGCTTCCAAGAATTTACACGCAGCGAACAAGAAAAGGCAGAGTTACTCCCTCCGTAATGCCAAAGGAGGTCGTTCTGGTCCTCCACTCGAAGAGCACAAAAGAAGTCGCTGGACTCTGCATGGGTTGGTTTTGGTCCATAATGCCCCTCTGATTGTTTCGTCTCCCCATGCAAAAACCATTCAAAACGGCCAAAAAATGTGTTGCGGGGAGGAGTCAAACCGGTGCCCTCCTGCATCCATTGCCTCAGGACGCACACGCTGGCCAATCCATCATGTAGATGTTGGTGCCACACTATGCACCCATTCCAGTATTTATTAGTGGCAAACATGAAAAAAAAATTACTTCTAATAAATCACTCATTGGTAAGTTTAATCCTGTCTTAAACAACCTCTAATACCATTACGGAGGGAGTACTGATCTACAAGGTGTCTGTTATGAAATATACATAAGGAAATAGTGAATGGCAGAGTGTTCTATTTCTATCGCAAAAACCCAAAAAGGTTAAGGAGAAGGTTGGCCTCTAATTTCTCTAGTTTGGAGACCCCTAAATGAGATTTTTTTTCCTTGAGTTTTCCGCTACCGTTGTATTGTTTGTTTTTTTGGCGATGCCCATTGTGTTGTAATCAAGGCTAATGCTTGGTCCATCATCAGAGGAGGTAATCACCAACTCTATCCTTGATGTTTGTACTTGTGATCGTTGCTAGTGAATTGCTAGCAACTGAGTAATGATGAAGGAGCCTGACAAACGGGTCTAGGCGTGATAAAAAAAGGTAATGAAGGAGCCCGAATTCAAAAAAATGCTTGGTCCATCATCCCCGGCTGCTTGCTTTATCACGCCCACTGCTTAGCCAGCCCAGGAGCCGGCTCAGCCCACGCGGGATGTGATAGTCAAAGGACGTGGAAGAGATGTGTGGGCTCAAGTGTGTTTGAAGTTGTTTGGTTGACGCTCGTTTCGGATTATTTTTCTAAATTAATACTTTTAAATCAGCCAGAATCAATCAGCTTATTAAATCCTACCGTAGCAGATGTCGTTGAGACCAGTACTTTGGATTTGATACAGCTACTCAAAAGCATTTTATGAGTAAGAACCAATTTTTTTGACAAATTGTGTATTAATTTACTATTATAACTATTGAATATGTTATATGTTTGTCACAGCCGCGTTCGGGGGAGGGGCGGCGGGAAATATTTTCTTTATTTGTTTGTCCCTAAAAGATTACATCTCTCTTGTTTATATAGCTCTCCTATGAGACTTGTATCTCAAATAATCTCTAAAGGTTTTCTTATATTTCGGAATACCTTTTACCAAAAACTCTTGTTCTTTTCCTAATAGGAGATTTCCTTATAGATTGGAAATATCTTCTTCACATCAAAAGTCCTAATCCTAACCTGATTTGATGACGACGTGGGAGGGAGACAAGGCGGGCGGCGGCGGCTCGCCCGCCCGCCCCCCGCCCCGTAGGGTTCGGCTAGGGCCGCCCCGCCCCCCTGGCCCGCCCCCAATCTGTCTTGTGACAATGCCCGTATTGCTGTCTTTATCCAAGTGATCCACAACGACAAAAATCCCTTTCGTGCTTGCCTCTATCTCGATGAGAAGAAATAAAAGCTCTTCTTACTGGTTGAATAATCCTTTGTTTAAGACTTAAACGAGCCCTTCTATAGTTTGACTCAAATAAATGCATTTTTATTCGTGCTATACATCCTCGCGGAACATTGCTTCCATTTGTGCTGATGTGGAGTGGTACTAATCCTACAGCTACATGCCTACATGTCCTTCTTTTAACGCTTGGTACCTGATCCAAAAGAAGAAAAAAGTACTCCCTCCATCCAATCTAAATGGTACGTAGGTCATTTCAAGAATCTTGAAGAGTCAAAGCGTTTCAAATTTAATCAAAATTATAGATAAAATTATAAATATTTGTGATATCTAATAGGTATATATTGAAAATATAATTAATGAGTAATCTTTTACATACTAAATATTATTATCTTATTATATAAATTTGATCAAATTTGAGGTACTTTGACTCTCTAAGATTCTTGGAATGACTTACAATTGGGATGGAGTATAATTTTAACTCTATACATTGTAAAACTTTTGAAAGTTAATTATTGAAAAAAAAAAAAAAACACTAGCTGGCTAAACTTTAGCTCTTGAGAATTCAAAAAGGACTCATAGGTGTGGGGGCTACAGTTTAGGTAAATATGCAACTTGTTATTAGCTCACTAGTCCATATAAAGCCCCAATCAAACAACAAGTTCTAGTCTATAAAGCCTAACAACTAGTGAAGGGTCCAAACATTTTTTTAGATCACGACATCACGTCTAAGCGCGTTTTTCAAAGGAGAAAGAGTTTTTTCCAATACAACCCAACATGAAAAGGTAACCAAAAATCTAGCCACTACTGGATTAAAGAACTGTGATTACATAGCAACAAGTTTATGACACAAATGAAACGGAGAACTCATAGCGCTGACGCAGCGCCTCCAGTTGCCTGAACCCCGCCCGCGCACCAAGCATTGCCTTCCTCTTGGATGTCACCCGCTAGACTGCTTGTAAATCTTGATGCGCCATCGAAGGTTCTTGCATTGCGTTCTTTCCACAACATCCAACCGATTAACATGAACAGGGAATCAAAACCTTGTCGAAACGCCTTTGGAATCCTCTTCCTATTGCTGAGCCACCATTGCACGCCGTCCCCTTCCTGGACAGCAACAACGTGATGCGGCCTCAATCTCACCAAGCATAGAAGCCACACCTCGCGGCTGAAACAACATCCCAGCAAGATATGTTCCATTGTCTCGGCCTCCTGATCGCACATAACACGAAGATTTGATCGTTGCACTTGCAGCCCATGCCTAAATCTTCGATCAGCTGTTCAACACCGCTTGCAGCCCATGCCTAAATCTTCGATCAGCTGTTCAACACCGCCCATGCAGAGTGAGCCAGAAAAAGAATCACACTCGGGATGGTGCTTCCACCTTCCATAGCTCAAGCGCCGGGTAGCGGGGTGGAGCCAAAGAACATCGCTCTCTAAGCTGATGCGACCGAGTCCAAACAGATATAACTAATAAGTAGTTAACTACTTTTTAACAAGCTATATTTGTTTTTTTTTTTTTTTTTTTTTTTGAGAATGACACAGTACGCAAACCCTACCCCTATGAGCACCTCCGAAGGATCGAAAGCACCGGCAGATCTGGAGATTCTCGAAGTCACCATTGGCGCCTCGTCGTTGACGGAAACGCCGCTACCACTTAATGCATAACGCCGGAAATCCTGGGAAAATCCCAAGAGAATCACGAGCACCAGGATTTGAACTACGGTGGGTAGCGTCCCCACGACCGTTCTACCATTGGACTACAAGCCAATTCACACAAGCTATATTTGTTTTTTGAAAACACACAAGCTATATTTGTTAGCCATGACTAACTATTAGATTTAACGTGGGCCAAGCCCATATATTATCTAATTAAATCAAATAAATTATATGGACCGTATTAAATAATATGGGCAATATTATTGAGTCTCATGCGGGATTAACTCGATGTTGACTCAATGCGGACGACTAAGTCACACGGTGGGTGCGGCACGTGAATTATATGGAGCCTAGCGGGGTGTTTACCACGTCTTGTTTCCGGTGTTTCTAACGATGGTGGGACATTGACAATCACTATGTCAACTAGGGTCGGCTCTGGTGCCGCTGGGTATGATGTTGCATCCGTCCTTTGTTTTTTTATGATTAAATTCATCATGATTAATATTGTCTACATGATCATAAGTCTTCAATCACACATGCACATATCTACTGTCACAAACTTGTCTTAATATTTCTCTGGATTAAATTGCGAGTGAAATTGCTTAAATTTCTAACACTAACAACGACTCCTAATCTTTCGAAATAGAGCCTGGGTTCCAACAAAGGTCTTGTCGAAGAAAAAAAAAAAATCAACACAAAACTTGAATACCCTTCATACTGCCGTACTGAACTACTGATCCATCTTATTATGCACCATGTAGATCAGTTAGCTGGTGGAATTTCATAAATACAAGGTAAAGACTTTGTTTCATGCATGAAGTTTTAGGAACATATCAAGAAAAAAATAACAGGCAAATAGAGAAATGGAGTTGCTTCACTTTTTGCTTCGTTTCTGGGAAATTTGGAAAGAGTGCAACACACGGTGTTTTAGGGAGTCCACTTCCTCGATCATCGATGTCCTTCAAGTTGTTCGGGCGGAAGCGATAGATGGATTGAAGCGGGGAGCAAATGGGCTTCGGGCTTTGGCTCAGACCATGAGTTTGGTGTCTTGCTCCCGGTTGTTTCCTTTTTATGTAATTTTTATTCTTAATTTTTGGGTGTGGGGTTTCGACAATCTTGTACATAAACTCTGTTTTTCTTAATACAAAGATACACACACTTTCGTGTGCATTCAAAAAAAAAAAGAAAGAGAGTTGCTATATCTCTTTTATAAGAAAAAAATAACCAACATTTCTTGTAACATGATAGACCCTTGGATTATCATAAGGGTGAGATATGTCATTAGCATTGTACATACAAAGTGTTGGCTAGTGAGAGGGTTGAAGAATTTTACCAAAACAGACAAAGAGGCAATTAACGATTTTTTTTATGGAAAAACAAAAACAAAAGAGGGTGTGTCCTAACATAAAAAAAAACATGGGGTGTGTATAACATATTTGAATAATTTGACAATTTTACCACAACAATCAAGAAACAATAAACATTTTTTCTATGAAAAATAAAAGATAAAAAGAGGATGGTGTCTAGCACTAAGCACAAAGATACAAATTTGAATAATTTTACCATAGCTTGCACGTATTTTGACACACATTGGACAAAGCACACTTACAAGATAGAGTTGACAAATTTATTTCAACACCGACACATAAAAGGTGAGAAACTATTAAAGACCACTGTACTAGATAACTGGTCACCGGTACTAGTCCTGCAGCTAGCACTCCCGCGAGCAAATGCAAACGAGGAGGCCGTCCAGGTACAGGCTTATCAGCCACTCCTGTCGTCTCCGGCCTTTTATTTGTCACCAAACCGTTTAGTTTAAGCAGGTCTAGGCTCTAGGGGCTTGAGTTTTTCGTAAATCAGCCGCTCCAGCTCCTTCATATTTGCAGCTTCCATGCACATGAGCACGCGGACGCCGCCGCCGCTGCCGGCGTCGTCTGTTGGCCCGTCGCTCATTAGGTACACAAATCCACCACGCATGGACTCAGCCCGCGACATCAACTGTGGCTTCCCCATCCGAAATCTGCGTCGTACATTTGCATGCCGAGCCAGCTGATAATCTGCAGGTCCGTCTCTGCCATGGTGCCCTTCGCAGGCCGGCTGTCAATCCCGGTCATCTCACTGTAGTCGACTGCAGACCGCAGAGCTCGTCGTCCATCCGATCGATGGCGTCTTTGATGCGGCCGGCGACGGATGCCAAGGCCTCCGAGGCGATGTCGCACAGCACCAGTGACGCCCAGCCTGACCAACGCGTTGCCGAAGTAGCGGTTCGGGGAGAGGCGGCCACACTCTGCGCCGGAAGTTGGCCGGGAAGGTGTTTCGGAATCCGGCGGAGCCGGCGTGCACTGCCACACCAGGGCGCTTATGGAGCAAAGGTGCTTGCGCCGCCGCAAAGGCGCTTTAGGGAGGCGACCTGGTCTTTGGAAATTGCCAAGAATTCTACGGCAAGAGGTCCTGACGGGTCGGTGAACTTGAGATTTTAATGTAGAACCTTGATATGGCGTCCGGGTGGACGGTAGGCGGGGACCGTGCACGAAGGAGGGGTGCGGTCGTGGCACGGGAGCTCCACGGTAGCACGGTCGCCGTGCTTGGAGATGGCCGACCACGTTTGGAAGAAGTGGAACGCACTGGAGGCGTCGATGGCAGAGTGGTGAAGAGCCGTCCCTAACACCACACCTCCACACTTGAGGAAAGTTACCTGCAAACAAAAGGGAGAATTAATAAAGTTTAGGACACGAGTGGATCATCAATATCAAGCAGTAGATCAGTTCATGCGGATTTTTTAATCAAGCATTTAAATTGGCATATCGAAGTGGTGCCCAATATGAAGGAAAGCATGAAAGAAACAAGCAGAGATGATTTTGAGACCTGTATGGCCAATATGACGGATGCCGGCTCAATACGCGGAACGAACAGCCTCCTCAGCTCCGGTGACGGCTTGAAGCCGTCCTTGATGTCATCGACAGAGACATCAGCCCGAGCGACAACAAAGAGTGCACCCTCGCCGTTGCAGGTGATCTCTGCCCTGCCACCGTTATCGACTCCGAGGCGGCCGGCGAGGGGGTAGAAGGCCACCAAGGTCTTGGCCAGCGCCTCCTTGAGCCTGGCCACGTCGGAAAACCATCGGCGGCGGCAACGTTGCTGGAGCTGTACAGGTAGACTGTTGGGGTGTGGCCTCTGTTTGCGATAACCATGTCAGGGGAAGAGCCAGAGCCCCTCCCGCGGTGTCGGCTCGCTCGGCATAACAAAGGACGATTCTACCACCTAAGCTCAGAATCCATGATGCTCATCTCAATTTCTTCTCACGCTGCACCTACAAGGGACAAAGAGTTGGTCGATGCACGGAAATAGATCGAATTGCAAACTAGTAGTAGATGAATTTCATCTTAACAGCACAGCTAATCTGGATATCGAGGGAGGCATGCAACGGAACTTAAAGGCTAGATAGATGACGCTTAGTCTGTCACAGACTTATACTACCTCAGATGTGCCGTGTGCGGCGAGCGGCGCCTGGGGAGAGGCCGGGAAGCGCCCGACCGCCGGAGTTGCGAGGTTGAGCCACAAAGCTAGGAAAGAGCGGATCGAGGACGGTGGCAGAGCGACGCTCCGCTCACGTTGAGGCGCTGACAAGGAAACACTCAGCGGCTCATGTTTATGAGGCTTTTTTGTTTGAGAGCTCATTCAAGGCGTAGCCTTTGTGGTCTTCTCACAGCTCATTCAAACAGTAGCCCTCACTTATCCTGTCTCGAATTTTTCGTGGGTTGTACACAAACGAGCCGGGCTGCTCCCTCTCCTCCTCTCTCTTCTCTGTTCTGGCAATCGGCCTCACTGCATTTATTCGGAATACCTTGTTGTTGATAATCAGCCTCACTGCATTTATTCGGAGAAAGATAGGCAGTGGCCCCTGCTGCATTGTGATTGTGTTCTCCGTGACCGATGCTGGTCACATTCCGTGGTGACACATGATGCCTGCATCTGACTAAGGCCAACTTAATTTTTGAGATGTGTACTAAACTAGAAAGGATCAGCAACAAGCTTTACCCGTCTAGGTTCGTGTCTTTGCCGGCCCAGCAATGTATTATGTAACACAACAAAATCAGGCCAACTGCCCTAATGAAGTAAACGAATGTAGCCAAGCTTTACACTATCGCGCTTTTAGTTGGAGTCAAATGTAACACAATTAGTGCCAAGATGGATGTAGCCATACGATTATCGTGTAAGAGGTAATTAGTGCCACCTTGGAATGAGCTAAGCCGCGATGGGATTCTACTTATATAGTGCGCCCATGGGCATCGTAAACCGACACTTTGACTTTGCCAAGTTGCCAGCTAGACAAGAACGATTGGACAACCAAATTTCGCTTAAAAAATTTTGAATTTAGGATATTCCAAATTAAAAGTAGGTGAAACTAAAAGGGTGGAATTTGGTCGAAAATCGTTTTCTACTTTATATTTGAAATACGAAAAATGAAAAGAGAAAACCGTAAAGTCAGACAAGAAAATATGGATTCGATTCGATCGAAATAAATACAGAAAAACGATACAGTTCGGTCGGATGTTTCCGTTTTGGTTTCATCCTAACATGTGCCTGCCTTGACCACTCTATCGTCACCACTCAGACGAGTTTTAATGATCAGCAGGGAAGATCCCTAACTTTTTCTTAATTTTAGTTAAATGAAAAGAATACACTACGTACATGGCATAAAATTTCCTGGTGCCAACTGAAAAAGAGGGAGTACATTAAACAAAAAATTCTCAAAATGCCAAACAGTAAGAGACACCCCCCTAATCTTTTCTTGGCTTTGATGCAACCAACCCAAGCTCTTCGACACCGCTGATGTGCACGCGCTGGGACCCGCCGGGCAGCTCTAGGGAGGACACCACACCGCCGGCCACGATCTCATGGTTGCCACGTGCGGGTGGCACAGGGCCGACGAGGCCATCGTGGCCGACGCAGGAGGGAAGGCAAATCCCCCGCCTACAGCTCACGGCTAGCTCGGGCAAAATACCGAAGGTGAACCGAACCGAACCTAAAAATAATGATCGAAAAATCAACCAAGATATCGGTCCCAGCTCGTTCTCGGGGGCCTGGCCAGGTGCGGCGAGCGATATGTGGTGGGGGTCGGGTCGGGCTCGGGGTGCGGGGGTGAGCGAGTGGGGATCCAAGTGCAAATGACTAAACCTACCCCTTTTTAAAAATAAAAACCCAGAAGAAATGGTAGGAAATGGAGGAAAATCCAATATAGTAAAAGAGCTCTTAATGTGGAGGAAACCCAAAACAACAAAAAAAAAGAAAAGAAAACAGTTGGGTCTACGTTAGAAAGAAACCCAAATGCAAATAAAAAAGAAAGAAAAAAGAAAACAGCCAGTCTACATATATCCTAAAAAAAAGATTGAATCATCGATCTACGAGGATCGTACAAGGATACAGAACATAAATGCGGTTTACTACGTGGGCTGTTTGTTGGTCTCACCGACATGGGTGCAAGTAAAAGGGCCATCCGGTCG